>CM014087.1:826538-974092 GCA_004119915.2 Collichthys lucidus
TGTGTGTGTGCAGCTAAACCTCTTGCTGAGCAGCTGTATGTTGTTGGCTGGTGGTAATTATGTTACTGAGTGTGTGTGTGTGTGTGTGTGTGTGTGACAGCAAAATGATATTAGAAATCTCCGTTTTGTGTCACTGTGCGGTCGTTGTCTTATTTAGTGCCGTAAAGCGTTACGTATTTCTCAAAGTTACATAGTGTGAGAACAGAAGTAGGAATGACAGAGACACCGTTCACCTGATCACAGGTCAGTGTGGATCAGCTGATCACAGGTCAGTGTGGATCAGCTGATCACAGGTCAGTGTGGATCAGCTGATCACAGGTCAGTGTGGAGGAGGTCACTGACGTCAGTTCATGGTGGAGAAGTTACAGGACGCATCATCGATCTCTAAAACTGAAAATTTGTGGTAAATATATATATATATATATATATATATTTATGTGTGTGTGTGTTTATTCTGTCTGTCTGTTTTTAAAGAGGAACTGTAGAGTTTGAGTTTTTGTTTGATTTTAAAGAGGAGTTGAATCAGATGATGAACACACACACACACACACACACACACACACACACACACACACACACACACACACACACACACACACACACACACACACACACACACAGCGCTGTGACTGCTGCATGAAAAGTTTTCTCTTTTAATTGGTTAAACAAGAGACAAAACAGAATGTGATTACTTGAAAAAATCAAGACTCAAACTCTTAATTGGTGCGGCTGAATTTAGACGGTTGCCATGCCTCCAAAGATTTATCAGTAAATAAAACTCCTCCTCAGCTCTGTAAATACAGTCTGAGCTCCTGTGTGTTTAAAATAATTCCACTCGCTGTGAACTAATTAAAAAAAATAAACTTTGACATTTCTTTATTTTCACTTTGCTCTTTCCCTCAAAGTCTTTTGTTTTGGATAAGAGAGCTGGAATAAAAAAAAAAAGGAACATGCGATAAAGGCATGCAGATTTTTAAAAAAGTTAAATGTCGGGGGCCGTCAGTAGTGTAGTGGATTAAGCGGCCGCCCCGTGTGTGCAGGCTGTAGTCCTCGCTGCAGCTGGCCCCGGCTCGAATCCCGCATCGGACGACCATTTACTGTGTGTCACTCCCCCTCTCCCTGCTTCCTGTCTATCTTTAGCTGTACTATCAATAAAGGCATAAAAGGCCAAAAAAATAATCTTTAAAAAATAAAAAAAGTTAAATGTCGGGGGCCGTCAGTAGTGTAGTGGGTTAAGCGGCCGCCCCATGTGTGCAGGCTATAGTCCTCGCTGCTGATCCCGCATCGGACGGCTAATTTGCTGCGTGTCTCTCCTCCTCTCTTTGCTTCCTGTCTATCTTTAGCTGTACTATCAATAAAGGCATAAAAGGCCAAAAAAATAATCTTTAAAAAATAAAAAAAGTTAAATGTCGGGGGCCGTCAGTAGTGTAGTGGGTTAAGCGGCCGCCCCATGTGTGCAGGCTATAGTCCTCGCTGCTGATCCCGCATCGGACGGCTAATTTGCTGCGTGTCTCTCCTCCTCTCTTTGCTTCCTGTCCGTCTTTAGCTGTACTATCAATAAAGGCATAAAAGGCCCAAAAAAAATCTTTAAAAAATAAAAAAAGTTTAATGTTAAGGGCGTTTAACTCAGTCGGCAGAACATCCGCCCCGTGTACGAAGGCTCAGTCCACGCTGCAGCAGCCCGGGATTTGAATCCGACCTGTGGCTCTTTGCTGCCCGTCATTCTCCATCTTTCTCTCTCTCTCCCCACACACGTCTTCAAACTGTCTATCCAATAAAAAAGCTTAAAAAGAAAAAATTTAGTCTAAAAATGTGTCTGTGAGCAGGTGTTGAAGCTAATTGCAACTTTAATTTAATTCAAACCTCCACGTAAAGTTAATGTTGGCTGCCTTTTGTGTCTGCTCTTTGGTAAATGGGAGGAGGGAGGTTTTTGTGAGCTCGTTGTGCTGCTGAAGGGGAAGCGTGCATTTTATTTGGGTCAGAGATGGAAAATCTGATGTGGAGCTCGGCCATTATCACGGAGCGAACAGAAAAAATCACAAAAGGATGTCGAGTCCGCTCGTTACCTTCAGTTTGTAACACTGCTGGTATTTTTTGCAACGCGTACACACACTGTATATTTTCAGACAGCCGTCGCCTCACTCGCCCCCCCCTCGGTCTCTCCTGTTGCCATGGTGAACAGCTCCTTTGGCCGCAGCGATGCTGAAAAGAAATTAACACCAGTCTTAATTAGACTGCAAGGCTTCAATTTCCACCTTCGTGCCTCCTCCTCCTCCTCCTCCTCCTCTCCTGACCTTCTCCTCCCTCTCATCACTCCCCTCTCCCACCTGAAAGGCAGCCTGGCATATTAACATCAGCCACCAGGCATAATTAATGAGACCAGTCAGTCACAGTTGGCCCTCTGAGATTATGAACAGTGCCAGCTTCCAAAATGATACACTCTTAAATATATTATGTGTTCTGTCAAACTAAAGAAAGTTCCCGAACTCAGTCTCTTTGTTAAAGTTTTATTTGCTTAAACGTAAAGATGGATGTATCTAATATAAATAAACGGGATGGTTTCTACTTCTCACCTTCAGCCGCTCTCGCTGCTTTCATACCAACCATTCGTTTAACTGTTCCCAGTATGCACGCTTCATCTACCTTCAGTTTTCACTGCAGCTGCTCTCATGGTTTTTGCTGCTTGACACATTAGATGACACGTCAACAAACGTTGAAGTGCCTGAGCTGACAGTCCGGGCGCTTCAGACGACATTTAAACTGTCGCTGGTGTTTACATCAGCGTATTTTGATGCAGTTTGAAGTTTCACTTTAGAAAAGTTTGATGGAAACGTCAAAATAAAAGCTTTCGCAAAAAATGTTTTTCCGTCTCGCTTGAGGTGTTTTTTTTTTCTAAGAAGAGTCAACGGGAGAGAATCGGCGCCACCTACTGCTAACCCCATGAACCAACGCCTAATATTCACATTACATTCACGGTGTAAAGTAATGTTTCACTGATTTTAATTTCAGTTAAACTTTGTGACACATTTGGGTGGAAACACGACCGCCAACTGCCACTTCGACTTCCAGCTGTCAGTCAGCTGCTTTCAACGGCTTCACTTTGAGTGCTTTTCTAACTCTTCACGTCGACTGCCATCTCACTTGTTTTCTTCGACATCGACTGATTTCTCAGCCGACAGTTCACCTCTTTTCATCAGCTTCAACATCCACTCAAACTTCTATACGTCATCTCACTCATAGACAATTAATATTTCAAGTCAGTAAAGTTTCAGCGTAGTACTCTTTCTAAACGTTTTAGCCTTCTTCTAGTCGATTTAAATCTCTGCATGAGTCAATTATGAGTCAGTTAATTAATTATGTAACTGGTTTATGTAGGATAGCTGTGACCTCATGGTTGGGAAGCAGTCTATAGTTTGTCTTGTCAGACAATTTCAGTTTAGTCCATGAAATCGAATCTGACATTGGCAAAGAAGAACTTCCTTTAACAGGCAGAAACCTTGGTGGACGTAAAGTATGTGATTCATCACATGGTGTGTGAAGGCTCCACATTGGACTAAACCAAGGGGATGATGTTGTCATAGTCGATTCTCTCTTAAATGGTCCCAGCACCTTGAGGACTTTCACACCAGCGCTGTTTGGTCCGTTGGTTTCCTCAGATAGTCCGGTTCGTTTGGGCAGGTAGGTCTCGTGAACCGTGGTGCTGGTTCTCCTACAGTGGAAAAGCAAACGGACTCTCCAGCGAACCAAAGATGAGAAAGCCAATCGACGAGCCGGGTTTTCTTCTTCTTCGAGTCAGTGCTTGTTTTGGGCAATACTGCCCCCGAACGAGCAGCTGTTGTAACTGCATGACGTTGAACCAAACCAAGTAAGGGTGTCGACTTTTTCAGGATTTCTCGCCCATCAGGACTATCCTGGTGTGAAAGCAACATCAAATTTCAAGCAGTTTTTCCATTGTTCTCAGAGTGTCATGTATTTTTGTCATACATAGTAACAAGAGGATCAGAGACACGCGGACAGATAGTAACAATATAACTGTAACAACAACAGATGTGATCCAGGAACATTACTGCGCCTGTGGACAGTCCACTGACCGATTGTTGGAAAACCTCAAAGCTGGACCAACATTTCTGATTGTTGATCACATGTTTTTTAGTATTACTGGAAATTCTGCTGCGTTTTACTCAATTCTGCTGAAATGCTACCAAACCACAGCGAGTTAATATGTGGAGGAAGAGTGTTAGTCTGCTCCGTTAGGTGTGAGTTTTATATTTGTACTTCGTGTCTCATAGCAGACGGCCAGCCGACTGTGTCGCTACTACAGTTTGTGTATTCCAGTCAGTCTGGGCTGTGACTGCTCTCACCGAGGTCTTTTATCAACGATATGTTCGATTGATTAGAAGGGAGCCATCGATGTTGACAAGCCGTGACAAGTCCAATGTGTGCTGTGAAAGAAAAACACAAGAGAGAGCGACAACATGTACTGTATGTACCGATGTACACGTGCTTCAGATTTGTCGTCCACCTGCTGCTGCCACGAATTAAAAAAACACAGACTTGTAGATCAGTAAGTGCCGTCTGTCTGTCTGTCTGTCTGTCTGTCTGTCTGTCTGTCTGTCTGTCTGTCTGTCTGTCTGTCTGTCTGTCTGTCTGTCTGTCTGTCTGTCTGTCTGTCTGTCTGTCTGTCTGCGGTCCTCCCCACAAAAACGCTTCACTCACAGTTGAATCATTTCGTGTATCAGCATCAGTCGCGTCGCGTCTTTGCGTCGACTTCTTCTGTGATCAGCGTGAACCGAAAAGTTGCATCCGCTTTCTGCGTGAGCACAAGTGACACGTCTGTGCTTCAGGTCCGGCCATATTCAGCCGGTTTGCACCGTTCACCAGCAGCTTTCACTTCTAAATGACAGAGGTGTCGCTGTCGAAGAGCGGCCTCTTCCAAAAACGCCTCAAACAGCTTCGAAGCTTTCACGACAGATAACACACGCGCGAGGCTGTTTAACAGGAAAGTAAACAGCGTTTTACTCACCTCCAGATTAATCTGGACGCTCACACAACTCAAATTAGAATTTTAATAACCATCACACCTATTGGCATCAAAACAGGAAGGAAGCGGTCCCTATTCGTGAAAATCTCACCTCTTGCTTAAGTTGATTGGTTGCCAAGTGTGACATTGACGAGCAGTTTGACTCGCTCGTGGTTTCCAGTGCATGGCGTTGAGGATAGAACGCTCCCTCAAATAGTCCGTCTATATCTAACAGGAAACACGTACATGTGAGGAAGCTGTGTAAGAATTTCCAGCGATCCATCTCGCTGCGACTGCCCGCTAAGTTGTGTTTTCACCTTCACTGAAGCTAAACTGACAAAATAATGTCCAGCAGGAAACCTCACAGAGCCGCGTGCTCTAATTACTGTAAGAAAAATAAGTCTGAGAGCTTGATTGATACCAGAAGATTTATTGAGACGTGCGTTTTGTGCAGCGAAATGAGTTTTTGTGTTGTCGGCAGGCGTGAGAGGCAAACAGAGATGAATAGACCGTCTCTCTCTCTCTCTCTCTCTCTCTCTCTCTCTGTGTAAGCGATGTACTTTCAAGTTCAACAAGAAACACAAAAAATAAATTAAGAGTTTCCGCCTACGCCGTCAGTCTGTCTCTGAAACAAATGGCTGAGGAAAGTGGCACTGTAATCCACACGTTAATTAAATCAAAAAAAGATGGTTTGAAAAATAAAAAAGTTCAAAATGTTCACACACCATGAAATGTGATTAAGGACTTCATCTTCCCACTTTGTCTGTCCTTTATATTCTACCTCGTGTTTGACATTTATTTAGTGTATTTAAAGATGCCTTCATGTTAAAAATATTCAGATTTAATCATAAACTGAAAAATATGTCGTTTCTTTCTTGGTGTGCGTCTCGTCCCTGAGCGTCTCTAACAGCCGGATAATCGCTGCACTGATTGGGTCGCGGTGCTGCAGGCCACGCCCTCTCCCTGCCCCACAAACACCATGATTGATTGGCTCAGTACAGCCGAGCGTTCCCCATCATGAACCAATCATAATCAGACTTGATTCAGAGGTAACATCCATCCATCAGGGTCGTAGGCAGAGGACAGAGTTAACGTTTATTTCTAAATTCAGGAAAGAGAAATGTTGTCCAGCTTTGCTGGAGGAGTTTGAACGAAGAAAAACAAAAAAGAGACTCACACAAATCTACTGCTAAAAACTGGAGCTGTAAAAAAGGAGTGATGCCAGATTGCTTCTACATTGTCCAAGTGATCAGAGTGAAGGTTCAGCGCACCAAAGCCGGGGTTAGACCACTGAGGGGGAAGCACTTAGTGAGCCATAAACTCTCATACAGACACATCGCCTACAAGCTAAAGCACACCTGATATGCCGACATGGTTGTAGACGTGCGTCACCTGTATAATAACAGTTCAGATTAATCAGAAACATACAGCCTCATTTGTTCCACCACATCTCTTATTTCTATCACCACTCTGCCGTGCACTGTGCTTTGTTCGATGCAGTGAAAAACTGTTGCAGACCTGCCAACATGTACGCATTTTTCGTAGCGGGCACGCATTTTCACCTCCCTGTACGCTTGTACGATTTGTTGTTCTAAAATACGCATATTTCCCGCGTTTCGTCCGTTTCAATTTTTTTTTTTTAACCTCGTTTCAGTCAAGTTGCCACTGATATTGAATGCCGCTGAACCACAGATTCAGAGGTCTGCTTTCGACCAATCAGAGTGCTTCATTCCCTCCCAACTACCCCGCCCTGCCTCACTTCAAGCGGCGCAACAATTCAGTTCAGAGCAGAGTCGGGGCTGCAAGGCAGTCAGAGCCATTCAATGAACACTGGAGCGGCCGCCCGTTCACAGAGACATGGCTGAACCGCCCGAATAAAAGAATAAGAAGCCGATTTCTGGACAGCTATCGGGAGAGATGGCCTTGCCTCAACACGTCCAGGCTGCCTAATCATGCATTTTGCACCGTGTGCAAGGTTGACCTGGACATTAGTCACCAAGGGGCAGCAGGTAACGAACACAGTTCCACAGACACAAATACCCCCCTTCCACAATGTCAGTGTCACACTGTCATCTATAAGACAGTTGGGTGAAATGGGTAACATTTTATCGTAACCCTATTGCTTGAATATTAAGATTAGCATGATGCAATCATTTGCATCATGCATGTCGAGGAATTAGTCCTCATAAAATTCTTTCAGGGTTGGCAGGTCTGCTGTTGGGATGCGGCTTAGGGTTCAAACTCGCCGTCCCTCCTGCGTCCCTCTGTGAGGAGTCTGTGTGTTCACAGTCTAAACACATGCAGGTCAGCTCGTTCAGCCCCGTAGGTGTGAAGATGGGTGTCCGTCTCGATGTGTCAGCACCGTGACTGATTCCTTGTCCAGGCTGTTTCCGCCTCTGGCCCAATGTCAGCTGGGATCGTCTCCAGCCCACTGCGCGCTCTAAAGATAAAGATGAGCCGGTGTAGCTGTTTTCTGTTTTTTAGGCTCTTGCACTTTTGATCTCGTCTTCGTGTCTGAGAGGAGTCGTGTGTGAAATGTGGAAGGATTCACCTGTTCAGCCTGATTCATGGAAGAAAGAGCCGATCCTCCTGCTGCTGCTTTAGACCAGGCTGCTCTCTGGAGGAGGAGGAGGAGGAGGAGGAGGAGGAGGAAGCAGAGGGAGATGTTCTTGTGGGACAACGGACTTCTCATTATCACGTCCCCCCTCCTCCTCCTCCTCCTCCTCCTCCTCCTCCTCCTCGCCCTTCTACCTCCCCCCTCCTCCAAAACACACATCCCACCTCCCTCCAGCATCCATTCTCACCGTCTCCCCACAGACATCCCCCGACCCCTCTCCTCCTTTTCTCCTCGTCTCTCCTCCTTCCCCCACCCCCCACCCCCTACAGAACCCTTCCTCCTTTCCCACAATGCCCCTTTCTCTGCCCTGCTGCCAACACTGCTGGATAATTAGCTCGGATGTGTGTGTGTGTGTGTGTGTGTGTGTGTTTTCCAGCCACCATAACATACACAATCATCATCAACATCGCCCTCATTGCAATCATCATTATCACTCTTATGATAATAATCATCATCATTAGTAACGTGTTCATCATGTCTGTCATATTTCTGATGATTGGCTTGTCACGTGTTTCTAAAGTTTTGCAGTTTGTCAGATTCTCGTATTCATAACTCTTTTCTTAATTTGTGTGTAATCATGTGAAAATTAGAATCGTCTTTTATATCTACAGACTCGAATGGACAAACCAAACAGCGAGGGGATTGCAATCAGCATAAATCCTGCACACTGGACCTTTAAATCGACTTCACTGTGTTTGTTAGTGATTGTTTCCACAAACGAAGAACGAGCCGTGCACATTTTTTGACTTTGTGTCGCCTTTTTATTGACGTACGTCTGATCCGTCTGAGTTAGTGACGCACAACAGAAATCACGAAGCAGAGCTGACGACCTACAACGTCGGAGTTATGGCGGGCTCCGTCTTACAGGTGATTGGTTGGACTCGTCTCGTTATGTTGGAATCAAATCATGTCCCGAGCACAGTTACTTTTTGTGTTTTTACAGCTTGCAGGAGCTTTGTGTCATTTAATTGGCCCGTAAACATCTACAGAGTCGGCATATGTCTGAGTTCAGTAATGCTCCCTTCATCGTAACTTGGCTTTCATCAGGTTAATACCGGAGTCCATATAGACGTAGTTACGTCGACCTGCTGGCCTGCTCTTCCATCTGCTCTCCTTTAAGTCTGAATCAACCTATTGTCCTGAAGTGAGGAGGAGGAGGAGGCTAAGAGCATGAGCGATGAAGAAGACCTGAATGAATGGAGTGAAGGTCTGTGCGGGCAGCAGAAAGGCCAAGTGGAGAAGGAAGATGTGCAGCAGCTGGGTGTGTTTGGTCCGTGCTATCAAATCCTCCAGAGAGAGATGGAGAAAGAGGAGAGATGGAGAGATACAGTGAGAAAGAGTGATGGGATGCTGCTGCTGTAGAGAGAGACGGAGGGATAGAAGCAGGTCACAGTGAGCGGTGGATGATGGAGGAAGAGGGGGATGGAAGGAGGGAGTGTGTTGGTTTGTGTCATGGCCCATTTAGCTGCTGCTGAACGTGAAGCCTGAAGGCTGGATGATCACGACTGTCTCCAAACCTCACGGTGTTTTCTCTTTTACAGCTCGTAGAAGCAGCCAACGCTAGCACTGCGTGACGAGACCGCATCACAGGATGCAGCAGATACATGCACGCGTCCATCCTGATGAATATCGAATATTAACGCCGTCATTTCATGCTTCAACTCCATGTTGTTGAGATAAAATAATCGATCCAGACAAACTCCTGGATGGATGGATGTCGTTCATGGGACTTTCTTTGTCACATATCACCTTTTTATTAATAATAATAATAATAACTTGGTGAAATAAAAGGCTGAAAGACAGATGCCGAGCTGGACTGACTGCTGCTGGACTAGTCACTGATATCAGCTGCTGGACTAGTCTCTGATATCAGCTGCTGCTGGAGTAGTCACTGATATCAGCTGCTGCTGGACTAGTCGCTGATATCAGCCGCTGCTGGACTAGTCTCTGATATCAGCCGCTGCTGGACTAGTCTCTGATATCAGCCGCTGCTGGACTAGTCGCTGATATCAGCCGCTGCTGGACTAGTCTCTGATATCAGCTGCTGCTGGACTAGTCTCTGATATCAGCCGCTGCTGGACTAGTCGCTGATATCAGCCGCTGCTGGACTAGTCGCTGATATCAGCCGCTGCTGGACTAGTCGCTGATATCAGCCGCTGCTGGTGACCTGGTTGATGATTGGCTGTTAGGTTTTGATTATAAGTAATGTAATCAGAACGAATACTCGAGTACCGCTGTCCGTTCTGCATCATGTGGCTTTAACCTGTTGCTGGGAGCAGCTGAGCTGACGCTGGTCGTGTCTCCGTTTGCAGACAGCTTCTCTGTTTCTGTCATTTTCAAGCGTCGCTGTGTGTTTGCATGAAGTCAGAAATCGTTTCTGACTCGTCTCTTTGTCGCTCGTCACGGTTTATCATGTGTCGTATTGAGACCGACTGCGCTGATCGTCTTGTCGAAGTGGGAGCTGAAGCTTTTTCCACCGCATTGCATCTTGGTACCTCGGGGCTGATGATGTGATGCCTGTTTCTAGGCTCCTTTTGTGTGTTTATGTTACTCAGCATATGTGTGTGTGCAGCCGTCATGTCGTAATGTGTCGACACACTGCACATATCTGCACTGCATGTGTGTCAGAGCGTGTTTGCATGTGTGTAGCCGTCGTGATGCAGGTTGGCTGCTGCTGCTCGCCTGCGGCTCAACACACACTTTATCCTGCTGTGTGTGTGTGTGTGTGTGTCCCAGTCTATTGGATGAAGGGGAGGAGGAGGAGGAGGATGAAGGGCAGGGGAGGTGGAGGGGCCAGTTAGCTTTCACTGAATGGACCCCATGTGTATCCTAGCAACAGGCTGGTTTGGAAATGGGATGGAGCGACGAACAGAGGGAGAGAGCCCACAAAAAAACAGAGAGACAGAGAGAGAGAGGGAGAGAGAGAGAGAGGAAGAGAGAGAGAGAGACAGACAGACAGAGAGAGAGAGAGAGAGAGACAGACAGAGAGAGAGAGAGAGAGAGAGAGAGAGAGAGAGAGAGAGAGAGAGAGAGAGAGAGGGAGGCTGCTAATAACGTGTGGATGGAGGTGCAGCAGGTCAGAGGAGAGAGATGGAGGGTCAGACAGAGAGTCCAGCTCCATGCTGCAGAAATAGAATCGACCAGCTCTCAGTGCCAAACCTTCAAAACAAGAAGACTAAATAAACATGATAACTCTGAGAGCAGCAGACACACACTCTCATATTCAATAACACAAACGAAGCAGGCGAGGCAGAGTTGGTGTTGAACAAACAACATGAATGTTTCTCTCTCTCTTTGTCACTAATAAAAACACTTTGACGTATTGTGACGCTGCATAAAGAAACACTGTAACAATTTAAAATATTTGGTCCAGTCATAGAGGGGCACAGATGTGTCATGTCCAGCTGTTGGTAGTGTTGTAGAGGAGGTCCTCTCTGAGGAGCTGGAGGTCTTCAGGAGGTCTGTGAAGGTAGAGAGGGACGCCCCTGATCTGTAGGAGCTGGTAGGACGTTCCACCAACAGGGAACAACAGACAGAAAAGTTTGGACTGTCCTGAGCGTACGGGTGGCAGAGACAGACGTCGTAACATGTGTGTGTGTTTGGCTTTGTGCGAGTCACTTTTCTATTTCTATATTTTTCTTATTGTCGACAAATCCTGTGAAAATATGGAAACCATAAAAAAGCAACATGCTCACAGAAGGAAGTGATGCTTTACTTGTGGCTGCAGCTGCTGATTATTTTCATTGCTGATTACTATTTTATTATCGCCATTAATTGTTTTTTTTTTTTCTGTTTATAAATGTTGATCAGTGTCCCCGATCGCCCGGGGCGACGTCCTCAAATGTCGTTTGTCCCGAAGATTCAGTTGACTGTCACAGAGACGCTGCTCGTTCCTGCTTCTAACTGATTCATCAGCTCGCGGCAGATTAATCTTCATCATCACATTGTGTGTGTGTGTGTGTGTGTGTGTGTGTTCGTGGTGCTTCCTTTAATTTGCACGAACAAAGATAAAGAAGAATGTTATTTAAATGTTTTCCCTAGCTGACTTGACGTGAGGAAATAAAATGGGGGGATTCAAACTGTGGCTGGAGACGTGGAAATGGGTCACAGGTCTGTTGCTGCTGAGAACCCGAGAGAGAGGGAGAGACCTCGAGTCCCCAGACAGACGGAAAACCTAAAAATAGTTTTTTAATGTTTCAGTGGACGACACTGGACGTGTGTGTGTGTGTGTTGTTTATTTGTGTGTTCACCCGAGTGTGTCCTGCAGACGGGCAGCTCGCCCTCACACCTCTCCCTCTCCCTCCTCCCTCTGACTTTGACCCTTCTGCTCAGCCAGTGGGAGGCCGGGGTTGTGTGTGTGTGTGTGTGTGTGTGTGTCCGACCCATGCTGTCCTATGTGCTGTGCCTTAAGGTTTCCTTTAAACACACACACACACACACACACATCTATGTGGGCCATGGGGCGGTGTGTGTGAGCATGCTGTCACATAAGCTACAGTCCCGGGCCAGTGATGTGCCCTACAACCGCAAGAGGCGAGGTGGGGGAGGTCCAGTGTGTGTGTGTGTGTGTGTGTGTCTGTGTGTGTGTGTCTGTTGTCTGTGTGTGTGTGTCTGTGTATGTGTGTCTGTGTGTGTCATGCTCATATGTGTAATTGAATCTATGTATATTTGTACACACTTTCCTCTTGCACACAGAGGTTTTATTGCTCTGTGTGTGTGTGTGTGTGTGTGTGTGTGTGTGTGTGTGTGTGTGTGTGTGTGTGAGCTGGTGTTACGTCACGTTGGTTCCCAGTTTCAGGGACAGCGAGCATGGGAGCAGACAGTGAAGGACAAACATGTCCTCGCCTCACATACCTTGTTCTTTGTGTGTTTCTGTGTGTGTATGGTGGTGCCATGTAGGGGGAAAGGGCACACACACACACACACACACACACACACACACACACACACACACACACACACACAGTGTGTTTGGTGCTCAGGAGTCTCACTCTGTGTTCAGGCTGAAGCTGACTGATAAAAAAACAGAACTTCACATATTCTACAAACAAAACGAAGCTCTCCAAACTCTGTGTCAGTGTGAGGTAGTTGTAGATGTAGTCGCCGTGCGTTCTCACCGCGAGCTTTACGAGCAGTGCCGGGCGCTCTGTGGACTCGTTTTTTGCCTCGAGCATCGCCTCTCATGCGTGCCGTCGCTCCGTCATGTTGGAGGAGGTGGTTTTCTGTATTCAGCCTGCGAGGAAGGCTGCAGGTGCCGCTCGGGGCTGACTGAAGTCCTGCCGCCTCTTCCTCTAACATTTCATTTTTATTTTCAGTTTTTCTCCTGAAAACATGAAACACTGTTCATCATTCAGTCTCTGTGGAGGAAACAGTGGGATTTTTGTTGTTGTCCTGCTCCTCACGTCAGTCCTTACTGCCACAGTGACCACGTCCAGAGGCTCGTCACAAAAACTGTTTGACGGCATCCTGCATATAAACGTGCACACGCGTGTTGTTCTGAACATCTCTCCGCTCAGCATGCAGACGGTAATTAGAGTTTGTGCACACTTTAATTAAGTTAGAGTGCTGCTTCACCTGCATCACACCCACCCGACCATCGTCTTCATCAAACTTACCTCTTCCTCCTTTGTCTCCTCTCTCCTCTCACTTCCACACTCGGAAAAATATCTGACTGTCTTCTTTTACTCCTCCTCCTCCTCCTCCTCCTCCTGGCAGTTGTAATGGCATTGGGGACGGGTGGTGGTGGTGGTGGCTGTGGGGGGAGGTGGATGGAGGAGAGGGAGGGGAGGGCATTAGAAACATCCCCTCTCTGTGATGAGCTGCAGCTGGTTACCATAGCAACGCTTATTACAGTACCTGCACCCTGAGACGGAGAGGAGAGAGAAAGGTAGTGGGTCAAGAGATAGAGTGTGTGTGTGTGTGTGTGTGTGTGTGTGTGTGTGTGTGTTGTGTGTGTTCATCGGCTCTTCATTAGATGCTCTACATCTGGTAAAGGCCGTGTTGGGAACTCTGTTTAAGGATAATGAGGGGACACACACACACACACACACATGCTCACTCACCCATGAATGCCCTCCCCCCCCCCCCCCCCCCTCTCTCTCTCTCTCTCTCACACACACAACACACACCACACAGGTACGCGGGCACACACATAACAGGTCGTGTCATGTGACCGTGGACATGAGCGACTCTGTCAGGCAGCTGAAGTCCCAGCTGTGTCTCCACGTCCCATTTCTGTTTATCCACGACTCCATGAATCAACGTTTACACAGAGACTGAGAGCGTGTGCAGCTTTTTAGCCCATTTCAGTTCTTTGTTTTGGTTTTACAGCTCATTTAATAAAATGTTCATCAGCCTCATGTCGAATCACGGCTTGAAACATTCGATCAGGACGCAGTGAGTCCAACTTTAATCTCTATTAACATGTTTATGAGTCCAGAATCTGTTCTGCCTCGGTGGAGCTCAGGCGTGTGTGGAGACCAAAGAAGAACAAAAAGAGTCGGCTGTCTGAGGAAACTTTCAAAGTTTCTGAGTTTCCGTTGCAGCCAAGGTGTCATTTGTTCTTCACACAGACCACAAACAGATTTCATATTCAGATTAATGTTACTTCCTGTGTGACGCCTGATCAGTCGATTAATCAACGATTGTCTGAGTGAAAATGAATCAGCAAACTTCCTTAAATCAGTTTAATTCTCGTTTTTTAAATTTCAGCTTCTCCTTTTTGAGGATTTGCTGCTTTTCTTAGTCTTGTGTGCAGAGGTGCAGCCCAAAGTGCTTCACAGAAATAAATATAAATTAAATAAATTGAAACCTAAATAAGCACAGGGGGAAAAACTAAAACAAAGAATGATCAGGACTTAAACACTCACCTAAATAAAAGCTGATAAAACAGTTTAAATTATTAATCATGATGTTTGTTTTTTGTCACATGCTTCTGTCCTGTAAACAAACTTATGAATACGAATCATCGATCAACCTTTGAATTCTCGATCTTAACATTCAGAACAGATCATCACCTCGACGACACACTTTCATTTTGTGTGAAGAGATTTGATTTGCTGAAGTCAGTCCTCAGTTCAAACCTTCCTCTAAGACACACACACACACACACACACACACACACACACACACAACACACACACACACACACACACACACACACACACACACACACACACACAGCTGTCAGCTCTCATTGGTTACCAAGATACTAGCCGGCTTCACCGTGTGCTACCAGCTTGCTAGCTGGGAAGGAGGTGTGTGTGTGTGTGTGTGTGTGTGTGTGTGTGTGTGTGTGTGTGTCAACCAGCAGTTTGCTCGGGGTATTTTATTTTGAAAATCCACCGTGTTCTCTTTATTTTTCTGTGTCTGGCTTCCTCCCGCTCGAGGTGCTCTGTGGAAAATGACGCGTGCTGCTGCAAGTTTTAATGTTTTTATTTTATTGTTATGTACAAAACTTACCAGCCACATTGGCTGCTGATCAGAAAAGTTAATTTAGAGCCCTGGTTACGCCTCGAGAGGAAAACTGCACATCACAGCAGTTAACAGCAGTTTACAGTTTTTTTAAGAACACAAACTGTTTGAGAGTTTCTGTAAAGAAAGTTTTTTTCCTACAAATAAAAAGTATAATAAATATAATAATTTTATTTGGTCATAATTTGTCTGTAGCTCATTTTGATTTAAAAAATCGTATCGTGAACAAAAAATCGTGACTCGAATCGAGTCGTGACTTGAGTGTATCGTTACATCCTTAATGTCGACCATATCCAGCTTCAGTTCACACAGCTTTATTCCTGATAAGATTATTTATTTATTGTCGACTGTGCTGAATCCCGAATGGAGCCGGTTCAAGAACCAGCGTTGATCTGGTTTGTATCTAGAGTTTTTGAATGATTTCTTTTCCCTCTCCTCGTTTATGTGAATGAATCTGACTACGGTTCATATTGAAACAAAAGAAAATTCATCCTTCCATTTTTCGTAACCGCTTACCCCCAAATTCCACCAGACACAAGAGATTGACTGTAACAATAAACCGTGATGATGACAGTGATGAGTTCACATAACCGCGATATTGTGCACATGCTGTTATTGTCACAAACCACATGCAGACGAGGCTCCGCGACGATCAGTGACGATAACTTTCAAAATCCATCATCAGCGCCTACGAGAACATCTGTCTTCATCTGTGACGTTATTCTTCAACCGAGTCGGCGTTCAAACGTCAACCAAAACCAGAAACGCTCCGTCTTCAATTAAAAATGATAATTTTATTCCTGTAATGATCAACACTAATGATCCCAGCGTGTGACGACATGCAGCTTTAATGAGATCTGCATCCATCACCTCTCCGCTCTCACATGGAGATCCGTCGACACCGTCATAACTGAAGTCTGCAGATGACTCGTGACAGAAACCTGTCGGAGTGTTTCTGAAAGTCCGTCGTAAAGACGGAGAAAAAAAAGAGTCTTCACTTTACTCGTCGTGGTCCGCTCTGACTCACAGGAAGTCGGCGACTGTGGGTCGACTGTTTCAGTCAGAAGTCCTCCGACATCTTAAGATAACTGTGATTGGTTACGAGAGGAAAGGAATACAAGATGAACTGACAACAGTCTAAAGACCATAAATCACTACGAAGCACATTCATCTTTTTAGACATGAGACAGTACAAAGAGAAAAATGAATGACTGACAGACAAATCCCTGACCAGACGTCTGCAGTACACTGTTTATCAGTTTGTTCATTATTTCTCCGGTTGATAATTTATCATGTAGTTTGTAAAACAGTTGCTGACGTCTTCACGTGTCTGATTCATGCAACAATTACATAATTATTTAAATGGCAGATAATCAGTTTTCCGTCAGGAGCTCCACAGTGAGCGGGTCATTGCTGTGAAATAAACACAGACACAGACCGACTGCAGCATCCTGACACTGATTTCACAACAAAGACCCGATTCCTGAGTCAAACGGCTGATTTGAAACGTCGGAAATCTTTTAGAGCTCGGCCGATGTATCGTTAATTTGAATTTATTGGTGGACGTCAGCCTGTCGCCACTGTCCAAACTTTGTTGTTGGGTTATTTAAATCTACTTTATTCATCTCAGTAACCGATCATTTATTTTTTGGACGTTGAAGTTTATAAACTGTAAAGCCTCTTTGTCAAAAGATGTGTTTATTTCTACATAAAGAATATCGTCAGTGTCTTCTTGAGTCTGTTTTTACAGTTCAGGCCAATCAATGAATTCAGACTTTGTCCTCTGTCTCTTCGCAGTGCGTGGACAGCGTCTCGGGGGTGGACTCGTCCCTGAAGCGCGTGGCGGTGGTGGAGGACTTCTTCGATATCATCTACGCCATGCACGTGGAGATCAGCAGCGACCCCGGCAAAGCCCCGAAACACGCCGGCCAGAAGAAGACGTACAAAGCTGTGAGCACGCCGCCGCCGTCTTTGTCTTCTGCGTCTCACGCCTCCCTCCAGCTTCTCCCACACACAGTGCATTCTCTCTTTCATAACTTGTGTCGTCTGTTGCTTAACTCTCTCTCTCTCTCTGTCTCTCTCTCTGTCTCTGTCTGTCTCTCTCTCTCTCTCTCTCTCTCTCTCTCTGTCTCTCTCTCTCTCTCTCTCTTTGTCTTTTTCTCTGTCTCTCTTTGTCTTTTTCTCTCTTCCTCTTCTTCAGGGGCTCATTCCTCTTTTACTGTCTCTGCTTCAGTTTCAGGCCAGATCAGTCTAAACTTTAAATGATTTTCAGACTGTTTGACAGTTTGAGTTTTGAGTTTCAGACGTCATCAGATTGTTTTAACAGCTTTGAATTTAAAGGCTGCACGGAGTTTAAGTTTCAAAGTTTCAGGTACACGTACACATTAAAAAGTCCAGTGTGCTGCACTGCGACCTCCTCAAATCACCCTAACCTTCTGAGTTTAAAGAGAAACAGCAGTCTGCTCTCGGCTACTGTAGAAACACGGCGTTTCAACACGGCGGCCTGCATGAAAGAGAAGAAAATTTTTAAGTAACAAAAATAAAAAGATTATTTTTTATACGTGAATGAAAACTTAGTGATGAATATTATGTTCCATGTTTGTCTAATTCTGAAAATAAAAGACCCAAATCTGACACACTGCACCTTTAAATACCTTCATACAAGAATACAAGAATAGTGATAGAGATGATGAATGAAAAAATAAAATACAAATAATAATAATGATTTTCACAAAGAAATACAACTTACAAACTATGACACTTTTTCTAATATTTACTTATAATGTATGGATACATATTTATGTACAGAACACATTAATACAGAATCAATACGACACATCAGAGATGAGTATCACACGCTGGTCTGAAATATTCCAGCTGTAATTTATCCACAGAGCTGATGAAGCTCTCGCTGTCACCTGATTCTTTTACAGTTTAATAAAACAAAGAATATCTGTGATCCATAAAGAGGAGGGGGAGGAAGGAAGGGGAGGAAGAGGGGGAGGAGGAGGAAGAAGAGGGGGAGGAGGAGGATTTCTACTCCAGCAGACATGGTGTCTGCTCTGTGCTCTGTCCTCACTCAGACTTCTGTCCATTGATGAAATGTAAAATAATTGTTAGCTGCTGCCCTACTTTAAAAAAATGTATCCAAATATATATAATATATATGTGTGTGTGTGTGTGTGTGTGTGTGTGTGTGTGTGTGTGTGTGTGTCACATCCTTATAAGGACAGCCTGAATCCTCCTTCCTCTGACTCAGACCTCTTCCTAAAGCTCAGACCTCACCTGTCCTCACCTGAGCTGCAGCAGCCTGAGCTGAGCGCTCTGCGCTCCTCTCAGCTGCTGACACTGCCCTCTTCTGGTGAAGCAGGGGAAGTGCAGCCTCCACACATTTCTCCGTCAGTCAGCGGGGTCTTTTTCTTTGTTTCTCCTTTTCTTTTTAAAACACTGAACATTTGAATTCTTTGCACAGACGAGGTTTGGTCTGTCAGACTGTATAAATATATAAATATAAATATATATGTGCTGTAGATTTAAAGCTCAGCATGCCATTTAGCTTCAGGTCTGAGTGCCACCAAAGACTGTGAGTGACATTTGCCTTTGCTTTACCCCCTCCTTCACACACACACACACACACACACACACACACACACACACACACACACACACACACACACACACACACACACATATACACACACACACACACACACACACACACATCCATCCACCCCCCATCCTTTTCCACCCTTCCTCCTCTTTTGTGTCTTTGTGCCTTTTCTTCTTCCAGAGTAAATGTTTGATTTATTTAAACACTCGTACGCTCAGCGTCACCGAGTGCAGCGATTCTTTAAAATGTAAACAGCGTCACATGATGAAGAGTTTTAGACAGTGCCCGTCCCTCAGACTGAAGTTGTTTATCAGCCTCTTGTATATTTATCTGTGTCAGTTTATTACCTGATATTCATTGATATGATTTTTTTTAGTTTATCATGCAGAAAAACCCTGAATTGTAATTGTAATGTTTAACATTTTATATTCTTTAATTAGGTTTATTATTTGTTTAAGGAAAGTAATCAGAGTGCTCGTCATGTATCGGTGCACAGGCCACGTGAAAAACCTGAATCAAGTTTATTGTAGTTTGACTCGGTGGAGTTGATGCAGAATCAACAATTACACAAGTTATATAAAATATGAAATAATATAAAATATAGGAGGATAGAAATCAAAGTATTAAAAAATATAAATAGTAAATATAATAGAAATATTTGTGCGAGAGTGGGAGGTTACAGATTTTTATAAAATGTCTATTTTCATTCAGCTTTTATATGAATGTACACCAGGCGTCATATTAGTCGATCTTTACATGGATGAGTGTTTTCCCACGCTGAAACGCTGAAACTCGTCGGTGTCGGTCTCTAAAGTCCCGTACGGGTCGGGCTTCAGTACTTTGACAGATGCAGATAAAATCGACTTTTCTCACTCTCACTCATAGAAGAATCCTCATCATAGTGAAACACAGCGTACAAAGTGTGAGCAGGAGGGAAAATATCTCAGTGTTACTCAGATAATTATTCAGTTTTGACACCACAAGAAATCTTCCATCCATGTATTTAACAGTTTGATAATCTACATTTGAATCTCTTCATAAGTTCTGACAGTGAATCTCTGCATCATGCTCAAACATTGTTTCATATTTAATATGGTTACATGTTCAATGATCATGAAGTGTGAAAACCAGGAAGATGAACTGTGCCACCAAACACAGAGTCTGTTTGTCACCAGAGAAACAGTTTGAACCCCGTCCTCTCCCTGTCTGTCTCTCTGTCTGTCTCTCTGTCTGTCTGTCTCTGTCTCTCTGTCTGTCTGTGTCTTTGTCTGTCTCTGTCTCTGTCTGTCTGTGTCTTTGTCTGTCTCTCTGTCCTCTCTCTCTGTCTGTCTGTCTGTCTGTCTGTCTGTCTGTCTGTGTCTGTCTGTCTGTCTGTCTGACTTTGTCTGTCTCTGTCTGTCTGTCTGTCTGTCTGTCTGTCTGTCTGTCTCTGTCTGTCTGTCTCTCTGTTTGTCTCTCTGTTTGTCTCTCTGTTTGTCTCTCTGTTTGTCTCTCTGTCTCTGTTTGTCTCTTTGTCTCTGTCTGTCTCTGTCTGTCTGTCTGTCTGTCTGTCTGTCTGTCTGTCTGTCTGTCTGTCTGTCTGTCTCTCTGTCTCTCTGTCTCTCTGTCTGTCTCTCTCAGATAGCTGAGACGTACGCCTTCCTGCCCAGAGAGGCGGTGACTCGCTTCCTGATGAGCTGTGGCGAGTGTCAGAAGAGGATGCACATCAGCACCACAGGACAGGACTGCAAAGGTACACACACACACACACACACACACACACACACACACACACACACACACACACACACACACACACGACTGTGCAGCAGGCTGTCATGCAGTCATTCTACATTTATGTTCCTGTCACAAACAGATCATCATGACTGAATATGAATAGATATTTATATTATGACCTCAAGTTTCAGAGAGGAAACACAAAAAGTACAACTTCCTGTGTGTGTGTGTGTGTGAGGAAGTGATTTTAATGGACAGTCTCTGTTTAAATGATCTGGCCTCATCAAACGGCACAAATTAAGACACAGCAGGATCGTCCTCAGCCTCCTAATTAATCATGGATGTGTTTTGGGTGTAACGTAAATTAAATCAATTAATTAATTAACCCTTTAAAAGCCAGGTGTGCCTGCACCTCTGCACCTGGCTGGAGCTCAGCTGGTACGAGCCTCCAAACCATCTGACTGAGATCAGAGACGTCTGTTACAGCCTCGGAGGGCATCAGTTAGGTTTTCAGTGGAGCTGAGGGGCCGGTGCGTCCGTCCACAAATTCATCTGACCGCAAATGCACCAATGTTCACCTGAGGAGGAGCTGCAGTTCATCCCTGTGTGTGTATCAAGCAGGGTGTGTTTTCTAAAGTAACTCCACTCACGCTGCACAAATCAGGGTCAGAGTGTTTCAGGGTGTCGTGAAAACAGTTGAATGAATGTTTGTGGCTCCGGAGGTCGCGTGAAATCTGATAAATGTTTGAAAAAGAAAGAACTCTGCATCGGTTTCTTGAATGTCAGAGTGCAGCGATAAGTCGACGGAGTTCTTTGAGTTCTTTGAGTTCATCATGCTGTAAATACATTCAGCTCCTCTGACACAGTCGGTGCTGTCGGTTCGTGTGTCAGATTAATCTGGATTGTTTTTAGTCGTCTGCTTTGTTACGTTTAATTCCACTAACGAGCAAAATGAAGCTGCATCAGTTTCAGATCAAACTAAAGACCATCAGCTGAGTTTAGTCTCTTCGCTCTGCTTTGGCTCGATGTCCAACACGCAGACAGACTTCCACCTCCTCGCCTTGTTGTTCTGTTTGTCTCTGCACCTCCATTAAAAACCTGCAGCTTCAAAGAAACCCTCCCGTCTCTCACTCTTCCTCTGCCTTCAGCTCTCGGCGCTCTCTCGTTCAATTAGAGTCGTCCTCTTTCATCTCTCTCATCTTCATCCTCCACTCTTGGCAAAAACCCCGAATGCAAACGAAACAAAAATAAAAACAAACCAGAGCAAAAATCGACTTCAGTTTTTGAATGAATTATTGATTAATTTGGACTTTTCATCGAGCTCGTATGAAATATAGAACGAACACACGCCGTGTCGGCTTTCATCTGATTTCACGTGGACACGTCTCGTTATTATTAATGAGCTTATTAAATGTCCTTCAGCTGAAAATGTCTCATGTTTGGACATTTTCGGACTTTTCGCTCGCGTCCGTTTCACGTTCTTCCTCCTCCGCCTCCCCCCGGTATATAGCTGGCACCCTGAAGCCTCCCCCACCTCCAAACCTCACTCCCATCCCTCCCCCATTCCTCCTCCTGCTGCCCATCCTTCTTCCATCCCCCCTCCAGCTTGTCCGTCTTCTGTCTTTTCTCCTCCTCCTCCCTCCTCCCCTCCGAGCGTCCCACCCATCATCCCCGCATCCCGCTGCCATACATTACTCCCCCTCTAACTCGCTCCGAGCATCCTGTCCCGTCCCTGTATCCCCTCCTCCATCTCCTCCATCCTTACTCCCCCCCTGCTTTCTTTGTCGCCTCCTCTACCCGTCCCCATACCCTCCGTCCATCCCTCCCTCCCTCATTCAACCCCCCCAGGTTTTTTCCTCGTCCTCTCATTAAACAGAGGAGTCATTGGAGTGTCCTGTCTCTCTCCTCAATTAGCCTAATTAATGGCTTTTAACAAAGAAAATGGCCCAGGAAACGAGCTCATTTTCCAGAGAGAGGGAGAAACTACCGGTGCTACTGGGGGACTGCAGGGGGGGAGACAGCCAACATGTAGGGTGAGGAGAAAAGTGAGACGGACAAGGAGGAAGACGTTTGAAATGAGAGACAGAGGAGAGGAAGACAGATGGAGACAGAGGAGAGGAAGACAGATGGAGACGAAAGAGAAGAAGACAGAGACAGAGAGAAGAAGACAGACGGAGGAGAGGAAGACAGAAGGAGACAGGGGGAGGAGAAGACAGATGGAGACGGAGGAGATGAAGACAGAAGGAGACAGAGGAGAGAAAGACAGAAGGAGACAGAGGAGAGAAAGACAGAAGGAGACAGAGGAGAAGATGACAGATGGAGACGGAGGAGAAGGAGACGAAGGAGATGAAGACAGACGGAGGAGTTGAAGACAAAAGGAGACAGAGGGGAAGAAGACAGAAGATGGAGGAGGAGAAGACAGAAGGAGACAGAGAAGGAGACAGAGGAGATGAAGACAGAAGAAGACAGAGAAGAAGACAGACGGAGGAGGAGAAGACAGAAGGAGACAGAGGGGAAGACAGAAGGAGACAGAGAAGGAGACAGAGGAGATGAAGACAGAAGAAGACAGAGAAGAAGACAGACGGAGGAGTAGAAGACAGAAGGAGACAGAGGGGAAGACAGAAGATGGAGGAGGAGATGAAGACAGAAGCAGACAGATAAGAAGACAGAAGGAGACGGAAGAAGACAGAGGAGGAGAAGACAGAAGGAGACAGAGGAGAAGACAGAAGATGGAGGAGGAGATGAAGACAGAAGAAGACAAAGAAGACAGAAGGAGACGGAGGAGAAGACGAGTCTCCACGTCTGTTTTTAATCTCGTAGAAAAGTTCCAAAGTTTTGTAGAAATTTAAATATTTTCCTTCACGTTGAAGCAGCAGTTTGTGTGTGTTTGATTTGCTGCACAAACAATCAAACACACACACAGAGTGAGGACAACAGCTGTGTGTGTGTGTGTGTGTGTGTGTGTGTGTGTGTGTGTGTGTGTGTGTGTTGTGCCGTCACTGGATGCCACTCAGAGTGAGAGCAGCTAATTGCCTTCTACCCTGTGGGGGTTCAGCCTCTCCCCGGCATGAACACACACATGAGCACACACATGAACACATGACCACACACACACACACACACACACACACACACACACACATGACCTCAGCCCCTTTATCGCTATGCTGAAGTGACTCCCACTAAAGTTCAGCTGTGAATTATTAAACGCAATTAATCAGCGTGGACCGGGGCCATGTTTAATTGACACAGGCAGCAGGCTCGCTGTGTGTGTGTGTGTGTGTGTGTGTGTGTGTGTGGGGGGGGGGGGGTTAGAGAAAATGTTTTTCTGTTGTCGTTTTATTTATTCATAAAAATATGTATATATATTTTTTTTGCCGTTCATCTCCATTGTCCTGCACAGCGTCTGTGTTTAGTCCGTCTGTCTGTCCTGGAGGAGTCATTGCTCCTCATTGCTCCTCATCGCTCCTCATCGCTCCTCATTGCTCCTCATTGCTCCTCATCGCTCCTCTTCGCTCCTCATTGCTCCTCATCGCTCCTCAGTTTGGGGAGTTTGTTCTCATCTGAATAAAGTTTAAGGACAGACTGGAGCCGTTATAAATAAAAGTGTCTCCACTTAAAGTTTGTGATGCAGAAGAAAGTTTGAGGACGAGAGCTTTGCTGAAGTCGCTCTGCAGATACTTTTTTCTTCCGGGGCTAGTTTAGACGTTAATATCACAGTACATGTGATAACAGCCTGTACAGGCACATTCACAGGGACAGTTCAGGTGTGGCTGTATGAGCTGCTGATCCACGGTCGAAGGACGAGCATGAAGCTCTGCCGAGGACGGACGCAGCCATCTAAAACGAAACCAGCCTGTCTGAGTGAACGTAAAATTACAATGTTATCTCGCTGTCAGACAGATTCTCCGACAGGAAGCTGAAGCGCTCTGTGCTGTCTTCAAAGACTCCAGAAAAAACCGAAGAGTTGCTGCTCGACTCTGCCTTGCTAGTTAGTTTGTTGTTGTTGTGTGACGTTTGTGTTTTAGTGTCACTGCGGATCGAGGAGATGCTGCAGCCACTCCTGCAAAATTAAAGAAATAAAACTGCTTCAGTTTTTTCAGGTGATCCGTCGACAGCAGCTGTCTCATGTCGATAACACACTGACCCTGGATCAGCACCTCAAATATCCTTTAACTTGATACTGAGGAGGCACTTTACTCACCTTGGCTCAGTCTCTTTATTTCACAGTGCTGACCACAGTTAATTACCCACAACCACCTGCTGTTTGTGGTCATTGTTATGATGAATAAAGTTCTTTAGGTACAGCTGATGTGAGCACGTCCACCGCAGACCTGAAACAAGCAGATTTCATTTTTAATCATCGTCGTCGTTGTTCTGACCCAGCAGGGGGTTGGGGGCCTCGTGTTGAGCCACGTGGCAGCTCTGTGTCATTATCAGTCACTTATCGCGGCCGTCCCTCTCTGGAGAAAACACACACACACTGCCTCTATCTCCCGTCCTCGTTGGACACTGTCAATCACGGATCAATGACGACGGTCGTGTCCATTGTGCTAAGCCGTATTGATCTCGTGCCCTGTATTCACGTCCATGCTGCAGACGCTCCAGACACGTCCTTTAAGAGGCCGGCAGTCGAACAGCAGAGCAGAGACGTGCGGGCGGAGATGCAGTGATTTGTAATGTGCTTTTATTTCCTGTTCCCTTGTTTTCTGTTGATGGACGAGCTGCTTAACGCAGTAAAGAGCTTTCTGTCGTGAGCGTCTTTAGAGGCAGAGAGACCTTGAGTTTGTTTTATAACTCAGCTGCTGAGCGAGTCCGACATCTCCTCCGTCAGCCTTTATCCATGGAGCCCGCGGGCCCTAAAATAAGCTCCCTCTAGTGAAGCGCAGAGGAAATAAATGAATTCGAAACACATTAAATCTTCTAATTATTTAATAATGTTTGATTTCTTTACCAGCCTGATGTGTGGTCACACACGTCCACGGTTAGTTACGAGTTTAAATGTGGCGTCAAGTTGGCAAGCAGAGGCGAAACGAATTATTCAAAAACTCTGAAATCGTTTTTGCTCCAAACTCGAAATATTAAGAAGTGCGGATCAGGAATACCAGTTCTCAACCAAATGAGCTTTTTTTAAACCAGATAACAATAAATAGTCTTGTTATTATAAATGAACCGGCCTCCTGCATCTGGAGCTGGATGTGTCGGCCTATGCTGCTGCATGTTAACATCTGTCATAATGGTGTTAGTGTAGTTTGTACAGATCACTCATAGACAGACTCTGAATCAGCTGATGATCAGCGAACAGAGACCCGTGAGGAGGAAGCGTGCTGCTCACAGGTCTGAGGTTGAAGTCACGTCAGACAAACGAGCACATCAGTGACGGTAAAGGTTGAAATGTGAGTTTGAAGTTTGGATTTAAAGGCGTGCTGCTTCTCTTTGTCTGGAGGGTCCTCTAGTGTTCGCCGTCAGCACTGACACGCGACACTGTGTCATTTCAAACAACAGCAACTCTGCAGCTCTGAATATTTGTTTCTCTTTGTCATTGGACAGATTCCAGTCAGTGTTAGTGATGATTATTTATTTATCTCTAAGAAAACAAACTGAACTCAGAGATGCACCAGACATGTCCTAAACATCTAAACCTGCTCTGACCTCGCTGTGCTGACGCATGAATCCCACGTGAACGTATAATGGAGGTGTGTGGCTGATTGTTTGTTAGCTCAGGTAATGCCCCCCTAGATGCCACCAAAGCCAAAGCGATCAGCTTCAACTTTAAAAACCCAGTCATTATAATAACTCTAAAACATATTATGAATTTATTCTGTGATAATCATGTCTTCTCTTTTATGATGCATCAGATTTAAACAAGTTACAAAGGTCATTTAGTGTCAGACTAAAGTAAAGTAAAGCCTGTTTATAGTGGACAAAGCTATAAAACGAGTACAAGTATCTTTGCATATTGTCAATAAATTAGCTGCAGAGGCAGTGAGGAGCACAAACATCATGAAGCTGCAGGAGACTGAAGCTCACAGTGATGGATGGAAGAGTGGACGCTGCTTTGCTGTTTTCACTTCAAAATGTCTCCTCTCCTCCTCTCCTCTCCTCTCCTCTCCTCTCCTCCTCTCCTCTCCTCTCCTCTCCTCTCCTCTCCTCTCCTCTCGTCTCTAGAGAACGACAGGCCGAGCTCTCTGGTGTTGGAGGTGATAGACTACAACATGCCTCTCACCACCACCTACATGAAACAGATGAAGCTGCAGTGTATGAGCAACAATAAGGTACGTGAGGTCACTGCGACGGAGCTGCATGTTAAACAACCGACACTCTGCATCTGATTGTGTCTGCGCTGTCAGACCGAGTGTGTTTGTGTGTGCGCTGTCAGACCGAGTGTGTTTGTGTGTGTGCGCTGTCAGACCGAGTGTGTTTGTGTGTGCGCTGTCAGACCGAGTGTGTTTGTGTGTGTGCGCTGTCAGACCGAGTGTGTTTGTGTGTGCGCTGTCAGACCGAGTGTGTTTGTGTGTGTGCGCTGTCAGACCGAGTGTGTTTGTGTGTGTGCGCTGTCAGACCGAGTGTGTTTGTGTGTGTGCGCCGTCAGACCGAGTGTGTTTGTGTGTGCGCGCCCTGAGACCACGAGAGTTTCCACGAGAGCGGATCGTATCGTAGATCTCGACACTGACAACTTTTGTACCTCGAGTATTGTTTGTGAGAGGAGTGTAGGAGGGAAAGCAGGAGGCCCAGTGACGCCTCTGCAGGAGAAACTCCCACACACACACACAGACGAGCAATTAAAACATTATAATGAGAAGAAATATCGAGGAGGTCAGCAGACCAAAACGTTTCTTCTTATTAAACACGAGCCGGTGTTTGCATTTCATCCACACTGAACTTCTAGAAAACATTTTCACAGTCAATTAAGATGGTTTGCAGTTTGGCCAAAATCTTTAACGTCGGATGATTTCCAGAATATTTATAGATGCATTAATTAAACATTCAGTCCATTAGATGACAGGAAAGGGAAACACCACTGCACTGCTGCTACATGTAATTTAAAACAGAAAAATGTGGCAGCATGAATATTCAATATTTTGAAATGACTTTCTCTGGTTAAAGTGGAAATATTCAGTTTATTTTATGGAAGATTAATGTTCATGACACGGCAAATAACAGCTGCAAAATAGTGAGGCAGTCTACGTTTAGGTCATGAGCCTCGCTTTCATTGAACAACTCTGAGATTTCCCCGGAACATGAAGACTTGCGCTCCTCTAACAGCGTTTGTCTGTTTTCTGCTCAAATTTAACATAAAATGTGACAATTTCAGTCAACATGCTTCTTTTTTCTGTCTTATTTTTGAGTTGGCGTTTAATAATTTTCAAAGCTAGCCTTTAAAGTCTGCGTAAAGTCAGAATAAATGTTTGTCAGTTTGTCAGACCAAAGAAGAAAGTGTTATTAAGCACCCAGACAGATTTGATTGATTAAAAATATTGACAGATTTATGAAATTAGGTCAAAATCCGGTAAAAATGAATTCTCAGTCCTCTGAAAATGACATGACTAATGTTGAAACACTCTGAGCTGAGATGAATTCATCTCTGTCTCTCTGCTCAGGGCGGCCTCAGCGTGTCATCGAGCCACCCTTTAAGGACCGCCCACAAAATCCTGAAAACTGGTGACAAACTGTTTGAGGAGACAAGCGGTCTTTGCAGCTTTAAGGATTGGCTTTGGTTTAGGGAAGGATTATAGTTTTTTAAGTTAAGGATAGAAAAATCATCTTGGATTCAGGGACTACTTTTTTAAGTTTCGGAGATGTCGTCATGGTGACAGTACTGAACGATTACAGTCGTAGTTAAAAGAAACCAGCGCTGACAGCCGTTCACACACTCTGTGGACCCTCCCATCCACCTGACCTCCCCCAGAGGTGTGCTTCGACAGCAGGTAACAGCATCACACTTCCCGGCTCACTCCAGATGGACGTGAGTCATAATCAGTGCGGCTGCTGCAGCGCCGTCATTCCCGCAAAGATCCGATATTTCCATTAACCAACTCGAGTTCGTTGACGGTTCATATCGTCCTCTCACGTCACAGTGTGTGTGTGTGTGTGTGTGTGTGTGTGTGTGTCTGCTGGAACAGTTGTGGATCGATGCTGTGTGGGTGGAGGGAGTGATGGGGGTATATTCCATATTGTTCCCACAGCACCACCGCCACGCTCCACCCTGTACCACTGTGACTATCAGTACCACACACTCGCTGTCAGTCATATTCGCCGTGTGTGTGTGTGTGTGTGTGTGTGTGTGTAGATAACGGGTGGGGGAACAGAGCATTGAGCTCGTTCCAATTAAGCCAGGCCCCTGAGCATCAAGTTAATTAGCCGAGGAGAGCGAGAGAGAAACTGAAGTGCCAATTTGGAATGCCAGTATATCTGCCTGTCTGTCTGCCTGTCCAACACACACACACACACACG
The DNA here is from genome assembly GCA_004119915.2 of Collichthys lucidus. Taxonomy (NCBI): domain Eukaryota; kingdom Metazoa; phylum Chordata; class Actinopteri; family Sciaenidae; genus Collichthys; species Collichthys lucidus. The sequence goes on from CM014087.1 coordinate 855,429, forward strand.
CGCACACACACACACACACACACACACACACGCACACACACACACACACACACACACACACACACACACACACACAGAGGATATCTTAAAACCACACGTACGGTTCAATACTTTCACCTTTCTCTGGTTAACACTCTCCTCGTGTTTTTGCCTTTTTCTCTACGAAACACACTGAAACACATTCGCACTCCAACACACACACACACACACACACACACACACACACACACACACACACACACACACACACACCTGCACTAACCTCTGTGACTCCGGTTATTCTCCCGTTGTACCGTTCTGTTTGGTGACACCGTGTCAAAGCCGCTCTAATTAGTTCGCGGTGACATACTGACCCGGTCCTCATTATCACCCTCACGTGAGAATCCAGGGAAGTACACGAAGAACACGGAGCTGCTGTTGTTGTTGTTGTTGTTGTTTTTATTTTAAAAAAAATCTTTTTGATTTTTTTCCTTCAAAAAGAAAAAGAAATAAACCTTTCACCTTCTTCTTCTCTTTAATTCTCTCTGTGAGTTTGACCCGGCGCTCTAATTATCAGGATCAGAGTCTGAGATGTAAAAGTTGTCAGATGAACAGAAGAACACGTGTCAGCTCCACCGTATCGATCTGCATCAGCAGCAGCCTGCGGAGGATAAATAAAATATGTCGGTGCCGCGCGCAGCCTCCAGCGGTTAACGCGGGATCCTGATCAATACTGCGCTTCCAGCGGCCGAGGCCACGCGCCGATATTCAGCGTCTTTCACCGAGGGTCAACTTTACATTTCAGAGAGGATCTGTTAGTCACGGGGAAACGTTTGAAACAGCTTTCAGCCTCTGTCTGGGTCTGATCAAAGCTCAACATTCAGAGGAGTCGCAGATTTCTGAGTAGATCACATGAAAAGAGAAGCTCAGTGACCAAGACAAAAAAATAACAACAAATAAAAACAGAAAACATTTAAAGTCTGGAGGAACTTCAGTGTCAGCAGCAGCAGATTACTCTATCTCTTTTACTCCATATACAGCCGTTAGTTATGACCAAGTAATCTGACTGGACAAGAGTCGTTTCTTGAGAGCCGATATAGAGAATAACAGCACACCAATACGATTATCTGATAATAAACCTGATCAGCCACTGTCAGTAATCAATAACTAACATTCAGACAACCTTATCAGACTTAACGGTTACCAAGCGTTTCTGTAGCGTTGACAAAACGTTCCAAAACAAACATATCATCAGTTTGAAGTGAAGTAAAGCTCCCCGCGCTGTCCCTTTAAGAAACATCACACGTGAACAGTTCATTACGTGTCCGTAACAACGTGAGATAAAGTCACATGACCACAGACTGACTGTCACTTCAGCATCAATATAATAAAGTTTAGAAAAGAAACTGTTTTATGTTATTTTAATGTTAGACCAACGTTATTTTAATGTTAGACCAACGTTATTTTAGTGTTAGCCCAACGTTATTTTAGTGTTAGACCAACGTTATTTTAATGTTAGACCAACGTTATTTTAGTGTTAGCCCAACGTTATTTTAATGTTAGACCAACGTTATTTTAATGTTAGACCAACGTTATTTTAGTGTTACGTTATTTTAGTGTTAGACCAACGTTATTTTAGTGTTAGACCAACGTTATTTTAGTGTTAGCCCAACGTTATTTTAATGTTAGACCAACGTTATTTTAGTGTTAGACCAACGTTATTTTAGTGTTAGACCAACGTTATTTTAATGTTAGACCAATGTTATTTTAGTGTTAGACCAACGTTATTCTAGTGTTAGCCCAACGTTATTTTAATGTTAGACAAATGTTATTTTAGTGTTAGACCAACGTTATTTTAGTGTTACGTTATTTTAATGTTAGACCAACGTTATTTTAATGTTAGACAAATGTTATTTTAGTGTTAGACCAACGTTATTTTAGTGTTAGCCCAACGTTATTTTAATGTTAGACAAACGTTATTTTAGTGTTAGATCAACGTTATTTTAGTGTTACGTTATTTTAATGTTAGACCAACGTTATTTTAATGTTAGACAAATGTTATTTTAGTGTTAGACCAACGTTATTTTAGTGTTAGACCAACGTTATTTTAGTGTTAGACAAATGTTATTTAGTGTTTAGACAAATGGTATGGTGTGTGTGTGTGTGTGTGTGTGTGTGTGTGTGTGTGTGTGTGTGTGACGATACATAGAGCTGAAAGATGAACTCTCTCATATACTGTGACGTTTCTGTGCCGCGTGATATATCCGTCCATCTCTGCTAAAAACTGCTGCGGAGCGTCTTCTGTTCCTGTTCGTGTTTGTTCACCTCCCCACCTCGTCCACCCACGCCCAAACACTCTGATGTGATATATATCTGTCAGACCAGACCGTCTCTTCAGTCCTATAGCGAGAAGACTCGAGGTGAAGTTTTAGCAGACGGTATAGACTGTGTACATGTGTTTGTGTGTGTGTGTGTGTGTGTTTGTGCTAAGATGAGACTGCTGCAGAAAGATTATAGTGTTCGGCCCAGAGGAGCAAAAGTACAGACAGGAATAGAGGAGCAATGACTCACTCACCTATGGAAATAACATAGGACGTGAGGGAGCAGTGGGTTCAGCCTGACCGTGTGTGTGTGTGTTGAATTGAATAGTGAAGCATTCTGTGAAAAAAGGTCACAGTCTTTTGTCTGGCTTGTTTTGATGAGGGACAGAACTGGAGAGGAGAAAGGGAAAATGTGTGAGGAGAGGAGAGAGGAGCAAAAAGAGAGAGAGAGTGAGCCAAAGGTGGAAGAAGAAGAAGAAGAAGCAGAAGCAGATTTGTGATGTGTGAATCCTCCATCGGCTCCATTAGCACTCATCCCAAGCCTCCGTTCATCTGCCCATCCCTTTATCTTTCCCTCCATCCACCCCCTGTCCCAATTCAATAAGAGGAGGAAATTACCCAGGATGCTTCCTGGCAGGGGTGGTGGTGGAGGGATGGAGGGTGGAGGGGGGGTGCTGCAGCAGACAATGTGGAAACGGGTGAGGAGTGAGAGGAGAGGAGACAAGAGAGGGGGGGAGGAGGAGGTGGATGGAGAGATGGCAGGGCGGTGGCTGTGTCTGGCTGAGGGGAGGATGAAGATGGAGAGGAGGAGGAGGAGGAGGAGTGAAAATGAGGATGTGCTCGGCCGGGGTGAAAAATAAAAATGAGAAGGGGGGGTATGAGAGGGGGGGTTGGGGGGAGGTGACAGGGGGGAGGTGGAGAGGAGGTGATCAGAGAAGGAATTAAAAAAGGAGAACGAGCTGGTTCATTATCGTTTACGGCCCCTCTCCCTGCCCATTATTCCAGCTACCTCCAGAGGAAAGACATTTCATTATTTTTGGGAGGAGGGGAGTGTGTGTGTGTGTGTGTGTGTGTGTGTGTGTGTGTGTGTGTGTGTGTGCAGATAGGTTGGGGGTTGGTCCATTATAATTACTAAAAGACTGTGGAGAAGACAGCAGAAAAAAAGAAATCATACATTTCGAGATAAAAAGGCTGTGTCGGTGAAGCGGCCTTGAAAAAGGGCTTGAAAACCTTTTGTCTGTGGTTTGTAGCCTGGAAAATTAACGAACAGGAAAAAACGATACGGAGTCACAAATCCGCCCACGTATGTGCGGTCGGTAAACCACGCGGCTCACAGCGAGTCGAGAGGTGATCGAGCGAGAGGAAAGTTTGAACATTGAAACTTCATCAGCGTGGTCGATCCAATCAATCATAAAAATCAAGATGGAAACATTTTCTAAACAGTTTCCTGTTTCCTCATGGCTCTATAACAACCACTTGATCTTCAAATGGCGCCACCTGCAGGTCGTCGCATAACGGTTAATTAGTTTTTCTTTTTTTGGCAGATTTACTTGAAATTCTGTAAAATTCTGCGACACGTTTTGGAAGAAAACGACGACTAATGACGACGTATTTCATCCGCTTTCTGAGAGCATGTCCGATCTTCTCGTAACAAGCATGACATCATCAAACTTTGCTCTTTACTAAACTTGAGATGTTGAGAACATGTAGCCTTCACGAGATGTTGAGCAGAGTTTGGATTGGGTTGCTGTCGTGGTGATAGCGTGCGGTTGCATGAATACGAACACGCCTGGTGTCCAGCTTTGAGCCGACACAGAGAACACATCCAAAGTCTTTTCCTCAGGTGTGTTTGCACCAGGGGGCATGACCTTTATCACGTCTTATCCTCTCACCATCTGCCCAGCATCTCCCCAGTGTATACTGTCCAATAAAGTAGAGATGCCATGGAAACAGCCCTGCGAGAAAAAATAACCCTCGATGGTCCGTAAGTGCACGGCATGTACTGCATGGAGGGAAGTGAAAGCCTCACATCGCAGCTCGCCACTGCAAAGCAAAGAGAGTCCAATCTTCTTTCAGAGTGAAACTGCACTGATTAATAACACAGAGCGTGTCTGAAAGCCGACAGTCAAATACTCCAAACTACAGTGTGACATCGTTTTTAATAAAAGTCTGAGGATCTCCCTGGAAACCAGAACTTGAAGGAGACATAATGTCATTTCCAGCTCTGTAGTTTCATTCTGAGACTAGAGGCTTTGCATGATTCACATCCTCATATCTCTTACAGCCTCGTTTCTTCCTATCAGGTCTAAAACTCGACTTTCTCTTGCTCGTGATCATCGCGTCGCCCTCACAGCTTCACTAACTGAGCGTGGAAAATCGCAAATTTGATGAATTTACTGAAAAGAAATGAACTTTCCTAACTGTATTCACTGATTTTGGTGAAACTGGATCATATTTTAATATTTTATGCGGCTGACTCTGCTCAGGCTGGGAGCTCGGAGCGGTCAGCGGCATGATGGGAGTTGGTGTTTGTGTGGTCATGGAGCGCCGTGAGTGAAGGTTAACTGTTTGAGCAACAAGTGAAGCTCTACATGGTTTTACCTCCGTCAGTGAATAAATCACAGAAAGGCTGAAGGACGTCAGAGGCAAAACCAGAAAATATCGTTTCCTTCACAGCTGAAAAAACAGGAACAAAAGAGAGTCGCCCTGAGCAGAGCGGGCGGAGGTCGAACATGACGAACACGGTGAAGACATGAAGTAAAAAGAAACATTCACACAAATATCTGACATTTTAATAAGAAGATAATCCACACACACACACACACACACACACACACACACACACACACACACACACACACACACACACACACACACACACTCTGTGTGTTTATGGGCATGCATGGCTAATTATCCTGCAGTTTTACCCTCTGCCTATAGGTGGCAGGTTTGTCATGTAAATGTATGAGAGGGCACATGCTGCTTCCTCTGAGACTCACACACACACACACACACACACACACACACACACACACACACACACACACACAGCATACAGAGCAGTTGGTGTGTATTTAAACATTTGTACAGAGTGAAGGTCAGCGTGCACAGAAATGAAACATTTTATTTGAATGAAGCAGCAGAGAAACGAGGAGCAGCCGCTCGTCTCCTTTAAACTTTATTTATCAGCTTTATTTATTATCAGTTTTGTTTATTATCAACTTTTTTATTTATTATCAGCTTTATTTATTATCAGCTTTATTTATTATCAACTTTATTTATTATCAGCTTTATTTATTATCAACTTTATTTATTATCAGCTTTATTTATTATCAGCTTTATTTATTATCAACTTTATTTATTATCAACTTTATTTATTATCAGCTTTATTTATTATCAGCTTTATTTATTATCAGCTTCCATCAGAGAAGAGAAATGTCCGGCAGTTTGTTCTCAAGACTAAATTTATAATTTTCCTTTTGGTGTTCATTGATGTGAGTGCTGCAGGTCGCTGCAGGTCGCTGCAGGTCGCTGCAGGTCGCTGCAGGTCGCTGCAGGTTGCTGCAGGTTGGAGTTCGGGCTGAGGCGTTCTTGTCTTTGTCACGAGGAACACTGAATGTTTGGAGGTTGTTCCATTGATGACTATAATGAGTCTAACGAAGTCCTGCTAACGCTGAAACGAGCAATCAAAGAATCTGAATTGAAATCCTGCAGTCAACTGATTCGTGATGAAAATCTGTGAGGACAAAACGAGAAGAAGAAATGGAGACGGACTCGGTTAACGATTAATTCTGTTCTCCATGATTCTAAATCATTTTCTCGATCAGTCGATTTGTTGTTAGGTCCAGAGAACTGAGAAAAACATCTCAAACGTTTTGTTTCTGACTCAAAGCGGGGACTCGATTATGAAAACAGTTTGTGGTTGATGGATTAATGGACTGATGCTGCAGCTCTGACACTCAGACAAACTTCAGGCTGAGCTCAGTGCTCCTCATCCACTGGAAACTGGGTGTGTAGTACAGTCCATCTCTCTCTCTCTCTCTCTCTCTCTCTCTCTCTCTCTCTCTCTCTCTCTCTCTCTCTCTCTCTCTCTCTCTGTGACGTAACCAGCCTGGCCCCGCCCCCCCTGGTTGCCACAGAGAGTCTTGAGGTCCTGCTTCTCTCTCTCTCTCTCTCTCTCTCTCTCTCTCTCTCTCTGTCCCTCCCTCCCTCCCTCCCTCCCTGCGCTCGGCCGCTCATATTGTCCATTTGAAATAAAGAGTGAGCGCAGACCGGGAGGCGGATGAATGAACTATTGACGCAAACAGCGACAACAGCATCACGCAGGGTGCGGAGACGCGCGCGGCGGCCGACTTCCACGTTTGTAACCCCGCAGAAGTGAAGGTAAGGAGCCGCTTCACGCACCTCCTCCTCTGTGTGTGTGTGTGTGCGTGTGTGTGTGTGTGTGTGTGTGTGCACGCTGTCGGAGTGACAGAGGAGGCAGCCTGCAGACCTCCTCATCCTCCTCCTCTCCTCCTCCTCTGCGGTCACATCTCTCCATTGACAGCCGCTCTGATCACTTATCGATGCGAACTCAATCACGAGGACATAAACACGCAGCTTTTCTGCGTGATGGACGCACTTTGCGTTTAGTTTCCGAGCGGGGCGCGTCAGTAAGTTGCGTCGCCGTCTCCTCCCCTCCTCTCCTCCTCCCCTCCTCCCCTCCTCTCCTCTCGTTGCGGGCTGTTTGCTGTTGGTTTTGCGGGGCGCTGCGGGCTCTGTGCCCACCCCGCCTGCAGCTCCTCAGATGTGCATTGTGTGGCTCCGTCCTGCGACAACTCTGACAATCATTGTCATTCATGAGGGTGTTCCTGCGGTGCGGTTAGGCCGGCGTGCTCCTCACAGGCGCACATTGTTCTGCTGGTGTGCGTGAGTGCGCGCACGTTGGGTAATGAGCGTGCGCGTGTGTTTATGTCTATCTGTGTGTGTGTGTGTGTGTGTGTGTGTGTGTGTGTGTGTGTGTGTGAGATGCGGAATGACCAGGCACCCTCACACATGGTGGGGAACAATCGGTTGGCGCGTGCCAAGCATTGAAACATGTGACCTCTGGTCTGAATGGAGCTCTGTGACGTGGCTGGTGGTGGACGGGTCAGGAACAATGACCCAAACATTGTTATTGTTTGTGCTGCCCGGTGATGACCCGACAGACCCGTCCCCATACAGAAGAATTAGGAAATTAAAAAGTTGTTTGTAGAGCAAGAACCCGACTCAGTCAAGAGTAAACGTGATGCCGAGTGCACAAGACCAGAGTGTGACAGCCTCTCACGTCCAAACACAGTTTGTCAAAGAGTTTCCAAGATTTTGCAAAGACTGTCTTCAAAGACTACGACTAGATTCATTTTGACTTCATTTCCCATCATGCACCTGCACGAAATTTACAAGAAAAGCTGTTAAACAATGAAGCAGAAACCTTTCGAGGGCTCGAACTCCACCCGTTACTCCTCCTACTCATGAAGTCCAACAGAACCGAGACCTCCATGTGGTCCACGCGCTGCTGGAGAGAGCGCTCCAATTGGTCGTTGACACTGTTCACGTGATTGGACGTGTTTGATTTTATCGGAGCATCTCGATGAGAAGATGAGCTCGGTTCTGCTCGGGGAATTTTTTCCTGACCACCGTCACTGATGCTCGCTCATGGTGTGAATCGTTGGGTCTCTGTAAACATTACTGCTGCTCTACATGGAAAGTGTCATGACTTTAGAAATAAAGTGAAACTGAACAGAAACCGACAGATTTCAATGTTTCATGACCACGTCGCACCAAACGTGTTGAGATCATAACACGCTGTGTGTGTGCTCTGACGTGCATTTATGTCCGTATATTGTTTTCATGAAAGCAGAGCATGGGACTCGTCCTGGCAGACGTGCAGACTCGTCTTTCAAACTGTCACACAGGTAATGACATGAAGTCCAACAAAGAGAGAACCTCTGCGAGCTTCAATGAGACGGGTCAGAGGTCGGTTCTGGTTTCTGAATGGCAGCTCGGGAGCTGATGGGAGTTCAGGGTCAGAGGCTTTCAGACCTGCGAGGGCCCGCGGCTGAAGGACGTAAATCTGCTTTACAGCATCAAGCGTGCTGTACACAGCGCCTGTTTCCATGGCAACGTCTCCTGGAAAAACAGTTCGGCCAAAGTTTTTTAAAAACTCATCAGGAGACTTATCTGGTGACGTTATGAATCGGTTTAATATCTGCTCGGTCACAGCAGAACGTGAAGTAACGGACGGACTGACGCCGCGGGTTTACCCACACTCAGACTCAGATTCAGATCCGGTTCAGACGTCCACTTCGCTCTTGTCTTGTGCCGAGGTCGAAGGGTTCAGCTGCCGCTCGTTCATCTCAAGGTCAGAGGTGAAAAGGTTCTTCATATCGGGTTGGCCTTCAGCTCGGTGTTCAGTTTTTATATTAAAGCTGCAAAACGTTTTCAGTTTCTCAGAAGGCAGACCGTTCAGGATCAGTCCGATAATCAAGGATTAACCGTCAGCTGCATGCAGCCCTGCTGCGTACGCCTTCATCAGCCTCACACTGATTTTACAGGCGCTTGCTGTTACTGTGTGGCGTGTGAGGGGTTAAGGTCTTCACAGATTTCCTGTAGCGCCCCTCCCCACCCTCGTCCTTCTGCCAGGGGACAGTGATGACGAGAAGAGCCTCTTCCAGGATAAATCCTCCTGCGAGGGCCCGCTTAGCTCCTCTCCGCTCCGCTCTGCTCCAAAATAACTCCGGTTGGTTTCCCCCTGACCTGAGCATGTGCTCGGCAGGAGGACGGCGGAGGAAGGAGAGCCTGCCATCTAATCCCCTTTTCCCCCTTCATCCTCTTCCTCCTGATGGGTTGGGTCCCTCTATTTCTGGAGGCTCGAGTGTCTGATGCATCTTGGGAGTTTGTAGATTTTTGCGTTGTGCCTTTTTCTTTTCAGTCGACATCACTGCCTGTTTTCCTTTGTGAGTTTGTCGGTTTGTGAGGGTCACACGCCCGATGTGACACCATCTAATTATTTCTATTATTAAGCAGCATCATCATCTCTGACCATCACGTCTTTCCCAGAGTCAAAGTGACATCCAACACCGCGAAATATTCAGTTTACATACAGAGTAAAAAAACAAGACAAGCAGCAAATCCTCAACTGGGAGAGACTGAAACAAACATAGCAGAAAAGTTCAGCTACTAATAAATGAATATATTACATGTTTCATCATTTAGCCTGTAAAATGTTCAAACCTGTGAAAAATATTGATCACAAGTTCCTGGAAATTGTCAAAAATCAGCAGCACACACTGAAGCTGAAACGTTTTTATGATTTTTACAAAAGACTGTTTAAATAAATATTTCTGTATTTTGGTCTGAAGTTGAAAATTCTCCTGTTCTGTTTGAATTGAACGTACTTATCAATCAGAGTTTAAATGTTATGTATTTGATATTTTCTCGCTGTCAGACTGAGGCCGTCACACGCCTCTCGTTTAATGTGCTGGACTCGGGTGTTGCTGGTCCATCGCTGGCGGCTTTGGAGAGAGCGCTGACTGAAAGATAGTTATTCTGAATGTAGACTACACCTGTGTGCCTCATACCGCTCCTCTTCAAATACATAATTATCCCTTCAAATGATTTCACAGCCTGGCTTCAAAATGTAAATCTTAGTGAAGTAGTTGCTGCTGTGAGTTTCGGAGTCGTCGCTCCTCTGAACCTCTCTCTGGATGAACCGTCACATTTTTCTTTGTTCCGAGCCGGTTTCATTTCCTCCCTGGACTGAGTTCTTTTTCTATTACTTTTGTAGCAGCGTGTGTTCATACATCTCTTTCCCATCAGACGTGTATTTTCTCTCAAAGTGGATCTATAGGTGTTTTCTCCCCAGCCGCCTTTCATGCTGTCTCTCCTGCACTTGATTCAGCTCCGGTCTGAAAAGCTCTTCAATCTGCGGCGAAGTCTTCAGCGGCAGCCTTTGTGAAATAAACGCAGCGAGGTGAAGGCTGCGGCGAGCGCTGCCGTCGTGTGTCTTTGTACTTTGACTGCACAACATTCGTATGACATCCGTCTTAAACCCCGTCACATGTTCCCCGTGCACCGCGAAGAGAAATGAAGTCGTGCTGGGTCACGAACAGAATCACTCTGCCGGTCAGCATCGTTCCATGTAGGAGACTTTTCCCCTGTGAAATTGTTCGAGGGACGTTTCATGACTAACGTGATGACGTGAGTGCATGATGATGATGATCCTACAGGACTAAACACTTCTGTCTGACAGCACAGGGAGGTCGACTGTACACGTCAGTCTGAATATCTGTTAGGAAACAATCTCAAACATCGAGGCTAATAAAGGTTTTACTTTATGGTCCTCTGATCATGAAGAATCCCCTACAGATGATGATGGTGATTTATCATTACCATTACAGTCGTCCCTCGCTATAACGCGCTGTTTCGCAGATTTTTTTAGTGTAATTTTGCTTTTTTTACAGCGTACTGTACAGTATGAACGCACATGTGTTCTGCGTCCTGATTGACTAAGGGAGTACTGTACAAAACACGTGTAGAAAGCTGTATAACAGTGTGTGGTTAGGGGGTTTACGGCCTTAAAACATGGATAATAACTGTAAAACTTCCTTCACGGATTTTGTTTATTGCAGGTTATTTTTAGAACGTATCCCCCGCGATAAACGAGTGTACTACAAAAATCCACAACCTGCTAAAAAATGCTGAGTCTTTTCTGTTGACCAGCACAGTCGAGCCTGCGTTGGAGCTGACGCCGATGATTCGAGTCAGAATTAGTTTAGGTTGTGTCGTAGCTATTATTTTGTATTTTGGTTTTCTGTTCCACACGCCGTGCAACATGCAGTGTCTGTTCAACTGCTGACACGTGACTTCCACTGTCACAAGCTGAAGGCTACACTGCTGCTAGACCAAACTTAGTGTAAATCTAAATTAGTTTGGGCCCTTTGCTGGAATGATTAGTTCTCAAATATGAGTAATTTTTAAATTTCTTTAGTCTTCTACGACAGTGAAGTGAATATCTTTGTGACATTTGAGGAACGTTACTTTGGGCTTTGAGACCAAATAAGTAAAAATTTAAGATAAATTGCTGATGACAGTAAAAGTTAGTTTATGGAGTAACATGTCGGCAGACTGGATCACATGATCTAAATGCTGCATGTTAAAGAGTCTGTCTCTGTATGAAAGCTTGTGTTCTGCAGTCGGTGTCAGAGGTGCATCTCCGCCGTGAAAGCCTCTCAGTGTTGGTCTGCCTCTGGCTGGCGGGCGGTTCACTCGTGCTCGGTGCTCGACGAGCTCAGCCCGTTGTGTTTGATCAGCATCGCTCGAGGCTATGTGCACTTCTCTGGCCTTTCTAGTGGAACCATGAAACAAGCAGAGGTCGAGCTGAACACTTGTGAATGTAAACACATTCATGCAGCAGGCGGGACCGCGGCACGCTGTTAGGATCTGATTGTTCACAAACCAGCTGAGTGGATGGATGACTGCATCGTCCCTGAAATGCTGCATCAGCCTCATTCAGGTTCAGAGACTCCATGAAAAGGAGCTCATATGTTTACTTTCAGTTTTCTCTTCAGTTAAACAAACAATTTCTTCATCTTCACCTCCTCCACTCTTTGTGTTCCATTCTTCCTCTCTAGTTTTCATCATATTTCTTCAAGAGAAAAGCAACAAAACCCCCCGAACCTCCAGGCAGACGTGGGTGGTGAAGCTGAAGGAGGTGGTGTTTTGTTCACAGCGTGCACAGGGTTAAAATCTTTATGCAGCAAGTCTCAGGGGATTAAAGCGTTCAGCAGCTGTTTGAAGAACATTTAGAAAACGCAAAGAAAACTTCTTGTTTTTTATCAAACATGAATTTGTTTTATTTCTTCAGAAGGTCTCGTGATGACAGTAACAGTTTAAATAAACGTCCCCAGCTTGTTTTGATGTATTTTTCTTTTTCGAAATAGTTAACTGTTCGTAACCCTCACATCAGTTTTTATCAGCTGAGGTTCAACTGGCGCTCTTGTAATTATTTTATCTCGTTGCCGTTTTTGTTCCTGAAGAGTTGGCACCACCTCCTGCTTATTTCATTAACCGACTCAAAATATTCACGTAACGATAGAATTCACTGAATATTACAAAACAATTTAAAGGAAACCACGGATGCTGCATTTGTTTGGTTTGTGTAGAATATTATTTGTTGTTCAGGTGCACTAACCTACGATTTTACTTTAAGTCCACCAAAAACTTCAGAGTGTGACTGTGGTTTGATCAAATTTTGTCGAAAATGTCCCAGAAACACGAACAAGGAACCCTGATAACTGAAATGTTTCAGATCTTGACTGGTGCACGGACATTTGTGACGTCTGCCCGCTCCAACTCTAACCAGAGCTCCTCTGACTCTGGCAGAAAACGTTGTGTTCACCTGGGACGCCGTCATCCACAGTCAGGAGCTGATTGAGAGTAAAATGTTTTCAGGGCTTTTAAAACTGTTACCGCTCACCTCCCACAGATAATCCAAACTGAAGTCGTCGTATTACAGGCCCTCGGGATAAAAGTGTCAATCATAAGGCATTGTGTAAGTCTTTCTTTAGTGGATTACACAGGAAACGTTCCCGTGTAATTACCTCGGCCGTCTGTGGCAGACTACCGCTGCCTGGCGGCCATGCTACCGAGTGTGCTCAGTGCTCAAGCACTGGAACCAGAGAGTCCCTGCAGAGATCAGCTCTATAATGCAGCTGCAGCTGAACCGCACTCCTGCACGGCTCCCCTCAGCCCTCGGCCCCCTCCTCTGCCTCCAGGCCAGTTTCTCATCTCTGAATTCTAATAGTATAAACTGATAGCTGGCCGTGCTCATGAGGGAGTCTGGCTGCAGAGGAGATGGACAACTCAATCTGCTGAAGCAGTGTGCTGATTATTGCCAGAAGTCAGAGCAGGTAGCTGCCTGGAAAAGAAACGATACACAGGGAAATCAGCGGTTAATGCTCCAGGCAAGAAGAAAAAGAGAGAGACGAGTCAAATATTTATCAGGATGTTTTCCCTGCCAGAAGGTTTCCAATTAAAACAATGAAGCTGAAGCACTTGTTGAAGCACGCAAGGTCCATTGTGAAGCAAGGCGAAGCTTCCTTGCCAGCGAATGCCACTGTGCTCGCCCCTGGTGGCGATTGTTAGGTCTCCGTAAATAAATTTATTGTTTTAGAAGAGCAACAAATCGTTTGGAGGAACGGGTAAATTTGACAAAGGTCACAAAATCCTATACACGTCCCGAACGGCCCAAAAGCAGGGTTCCCACGGGTGCTTGCATTCCTTGAAAATGCTTGAATTTCAATTCAGTAGTTTTCAAGGTTGTGAAAATGCTTGAATTTTTTGTGAAGTGCTTGAAAATGCTTGAAATTTCACAATTAGTTAAAAATCAAAACAGTCAATCTACCACCATATGAAATAATGCTAATTAGACCCATATTATTATGCCATACAGCTGGCACCGCTGCGCTTCCCATGACCATCATGGCAAACACAACTAGTAGGCTACCTATTTAAAGGTGCTGAAAAAATGGAAAAACTGGTGCTTGAAGGTGCTTGAAAAGTGCTTGAATTTGTTCATGAAAAAGGTGTGGGAACCCTGCAAAAGGTTTGTGATACAGAAAGTTGGCTTTTTATTCATAGACTTCAAAATATTCTTAGTTTATCCGGCGGCGCTCTGCATCGGTGCTCGTGTGTTTCAGGTCGCGGCGAGCGGCATGCAGCTCGGCAGGGTTACGTTTGTGTTTGCAGGGTGAAACCGGCCTGGTCCAGCAGTGACCTTTGCCTGGACTAATCCATGCCGTTTCCACAGGATTGCGTCCCGCCTGCAGGGGAAAGGGGTTAATCGTCATGCTTGGGGCAGATTTGTGACTGACTGGATTAAGTGGGGCTCAGAGTGTTGGACACTCCACTAATCTCCGGTATCCATGCCCCTGATGGCTGCTGAGGATGGACCGACTGACCGGCTGACTGACTTATTTTCTGATTGACCAAATGGACGAGCGGCTGATCCGGTGATGACGGAGCGGTGGAGTTTACAGACAGCTGACCCACTCAGTGTCAGATGGGGAGTGTGGAAAGAACAGTCAAACCCAAACGTGTCTGTTTGTTTAGTTCTTTCCTGCACTCCACGCCCGCCCTATCATGAAGAAACTCTGCGTGGAAACCTTTTTATATTTGGAGTCTCGTGTTGATTTAACACTTACAACAGCTCCCACTCCCTCGTCCCACTTTGTGAGTCAATGATTAGCGGAGAATGCTCAGTGTTTGAAGGAATGCAGGTTATAGCTGTTAAACGTCTCCTTATTACACGCTGTGGAAGTTTCTGCAGCCTTGTTACATCATGAGGAGTCATTTGATGTTTGTTTAATAAAAATATGGCTCAGAGTAGCTTCAACCATTTTTAACAACATGTTTTTGTGGGATTCTTTCCTCTTTGTGGGTTTCAGGTGATCGACAGTACATTATATTTTAAGTGGACAGACTTCTGGGTCAAGTGAAGAAACCAAACAACCTTCACAACTCTCACAAGAGTTTTGAAAATGTAGGATACCATCTCGACCCGACCCTGTGTTTGTTACCTATTTACATTCTTTGTAATGAGCCAGCAGGGGCAGCTCCATCGGCTTTAGAACGAGGTCTAGCTGTATTTAGTACTTATGGTGAAATCAGACGAATTCCCAACTGGTTTTATGACTTTGGTATAGCAGTTTTCTCATGAGTTTATGGTTTCAGTCTCTAGTTTCACGTCTTCCTCCACACTGCGTGATGTTTGTTTAGTAAATCATTGGAGTAAAATAGACAATAAAGCACAGGGTGTGCTTCAGGGCGTGGCTGCTCGGTAACTCTGATCAAATATGAGTCCAGGTTCTCGTCCCCGATCCACCGTTTCTCTCGTCAGTGAACGTTTGAGGCCAGGCAGGATGAGATAGCCCAGCTCTCGGTGGATCACCCACCAGCTCCACGCTCTCGTCCATATGGTCTCTTCTGGCTCTTCAAACAAACGGGTGACGTCCTGGTGGGTTTCCAGCACCGATCCAAAAAAACCTCTTTGTCAATGA
This sequence comes from Collichthys lucidus, assembly GCA_004119915.2. Lineage (NCBI taxonomy): Eukaryota > Metazoa > Chordata > Actinopteri > Sciaenidae > Collichthys > Collichthys lucidus. The sequence goes on from CM014087.1 coordinate 870,805, forward strand.
AAGGCTTCCTGTTTACCCGACTGGACGAGTGAAGAAGACAGTCTTCAGTTTTTATTCCCCGCAGCTCTCGACAGCACTGAAAAGCTCAAGTTACACAATGATATGACCTCAGCCACTGTATGGATTAAATGTATTACTGTATATTGTCTGGTCTGTGAAAGTTCAGTTTCCATGGTGATAATTCAGGTAGACACACACACAGACAGAGGCACTTACCAGGTCGCTGGTGGATTTAACAGATGGGTGATGAAGGTCATCGGGAGGCTGACCTCTTTTCAAACACACACACCAATCAGCTGCCTCTGTCCGTGTTCACTGATGATTGTGCTTCGGTTTGTGCGTCCGCGTGTTTCCAGCTCCGCGTTAATCGTCGCTCTCCGTTATTTTTTAACACTTCGGCATGTGTCATTCTGTCAAGCAGACGGATAAACAGGCAGTTAAGCAGCCGGAGAGTCGAGGCTCCGGCTAAACGCGAGCATTGTTCCTCAAATTCACGTCTGGCACTTAATTGTTTAGTCGATCCGGTGTCAGAAAATGGTGAAAAGAGGGAAAATTGTGTGTTCCTTGTCAAGTCGGCAGCTCAGACGTCAGAGATATTCAGTTCACACTGACACCAAGCGCAGAGAAGAGAAGCAGACATTCTCGATAAGCGACGATGAACGATTTGCATTCTCTAACTGTTAAATAAATGTAACACGCCGTCGCAGCGGTGATGAATTCAGTGTTAGACACATTTCCAAACAAAAAAAGAACAACACCCAGCATTGTGTGTTGGCTTTGTCTTCTGTTGGCTTCGCTCCGCGTTCATTCAAGTTTTGGCACATTCTCATAAACAGAGCAGCAACATTTGGCTGGAGTTAGTGCGGCGATCGCGCCCTCATAATCCGTTTCTGTCGCGCTTTTCTTCACTGGCTGTGTCGATTTTAATATTTCTCTGGATTCTGTAAAGATGCAGGTTTATGTAGATGAGCTCAAACCAGAAAAGAGATTTGGAGCTGCACATGGAAGTCCACAATCTTAAAACGTTGGCTGCTTCTGAGAGTGTTTGTGCTGTATGCTGTCCACCAAAACTACACCCAACCTGGGAGTGTGTGGTGTGTGTGTGTGTGTGTGTGTGGTGTGTGTGTGGTGTGTGTGTGTTGTGTGTGGTGTGTGTCTTTGTGCTGCTGGTCGATGGAGGCGTTACACCACCAGATCTTTAAACCCAGAGTTTAGAGAGCAGCCCGGAGCTCTTCAAATGAGCTCTGTGGAGAGATGGCATGTTTACAGCCTGCAGCCACACACACACACACACACACACACACACACACCACACACACACACACACACACGTACAGAGGCCAGCAGGCTTGTATATCCACATGCATGCTAAAGAGACGCCCTCTCTTTCAGCCACAGGCTGCAAACTGAATAACCGAGCTCTCAGATGTTTTTCAGACATTGATATTTCAGGTTCGCACGCGGACGCGTTCCCTTCTCAGATATAACTTTATGTTTTGTTTTGCTGTTTTGAACCTGAGCATGCAGAGTATCCAAACGACAGCCAGCATAGCAAACAGGTGAAACAGACTCGGTGTGCGCCTTTCATCGAGGTGCATGAGCCGTCTGACGGCCGGGCGAAGCCGCCAGGTGCAGCGCGGGGATAGAACATGATCTCTGCAGCCTCCTGATGCACTCTCTGACCTGTAAAATAAGATTTTGGTTACTTCAAGTGGAGATTTGGTTTCACACTAATAAGCAGAAAGAGGAAGTGAAGGACAGAGAGATGTATTTATAACTGCGTGTCCTCGGCTCTGGGACTTTTTTATTGGCGATCATGTGGATCTCAGTGTATCATCTCATGTGCACTAATTATTTTTTAAATGCTCGTTTTTAAACAGGTCAGTGAACTCGGACGTCCAGCAGCCTAAACACTAAAACAAACAAAGAGAGAAAGTTATTTTGAATTTATAGTGAATTTAGCTGTCACTCAGAATATAATATATATATATAATAATCTAAGAGTATCCTGATGGATTTTAAAGTATAGCATTAAAAAAAGTTTTACTGGACGGGTCTTTGTCTTTTTCACCTTTTTCCTGACGTAGCAAACGTCGAAGTCACGTGACGTGCAGCTGTTTCCTTATGGCTCTCACGGCTCTCATTCTTTCACTGACGCCATCTAACCTCGTCACGGATGGGAACAACGATTCATTTTGCTTTTTCCTTTGAAGAATTACTCTAAATTTGCGTCGCCTCACAGAAACAAGGTTCCCGGTCCTGATTCTAGTCCAGTGACTCGCAGGTTTAAGAGGTTAACTGGTGACTCTGTAGGTGTAAATGTCAGACCTGTGATGAAGTGGCGACTTGTCCATGCAATGTCAGCTGCAGCTCCACCCCCCCCCCCCCCCCCCCCCCCCCCCCCCCCCCCCCCCCCCCGACAGGGACGAGCGGTTAAATGCACGGACAGTCGAGTCAGTTAACGAGCTCCGTTTGGATTGGACGACTTCTCTTTTTCTGTTTCTGTCTCGTCCGTTTCAGCCTCGGCCGCACGTCTGATTCATATCGGCAGCAGTGGAACTCGCAGAAGATGTGTCATGTCTGACACAACACACCACACACCACACACACACACCACACACACTCTCACACACACACACACGCACACACACACACGCACGCACACACACACACACACACACACACCACACACACAGTCTGTGTATGTACTTGTACATGGTTAGGAAGCCGTCACACACACACACACACACAAAGTGCTTATCTAATATCAAGACAAGGTCAGTACCCGTCTGTGTGGAGATGAATAGAGAAGTGATGCACGCACGCATGCACACACGCACACACACACACACACACACACACACACACACGGGTCATGACAGTTATGGATCTGCTTTCCTTCTGGTCATTTTGTTCCTGGCTGTTCAGCACTGACCACACACACACACACACACACACACTCGGGCAGTCGGGCACCGCTACAGTTACACACACACACACACAACACACACACACCACACACACACACACACACACACACACACACACACAGCATGTCCACCTCCTTTTGTGGTTTAGAATAATCAGAATACGTTCAACTGTGCGTGTGTGTGTGTGTGTGTGTGTGTGTGTGTGTGTGTGTGTGTGTGTGTGTGTGTGTGTAACTGTAGCGGTGCCCGGCTGTCTGTGGTTGTATTTCTGGCCTGCACTTCCTTGTAGTCGGGGCAGATAAGATGTTCTGCGGCTTCAGAGTTAAGATTTAATTTACAATGAGACATTTATTATTTATCGAGCTGAAATGATTCAGATTTTTTTCATCTCGTGTCTCCGGATCGTTGGTACGGTCGAGAAAGTCTCGCGACGTTTGGACTCGTTCACAGATTCCCGTCCTCGTTTCGCTGTCGAGTGTTTTCATGTTTTATCGTTTGATTCTTACGAAAGCCCTCAGCGGTCGTGCACATTCTATTTCCTCTGTTTTCTCAAGAATCTGAAGCTTCGTTTTCCCGAGATAACCCCATAATGGAAACAAAACAATCGTCCACTGCATTTGTAACATCCTGCAACTATTTGAATCTGCGGCATGTACGGTTTAGGAGTATCTATTGAAAATATTCATGAGCATGTTTTCATCAGTGTAGAATCTGAAAATCAGAGCGATCCTCTTGTTGAACCGCCAATGTTTGTACAGTCGCCCAGAGCAGACGAACCAAACTCCGACCTCGAGATGGACTTTTGCTTTTTATGTGAATTTCACTGCCGGAGGAAAGAAGGTGCGGCGTGGGAGAGGCGGCACTGAATCCTACACACTGCACCTTTAACATACAAGACTATATATAAACATACAGGATCTCGTGCTGATTGTGTCGTTATCTTGAGAAAATAAAGTTTTCTTGAAAAAGATCTCGGGATAACAACATTTAGTATTTCGACACGATGAGACAAAACAAATGAAATGAAGAAAACATCAAATGTTTGGACGTGTGAAGCACTTTGCGACCTCTCTCTTCTTCTGTGGTGTTCACACAGGGCATAACTTAAACCGACTCATTTTGCAGCGTCCGTCCCCTGACTCACATTTTTCATTCAGATGTTCTCATCCTCCCACCGAGGTAATTCATCAGCAGGTGGGAAGTTCCACGTTCTCCACATTTCATGCAGATTTTGTGTCTCCGTGGTGGATGGAGCTGAATCTCTGCCCGCCTGGAGATATTGAGTTTGAACAAACAGCGGCGAGGTTTGAGCCTTTCATCGTTTCCCTCTCAGCTCCGAGTAAACCGAGGTTGCCTCCCTCACTCGAGCGTCTGCTAAGTGATCTCTGAGTAATGCAGCGCTGAAACTCTCTGAACGCCGGAGACAGAATCGAAGGAGAACTCGCACATAATGGATCATCCCATTAAGAGTTGAATTGAAGCTGAACTGTAAAAGTGCTTCTGAATTCAGAGACGTGAGATGAGTTACTGTGTGTGTGTGTGTGTGTGTGTGTGTGTGTGTGTGTTGTGTGTGTGTGTGTGTGTGTGTGTGTGTGTGTGTGTGTGTGTGTGTGCAGGACAACACACAGCCATGATATCAGCTCTGTCATCAAACAGGAAGTGCAGCGCTGAGACAGGAAGCCTCAGTGTTTATAAAACTCCTCCTGTCATGTGACTCGTCGTGGTTATCCTCCTCTTCCTCTCTGTGCGTCTGTTCAATGAAGGTCAACGGCAGCTTATTGATCACGGCCGGCCGGCGCTGTACACCGTGCACAGCTTTTTATAACCTGACAGACAGACAGCACCACAGCCGGCTGATGCTGACTGACAGACAGACAGACAGGACCACAGCCGGCTGATGCTGACAGACAGACAGGACCACGGCCGGCTGATGCTGACAGACAGACAGGACCACAGCCGGCTGATGCTGACAGACAGACAGCACCACGGCCGGCTGATGCTGACAGACAGACAGGACCACAGCCGGCTGATGCTGACAGACAGACAGGACCACAGCCGGCTGATGCTGACAGACAGACAGACAGGACCACAGCCGGCTGATGCTGACAGACAGACAGCACCACGGCCGGCTGATGCTGACAGACAGACAGGACCACAGCCGGCTGAATGCTGACAGACAGACAGGACCACGGCCGGCTGATGCTGACAGACAGACAGGACCACAGCCGGCTGATGCTGACAGACAGACAGGACCACAGCCGGCTGATGCTGACAGACAGACAGGACCACAGCCGGCTGATGCTGACAGACAGACAGGACCACAGCCGGCTGATGCTGACAGACAGACCGTTCACTTCGTATGCTGTCAGTCGATCGACAGGTTTCCAGTCCTTCATAGTTTTTAAATGATGACGTCGACACGTTTGGAGCGATTGGTCCGTTCTTCTTCCTGCTCCTGCAAAACTGTGGGTCCTCTCACAGGCTGATCAAGAACCCATCAGTACATCAGGAGGACCTCTTCAGGCCTCGAGATCAGAACGAAGCAGCACGATGTCATTACTGCTGTGGACATGATGAGACGCTGTGATGGCTGAAGAACCCCGTGAAGTTTGACAAGTCTCACGGCGTTAATAACACCCTGGATAGTGAGACGGTCTCTCCATGAGGAGGAGGAGGAGGCTCACATCCTCACTGTGGAGGGCTTGACCTTTGATCGACGTGCATGAACCAGCGTTACGTTATTTCCATCCCATACGAAGAATGCAGAAACAGGAGGTGCTCGATGAACTACATAGTCATGACACTTCTAGCTGCTCCAGCAGCAGCAGGATGAGTTGGAGAGCGTCACTGCGCTCAGTCCTGATGGTTGTTCTGGTAACATGCTGGAAGTCGGGTTCAGGTTGTTGATTAATGGATATTTTTGGAGTGGATGCAACCTAAAAGAACAGACCCACAATACAATACCCACCGTGCCAGATCGTAACAGTTCCTACTAAACTATAAATCCTACAGGACGGTCCTACGTACCGTTCGCTACAGTTTTTACAGTTTTGTATAAAGCAATGTGATATCGTTCCGTTTGTTCGTACCGTACGGCTTCACGCTTCACGTGTGACGCGTGGTCGCTCGTTTCTTCAGAGCTGCTGCTGTTTGGACAGAGCGAGCTCGAGATGTTCCACGAGCTCGTCGATTATTCTGATCGCAGATCTGTTGCTTCACTACGTTCGACACTATCAAATGATTAATTAACAGAGATGGAATCATCAAAGTGTCGAAATGCCTCATCAACAGAAACCAAACTCATGTTTCATCGTAGTTTTTCTACATCGCCTCGTCTTCGTTAACCGAACTCTGAATCAAACCTCCCCGCTTCATTGTCTTTGTCTTGAAGCGACTGGTGTTGCTGCATCAAGTATTATTGGGGTGTGTGTGTGTGTGTGTGTGTGTGTGTGTGTGTGTGTGTGTGTGTGTGTGTGTGTGTGTGTGTTTCAGTGGTGATACCCCCCACCCTTTTAAACACACACACACACACACACACCTCCTCCTCCTCATGGCCGTTTTTTTCTGCGATCGATATTCTGCAGTGGAGCTCCTCGGCCTGCGCCCTGTTAATCCTTGCAGCGTGTGTGTGTGTGTGTGTGTGTGTGTGTGTGTGTGTGTGTGTGTGTGTGTGTGTGTGTGTGTGTGTGTGTGTGTGTGTGTGTGTGTGTGTGTGTGTGTGTGTGTGTGTGTGTGTGTCCAGCCAGCATGCCTCTTATCAATATCCTCACCCCTCTCTCTCTCTCTCTCTCTCTCTCTCTCTCTCTCTCTCTCTCTCTCTCTCTCTCTCTCTCTCTCTCAGTTCAGAAATGATCCTCTCCTCTTTCCCTCCAGCCCTCATCGATCTCTGCGAGAGGTGGACGCAATCAGAAACAAGACGTCGTCGTTGTCGGCCTGAATACTGAGCGGCCGTCATGTGGACTGATCGGCAGTTAGTGCCTCACATTGTCCCGCTGCGTTATCAAGTGTAGGTCAGGTTGATGTGCCGGGATGTGTCTGAACGCGAGGCCGTAATAATCCTGGTCACACTGAGCCGTGTCGTCACGGTAAACTGATTATTTTTTTACCGTGACGACTCGTTGATGACTCATTAGAAAGACAGTGGACGCTGTGTGGAGTTCACGTCTCTCTGTGTCTCTGTGGTCCACACGTCGTGTGAGCGCGAGTGGTTGCAGTGATTGTTATTGTGGTATCGATATATGTCGTGAAGTTTCTGGGAAGTCGATTGAAGAAACTGTTGATGGATAAAATAGAAATCACGGTTCTGCTCATTGATTTGTAGCGTTGCCCAACACACACGCTGTAAATTAATAATGGCATTATATAAATGCTGCGATCAGACCTGAGGGACGACCTCGTCTGAAGTGCTTCTGCTTTTGACATCACGAGGATCACACTCACACGTCCGTCCATCAGGTTAAAGCTCGACGTGAGTCTAAACAAACACTTGAACTATTCCTCGGTTTGGATTAGTAACTTCCTGTTGTCTCCACCTGACTGTTGAGACACACGACCGCTCTGTGTGACGGCAGATCAGAAAAATATGAGATGATTTACCTTCAGCCAGAGCTCAGGTATCATCAAGACAATCCCTGTGATGTTTGATGATGATTATGATTGTCGTCATCGTGTCTTACATCTTTGTATCATGATAAAACTTCAGACAGAAGATAAAAATCTGAAAGTCTTCTACTTTCTCTAAGAGAGTCCACGTGTACGCGCAGGCCCTGAATGCGTCATGAGACGTACAGTTTCTCCTGCTGGCCAATCACAGCGCGCCGCAGGACGAATGAGAAGCGCTCTGGGTAGCCATGTGACGGCGGTGACGGTGGTGGAGGTCTCCATCTATTTAAAGAATCAGAATTCCATCAAATCAACATCATTAGAGCGGACGTCCAACCTGGATCTGTTTCCATGGAAACCAACAAACACGGTCGGGAGACGGGGAGAAGGTGGCGCGACGGAGCGATGGCAATTCTTGTTACACTTCCGATGGGTGTAGAGTAAAAACATGCAGGAGTGCTGCAGTGAGAGAGGCTGGGCGGGTGGAGGAGGTGGGGGAGGAGGTGAGAGCGGAGGAGGGTTGAAGGGGGGTGGTAGGCTGACGATGGAGTGAGGAGAGAGGGCAGCAGTAGACTGGGAGTTGGCAGGGTGAAGGGATGGAGATGGAGGGGGGGGGGTGGAGGAGGAAGAGGGGGAAGGGAGGCAGAAATGAAGGGAGATAAATGAGGAGGAGGTGGGGTGGGAGAGTGATGGGTGGGTGTGTGTGTGGGGGGAGGTGGGTAGGTGGAAGGATGCCAATTTGACAGCTAAGGAGGCTTCAGGGTCCAGGACTGCACCACCACCACCACCACCACCACCACCACCACCACCACCGCCTGTAAAACAAAGAGAACAAAAGAACTGCACCCCCACCCACATGAGGGAAAACCTCCACCTTAATTGATTTTCTTAATGATATTCATTTTTACTCTGCACCACCGAGGACAGACTAAAAACTCAGGTGAAAACACACGAGTGTGTCCACACACACACACACACACGAGTGTGTCCACACACACACACAGTGTGTTCACACACACACACGAGTGTGTACACACACACACACGAGGACAAAGTCCAACACGCTCCATCGATGAAAAGAAAACGACACGTTGGATCATCAGCATCAGTTTGATGAAAACATTTCTGTGTGCAATCAAAGATGAACTGAGCGATAAACAAACAGAGCTGCTGTGAACATGAAAATGTTTAAACTGCAGCACTAATCAACCCAGAGTGACGTTTTAATTTTATTCATTGTTTCCTTATTTTATCTGTAATATTTTATTTTTCACTCAGGCACTAATATGTCCTTTGCGTGTGTGTGTGTGTCTGTGTGTGAGAAGCATTGCTGCTTTTATCTGTTTCATGGAATCATAATAATAATAATAATAAGAAGAAGAAGAAACTTTATTTACATAGGAAAGAACGCGCAGTTATAAAGTGAGAGAGATTATCTTTACGATAAAAAACAAAACACATTTTAAACAAAAGTGTAAAACAGAAAATCCGTTTTAGAAAATGGATTTAAAGATGAGTGTTTGAAAACATCAGTCATGATGTGGTTTTTTAGTTGGAGGCCTGAAATAATTAAAATCCGCCTGATCTGAAGTCAGGTAAGCTGACTTCCAAACAGTCTGCACTGTTTAATCATCGGCTCGGTGCCTTATTAAGTTATTGAACTGTATTCTAAGTGTTTCTATCAGCTGGACTCGTTTGTTACTTCTCTCTCTGCTTTGGGCGTCTTTGAGTAAAACTTCTCTGGCTGTTTGCACAGAGGCTTTGCGGCCCTCCGGTGGCTCCGTCCGTGGAGATGCAGAAGGCGTGGGCGGGACGAGCTGGAGAGATTTCTACTTTTTTCACATAAGTTTGAAGCAGATGCTTCAACACATCGCTGTGATGTCCCGGGCTCTCGTACGCGTCATTGAACAAGCCCTTTTCAAATCGACTTCTCGTATAAGTGACCAAAAGCTGGACACATTCAGGATGGAATGAGTTTTCTGGAAGGAATAAACGATGCTGTTTGTTTCTGATTTTTTCCAAACGTTGATTTAAACGATGCTCTCGGCCTCTCGCTGTCTCCGGTGATGAGGTGTTGACGACATCAAAAAGGAGGGAGGAGGAGGAGGAGGTGATGAGAGCGAGGACGGAACAGAAGGGAATGAGGAACGATGGGAGCTCTGAGAGGAGACGAAGGTGGAGGAGGAGGAGGAGGAAGGAAGTGATGGTAGAGGAGGTGATGGAGGAGAAAGGAGGGGAAGGGTGTGAGTGGAGGAGAGGAGATGAGCAGAGAGAGAGAAATGTTTCCTTCCGCTTGTCCGGTGGCTAACCTGATTAGCTTAGCGACGCCATAGGACCAGATCCGGCTGCTCTGCTCTGGAAACACACACACACACACACACACACACACACACACACACACACACACACACACACACACACACACACAGCAGCAGCAATCGATACACTTCTACACACACACACAGTTACACGACTTGTACAGATGTACTGCCATGCACACACAGAGTAATGTGCAGACTTGTAATGCTCTGCTGTCTGCGTACACACACACACACACACACACACACACATATACACACACACACACACACACACACACACACTGTCTGTTTGCAGGTAATGGACAGCAGTGATTTGCATATCAATGCTGCTGCAGTTGTCAGAGTGTATGTGGAAAAATCAATCAATCAATCAATCAGACTTTATCTGCACATGCTACACACACATGAAAATATATGAACAGACAAATAAATAAATAAAATGCATAAAGACAAACTGAATAATCAGACGGAGGCTGATGTGTTAAATGCTCGGTGCGTGCTGTGTCAGCGCCTACATGTACCACGATGCATTGCATGCTGGGATTTGACGCTCACTGAGCAAGTCTGTAAAGCCAGCAGAAGTCTCTGCTTGTCCTGTGGAAGCATACATTTATACGTCTGCATGCACTGAGCAGCGTGTTGTAACACCTGAACACAGCTCAGCGTGTTCAGGTGTTACAACACGCTGTGAACATGAAGGCTGCCATCACCACATGTTGACATGAAGTTCTTCACACTGTAACGTGTTGGATAAGAGTCTGAGATGTTAAACACTGCGAACAGAATCAGTTTGAAACGTTCAGCTGGATGATGACGGACGCTCGGCTGCTTGTTTGCTTGGAGCAAATATCTGAATCTGTTTCCTCCGTGATGCAGAATTGATTTTGTCCAAACTCGGTGTGTCACTCTGCTGCAACGAGGAGAAGAAGCTGAAGCTCTTCTGTCTTTCTCCTCTTCACTTCTCCTCTCGTCGCTCTTTCTCTTGTTTTCTTTTTCCGCTCCACATCTTGACATGCTTCTCTTTTCCTTCCTCTCCATCATCTTCATCTTCTGCCTTCACTTCTTTTTCTCCTTCTGCTGCAGCTGCTCACCTCCTCCTCCTCCTCCTCCTTCTTCTTCGTCCTCCTCTGCACTCCTTGCAGCTCCTTCGCTTTCCTTCTTCACCATCTGCCCTCGTGAGAAAAATCCTTCCTCGTCTACAAACCTTCTCCTTTGTTGTTTGATGAAAGTTGAAACAGTTGCTGCTCCTCTCACCTCCACTCCAGTAAAAATAGACAATAGAGGAAAAGAGGCTGTTAATTATTAATATTGGGAGCACTTTACTGCTTTGCACCTCTCATAATCTTCACCACAGTCATCATCATCACCGTCATGGCTGTCGGCCTATGTGGTGGGTTCGCTCATTTAGAGGAACCTCAGCTGAGTCTCTGTGGAGAGAGAACGAAACATGTTTTTATTGCTCTCGTGCCTGGATGGAACCTCGTAACATGAGGTAGCAGTTACGTTTTAAAGGATCAGTGTGTAGTAGAGATGTAACGATACACTCAACTCACGACTCGATTCGAGTCACGATTTTTTTACGATTTTTATAAATCAAAACAAATTATGACCAAATAAAATTATCTTTTTAATTGTAGGAAAAAAATCTTTCTTTACAGAAACTTTCAAACAGTTTGTGTTCTCTTATAAAAAGTGCAACTTACATCTTAAACAACAAAACTCATGACAGATATCTGCTTTCTTTAGTAAACTGCTGTTAACTGCTGTGATGTGCTTTAAGCTGAAGTTTTAAATTAATCTTACAATGAAGTACATACAAAAATTATCCTAACATTACTCATTAACCCTTACAAACTATTCAGGGTCTAATATGACACATTTTTGTACATAACAATAAAATAAAATAATTAAAACTTGCAGCAGCACGCATCAATTTCCACAGAGCACCTCGAGCGGAAGCCAGACACAGAAAAAGCAAAGAGAACCCGGTGGATTTTCAAAATAAAATACCCTGTGCAAACTGCCGGTCGTAAAAACAGACAAACTAACTAACTACGTAACATATTTACACATGTAGAAGCATGTTTAGAAGAACATACACCGGGAAAATGTCCAAATCTGAGCAAGTAAAAAAAGTCTGGCGGGCTAAGCTCTCGCTCCTGTCAACCGATGCAAGTCGTCATGCATTTGTACCGATTTTTAATCGTGTCACGATGCATCGTTACATCCCTAGTGTTTAGGATTTAGTCATGTAGGGGTGTAGCATTGCAACCCCTTCAACGTATCAACGTAAAAGTCGACGATACACAAAGTGTTTGCAGGTTTCGGATAATCCGATGTCATAATTTTTTAAAAGACACTTGTCAGAGGTTTGAGCTGTGTGTGTGTGTGTGTGTGTGTGTGTGTGTGTGTGTGTGTCATTCATTCTCTTCTTAAGACAGAGACAGACAGACGCAGAGAGAGGGGACAGAAACAAGTGATCGCTCTAAAACCCTGTTTATGTGTTAATCTATCAGGCAGCAACGCTCCTCTGTTCATCTGTATGCAGATTAGGACAGCTCATTACTGAGACCATTAATAAACAGCACACACACACACACACACACACACACACACACACACACACCCAAAGACTTCCAGTTTGGCTGACAGGGAGAAAATGGAGATGAGGAGAAGAAAGCGGGAGTCTGCCTCTGAGAGCAGATTTCCAGCGTGTAGCCAATAAGACGGTGACAGGTGATGCTTCACTCTGATAAATATTTCAGTCGCAAGACTGATTCGTCTTTTTTTTTTGCTTTGTGGCTTTAGGACGAAATTTGATATCCAGCCAGTGATTTTTTATATTTTATATTCTGTGTTTTTAAATCCGACGTGTGTGTGAGTCCATCACTGTGAGACTTAAACACACAGACCTGCTGCAGTAGTTACACAGCGTTCAGACGTACGTGGCCTGACCTCCGTCCTCCACTGTCATTTTGCTAGTTGAGCATTAAACTTGTTCTCTGTGCAGCAGAGTCACAGCATGAGTCAGATTACTGTCATCACATGACCGAGGTATGGAGATGAGGCGAGGACGGAGGATCAGGGTGAGAAGTAAAACACCTCACACACCTTCGAGTCTCGCAGGAGCCTGATGAGATCTAACTAACTTGTAACTCTTGGACTGCAGCAGGTGAGACACGTTCTGCTGGAACTGATCCGAGTCCGTTCTGGACGATGATTGTGATTCTACCTGAAACTCTGCTCTGCAGAAACAGCATGAACCATGAAGGATCCGGGCAATTTTCAAAATAAAACATCCTGTTTAGACTCCTGATCCTAAAAAACAACAAAAGGGAAACAGTAGAAACAGAATAATAATAAAAATGACCAAATCTGAGCAAACGAACAAAACGCTCCCGGTAATCAACACATACATATTAGCGTTAGTGTCAGACCATTACAAGTTTGAGTAAGGTTGTCTTCAGCTCACCTGCCTCCTCTGCTGCAAGCCACGCCTCCTCATCACCTGTTCATGAGTAATACTGAGCATCATCTGCATACAGTATATACGTATACATATATATATATATGTATATGATTTAACACAGTTAATGTCCGAAAACAGCTGTTCACTTTTTATCCAACACACGAGTTTAAGGTTTGTTTGTTGACTGTGTGTGTGTGTGTGTGTGTGTGTGTGTGCGTGTGTGTGTGCGTGTGTGTGTGCGTGTGTGTGTGTGTGTGTGTGTGTGTGTGTGTGTGTGTGTGTGTGTGTGAACATGTGACGTGTTTTTATGAGAGGCCATTCAGTGACGGTACTCGTAGATCGATGCATCGATTGGTTTGGGTCTTCGTGCAGTTTGTTGTTCTTTAATAGTTTTTTCCAACATGTCATCAGTCAGTTCAGACAAATAGAAGAGTATGAAGTTGATAACGAGGATTAAATTGGGTTCAGGCACCAGCTGTCATCAAAGTTTAACAGAAAATTTTGACTTTTATCCAGAAACAAATTCCTCTCCGTTCGAAGGAATGAAAAGCGAGCGAGCTGCTCAGACGATCCTCCTCATGACTTAATCGCGGCTCATTTTCCACGAGTCTTTATAAAAAGTGAAAGCAGACAGATTCACCGTTAGATTTCTTCCACGGGTCTTAACATGAACCGTTTGTTCTTCAGTCCTCGGCACGGCGGAGACGCGCACGCTACCCGGTATTTATTGCATTGAGATCGTGCGGTAATTGAAAATGAGCTGATGTGGGCTGGTGATGATAGTAATTGAAAAGGAATTAAGAGTAGATTAAAAGAAGGTCTCATTTGATCATTTGTCAGAGTTGATTCATGTGCTCGGCCGCGGTGAATTAACATCTCTGAGCTGATTAACATGCCGAGCTGCATGTTTTGAAATCCAACAGCCTGGAATGTAAAGGCCTGGAAATCCTTGAGTATTTCCTTTTTTTCCCCTCCTGTGTGTGTGCATCCTGGAGCCACCTTTGTTTCGCCCACTGAATATTGTTGCAGAATAAAATCTCATTTCTGCAGCCTGTAATTATCTTGATTGTCTGAAGAACTCTGATATCTCATTAGAACCTGCAGCTCTGATTATTTGCCCTCAGAGGTGACGTCTCCCCGGTGATTCAGGCTCGGTGTTAACAACAAAAAGTCCTATCCAGGTGCAGCGTTTTATTTTTGGGCCGCTCCACGTGGGTGTGTTAAATCAAACTGAACCTTGAGGCCGAGGGCTGTTTGAAGAATCACTGTTATAATTCTATACCTTTTCTTTTCCCCACGCTTAATGAGGCGATTTATCGCGTCAGATTTCCCTCAAATCATCTTATTGTAATATTATTTTCATCAGAAGCCACAGACGTGTCACGTTAAGGTCCAGTGTGTGCGATTTAGGGGCATTTATCAGAAGGATATGGCAGAAATTAAATCTAATATTCATGTTTATGTTTTTATTTTTCGTTAGCTCAGGACGAGCCTTTTTTATCTACAGACACGTCATCTTCTCATGTCACGTGTTTGATCACGGACACATGAAGGAACAACTTTGTCCACAGCAGAATCACAATCAAACGCGTCACGTGCCGACGCACGTCGCGTCTCTGACACGCCGACTTGGATCGAAGCCTCTCTGATATAATGACACAGCTCTCTGGAAAGTGCCAGGGGCCCACGTGGATGCTACCAGGTATCGTCAGCGCGTGCTGTCGTACTGGCTCGCTGCCCGGGCTGCAGCGAGGAAGCTAATCCGGCGTGACGAGCGGAGGGAAACTCCTCCTCAGAGAGCGCGCTTTAATGGACAGATATGGGTCAGTGCTGCCACATGGACTCACTGCAGGAGCTGCAGCGATCGTCGTACACACACACACACACCACTATCTTTTTCTTTCTGTCTTTTAATAGACGCCGTGGAATCTCCCTGCAGCGGTTCATTTTTGTAATTGATTGTGCAATCTCAGCCGAGAGAGACAGAGAGAGAGAGAAACTTCACATCCACATTTCAGCTGATGAGGAGAAGCGAGGGCGTTCATATTAAAAGACATTAAAGAAGAAGAAGAGATACTTTATTAATCCCTCGACAGGGATTCTTTCCTTTTCCACTCAGTTTATTCTACCTGCATTTTAATGGTGAGAGATGGTGGAGTGATGGGCAGCCCCCCCATGCGAGCAGTCGGGGGGGTTTGGTGCCTTGCTCAAGGGCAGTGCACCTTCCATATTTCTGTCCATGCTGGACTTGAACCAGCCACCCCTGAATACGAGATGTGGTGTGATCACTGATCGATATTCAGCACACGGAGACATTTCGACGTCTATAGAGTTGGAATAATAATTAAAGCTGCAAGCAGCGATCGTCGGGCCCTCGCACATGCGCGCACGTCGAAATGTGTGCATGTGGAAATGTGCATAGAGCGCCACGCCCACACAGTTTCCCCAAAATTCATAATTTTCATAATTTTTACTCAGGAAGTCTATGTGAACACACCTACCAAGTTTGAAGTGAATTGGATACAATCCCTAGGAGGAGTTTGTTCAAAGTATCTGTGGATATGACAATTTCATTTCAAATACAAACACATCAGGAGATATGAGCAAAAACAATGTTTGCTAATTATAGCGCCCCCTAGAGACGAAATGACACCATATTTGTTTCCTGTACTTGCGACAGATCCTCGATGCATGGAACCAAATTTGGTTTTGTTTTGCCAAAGCGTTCCTGTGATATGGGCTCACATCGAAATCGCCCCTTCGCCGCTGATTTTGATTGACTGTGGCACGCAAAAAAAGTTGAAATTGAAAAATCCATCTAATAACTTTTGTGCGGATTGCTCTAAATATTCTAAAAATTTGCGACCGCTGAAAATTTTGTTTCACTTTCGACATAATCCAATATAAAATAAAAATAATAAAAACGAAAAAAAAAAAATAAACATACGAAATTCAATAGGGCCTCGCACCGCATGCTCGGGCCCTAAATATAAAAGAAAGATGTGAATCTGAAATCTGTGTCTTGGTTTAAAACTCAAACACTGTTTTGTGGTGGAATAGTCGCTGTTGTTACTCTGCATGCTTAACCTCATTTAAAAAAAAAAAAGCTTCTTATTTTAAAGCTGGCAGAGTTCAGGACTAAAGATTAGGCTCCGGTTACCCCACCCCCCAAACCTGTCCATGAACCTAATGACCCTCGCACCCACCCCCCATCCATAAACCTCGCTCCCAGGAGCACCGCCTCCTTTATCAGCGCGATTAGTGAAAGAGGAATCACTGCATGAAGTAGAAGCACACGTCTCTTATATGTGTCGTATGTAAAGTGTCAGTTAACCCTCAACAAAAACACAAACTCAGCTGCTGATAAAACAGCAGCTTTATCTTGGAAAACAACATTTATGAGGCTGAACTGTGAATATTTCACCAAAGTCAGGACCCGCCCTGATCTGCCTCTGATTGGCTAGTAACCATTGATGTTAGCCAATCCGACGCAGACTAAATAAACCTTTAGCGTCCATCCTAAAAAACAAAGTTTAGCCTTCGTGTATCTGTCGAGTGTAGACTGTACATCTACAGAAACAGGTGACAGGTGTTGCTGTCCGTCATCTCTCACTTCGGGTTGCAGAGCAGCTCTCGTTATTATCCGAGCAGAGTTTTTTTCTGCTGTTGAATTATGCATGGACTCCTCCTCGGAGTGACGGATGACACGTGTGTGAAACGAACGCGAAACGCCACCCGGGAATTCTCTTTCTGTGATTTCCTCGTCCGTGTGCTGACCTGTTTACTCGCCTGTTTGTCAGAGCAATAAAAAAAGAGAGACCAGTTTACTGCATCTTCGCTCCGGTGTCACTGAGGGCTCTGCTCATTCATTAATCTCTTCATTGTGTGTGTGTGTGTGTGTAGTTGTAGCACTCAGGAACTCATTACTAGAAGTTCAGGTCTCGCTGATAACAGCAGGTGTGTGTGTGCACGTTTTCCAACCTTGAGATGATTCCAAACCTGTGTGTAACAAACAGGAACTCTTCTTTCATGCAACATGTCTTCGTCTCTCCTCCTCCTCCATGCTTTATATTCATGAAGTCGTTGAGCTTCAGGACGAGCTCACGTCTCTTTGTTTTCCGTTGTTTGTGCAGCTGTATCCCCCTAAAATTCACTTCATCTTCAGTCAGAGAAACACTCCTCCTGTGTCAGTCACTGTCTGATGAGCTGTGCTCGAATGGATTTCATTTTTTCATGTCGGCTCTGCCGCAGGGAGCGTTGAATCTTTCATTTCCAATATTTTTGAGGAAGCCTGTGAGGTGGAAGAACACCGGCTCGGAGTTGAGAGGAAAAACGTCTCCCGCCGGCGGTGCAGGCCTGCAGGTTGCTGCACACTGAGCAGCAGTTGGCATGTTGTGTTTGATTTGCCTGCCTGTCGTTCTCTCCGCCTCGTGTTTCTTGTTTCCTCTGATGTTCGGGTTAAACCGGCAGAGCGGCTGTCATGGCGATGAACAGAGATCAGAGACGGCTTAAAAACGTTTCATTCACGGGAAAGTGGCTAATCTGAGTTTAGGTGGATTTACACGACACTGCACGCAGAGTTTACAGTCTGCACAAAATAACAAACCTCTGTAAACTCTTTGTCGCTCTTTGTTCTACGTCTGAGTTTCTGGTAGAAGCCTCAGAGCTGAACTTCAGCTTCAGACTTTTACAAACACCACAGGCTTACAATGATGAGATGCCTCCATCCCGACACATGTGACCATGAGCTGATCTGTCGTACTGTTGTTGCACCGTCCTCAGAAGAGACACTTCCTCTGTCATCGTCTACACATTATATTAATCTATAAGATTCTTTTAAGAGAGCGTTCATCTGTTTGTTGACTCTGGCGGCCCCTGTGGACAACAGAGGAAGTGTTTCCACCGACCGGCGAGCACTAAGTGTGGAAATAATCAAATCGTTTTATTCATCATTGGTCAGTTCAGGCTCTTCTAAATAAGCCAATGAGGACAAGTGTATCAATGCATCCTTCATTCTCATTGGCCGAGCTTCAGTAAACCTTTCAGAATAAAACATCCTGTGCTCTCTCGAGCTAAATGTCTGAAATGTCTCATGGTGTTTGATGAGTGTGACTGTAACGTTCTCGTTCCTGTTTGCAGGATGACAGTTCACTGAGCAGCGAGGAGGAGGCAGAGATGAGCGAGCCCACGTGGCTAGCAGCCGATCTGGGAGCAGCGTCCGACCTGAGCCCGCCGAGCCGAGGGGAGAGGATGCGCCACAGTCCCCAGAACACACACAGCAAGGAGGACGACGGTAAGGAGAGACGTCTTTAAAGTCACACATGAGGCGATGACAGATGATGGACGGAGGCAGGAGCTGAACCTCAGCAGGGAACACCTGTGTTCATGTTCAGTCTTCAGTCAGTGCGTCCACGTTCTCTCACCTGTGATGTAGAGTGACGCTGTATTTGAATATAACTGGAGTTATAATCCAGGTGAGTTGTACTCCACCTTCTGCAGCTGCAGTGTTCTCACGCTGTAGCCGGATAACTCCGGACATTTGGGCCAGATCCTCGTCAGACGACAGCCGATGAGTTTCATCGTGCCTCTTCCTCGCTTAAACACGATGCGAGCTCTGTGCTGAGAGCTTCTGTTGTCAGAGTCTTTATTGCCACTGATTCTGTGTTCATGTGCAGAAATGTGTTTCCTTTGACTTTTCCAGATGTGTCTTCTGCTTCAGCTTCTTCGATGTTTTTCTTGCTTCCACCGAGCTCTGTGTCGTTACGATCACTTCAACGCTAACGCTGCAAAACAAATGTACAAATGTACATGTACATCTCCACCGCAGCGGAGCCGCTTGTTGTTTGAAGCTGAGACTCTTTCATGGCGGCGCTCTGTGTCTCTGTCAGCTTCACACTTAATGTGGCATTCCTGGAATATCCCTGTGTGTGTGTGTGTGTGCGTGTGTGCGTGTGTGCGTGTGCGCGTGTGCGCGTGCGTGTGTGCGCGTGCGTGTGCGTGTGTGTGTGTGTGTTTATCAGATGCTGGTTTTTGCGTGGTCGTGTTGTAGAAGCTCTCTGACTGAAACGTGTTTTTGGAAGGACGTCACATTTTTTTACCAAGGTCGGGATGGAGACGTCTTTCTCACCGTCTCTCTCTCTCTCTCTCTCTCTCTCTCTCTCTCTCTCTCTCTCTATCCTCTCGGTCTCTCTCTCTGTCTCTCTCTCTCTGTTTCTCTCTCTCTCTCTATGTCTCTTTGTGTCTCTCTCTCTCTCTCTCTCTCTCTCTCTCTCTCTCTCTCTCTCTCTGTCTCTCTCTCTGTCTCTCTCTCTCTCTCTCCCTGTGTCTCTCTCTCTGTCTCTGTCTCTCTCTCTCTCTCTCTCTCTCTCTGTCTCTCTCTCTGTCTCTCTCTCTGTCTCTCTCTCTCTCTTTCTCCCTCCCTCCCTGTCGCCTCACACTTGGCTGTCACTCTTCTCCTCCTCTCTGCCACCCTGTGTCTCTGTGTCTCTCTCTCCTCCCACCTTTTTTTTTTGCTTTCTACCTGCCTGTCACTCTCCTCCCCCTCACACACACACACACACACCACACACACACACACACACCACACACACACACACACACAGTCTCTCTCTCTCTTCCTGCAGTGACAGGCTCACTTTGAAGACAGCTGTATTGTTTTATAATGCTGCAAGAATACAGCAATTACCTGCTACTGTAACAAGTGGGCTGCGTGTGTGTGTGTGTGTGTGTGTGTGTGTGGTGTGCGTGTGTGTGTGTGTGTGTGTGAGAGACCATGGCCATGCATATCTGAGTGGTACTATAGTGCACTGCACACAGCACTGAGTGAAAGTGTGTGTGTGTGTGTGTTTTCTGCAGCTCTTTTAAGCTGTTACTGAGCGAGGACAACACACACACACACACACACACACAGTGCTATTGTAGTGTAGCACAGGTGTGTGTGTGTGTGTGTGTGTTGATGCGAGTGGGATTGACGGTTCGGTGGCAGGAGGGGGTAAGTGCTCCAACCGATCTCCATCAAGATCTTTCTTTCTCTGCTGCTCCTTCGTGCTCCTCCTGCAGGATGACGGATGAAGGGAGGAGGTGGAGGAGGAAATCTCCTGTTGTGGATAAGGTGGAGATTGTTTTATTTTATTTTGTTGCAGTCGTTTAGAGCTTCACACTTTCCAAAGATCAAACAGAGGAGACTAAACCAGTTCACTCTAACGAGATTTCAGTCTTTAAGTCTTTTTTAAATGCGGCTGCAACAACGAAACAATGATGATCATCTGTCAGCGTCCAAAACTCAGATATACATTTAAAACAGGACAAAGCAGTTAATGCTAATTGATGCTCCGTCACTTGAATAATCAAAATAAATTGACTGATTTTTAATGTCAAGAATATTCTTAGAATATTCAAACATACGTGACACTTCATTTATCAAACATGTCCTGATTAATGCACAAACAACATTCGTCATGTTCAGATCTATAATGTGACTTATTGTGTTTGAAGTGGAAGAAACGTGACGTGTTGGTGAAACCACAGCACGAGATTCATTTATGTCACGTCTCTCATGTATGTGTGTTACTCTTTGCACAGAGCAGATTTATTTTTTCATTCATTCATCGTGTCGGTGCCGTACAGAGGAGCGGTTTTTAAAAACTGGTGCCAAAATATCTTTAAGTAAAGTCGATCAAATCCTAAAAATACAGTTTGTGAGAAATGTTTCTGACTGAATATGAATATGTGTTCTTTTAATTTTAATATGAAGATGCCATCAGGTATTCGTGAGCAGCATCTTCTCAGAGAGGCTAAGAGGAAATGAATGAATGAATGAATGAGGTTTGAACGGACGAGGCAGAGATGAATCAGGTCGCTTCCGGTAAAAAATGTTGAAACTATCATGAGATATTTGGACAGTCATGGGAAGACCAGCAGGAGGGTGTGTGTGGTGTGTGTGTGTGTGTTGTGTGTGGTGGTGGTGTGTGTGTGTGTGTGTGTGTGTGTGTGGTGTGTGTGTGTGTGTGTGTGTGTGTGTGTGTGTGTGTGTGTGTGTGTGTGTGTGTGTCTGCAGTAGGTGGCAGAGTGTATAAGGCCTTGTCATTAAAAGGTCACTCTGTTCCCTACACCTCATATAGAAGCCAGAGGACTGTTGTAGGCGTCCAAATGCCACAGCACTCAGAGTTGAAGTGCTCGGTGAGACTTCACTCAGACGGGAAGCGAAGCCATCGGCTTTCCGATGCACTCAGTGAGGGGAACGTTCAGATTTTAAACGTTAATGTGCTGCTATCACAAACTGATATGTTTAATTTCAGCCTGGTATATTTAGACGAGCGTCAGCGCTGCTTCAATTACCGCAGCCATGTTTCCTCCATTAGCTCTGAAAACGTCTGAGAGCAGCGCCGCCAGCAGCTCCTGCTGTTGCTATGAGACTTTAGAAATCCAGCGCTCTCGAAAGTCAAGGCTGAAATATTTTAAACTTTTATTACGCTGCAGGGGAACTCGAGGCTGCAGCAGCAGCTCTGAGTTTAATATCAGAGAGGTGTTGTCCTGACCAGCGAGCTGTTGGTGCATTTAACACACACACACACACACACACACACACACACACACACACACACACACACACACACACACACACACACACTTCTGTGTCCAGCTTTAAGAGCTTCTGACCGCCACCTCACTTTTCTTCTTTTCTGCCCCACTCAACTTAACAGTGACAGCTGAAGTGAAAAGCTCTTACCGTACGGACACTCGAGACTGGCAGCCGGAAAACATGTGGCGGTGAGGAGACCGCCAATCCCCTCGCCGTGTGATGCCCCAGGTGTCTCAGCATGAGATCACTGGACTTTCCAGGAAAGATCTGAGCGAGCACAGTGAATTAGAAATCTGTTACTACCCTCAGGTGCCTCCTCAGCCTGATTTTAAATCCAATATGAAGTCCTGAGCTTCGTGTTGTTGTTCATCAAGAACGTCTTTACGTTGATATCAAGCAGCAACCTCTGTCGCTGTGAAGAGAAGCCACAAGCTGCAGTTCCTTTAACGTCCACCTGAGGCTGGCTCCAGAAGTGAGTCAGTCTCCATAAGTCCCCATGTTTCACAGCAGAAATAAACATGTTTACAGCCTGGTACAAAAAACAGTTTTGGTCTCTGTAGCTAATTTCCCCGTTCATGACAACTGTACTGAGGGTGAATTTATATACAACTCACCTGTTCACATTATATTAAGGCTGAAAGTTATGCAGGATTAAGAGCGTGGACGCTTTGATTGACAGGCTTTGCTCAGTTTTATATGAGCTCTGCAGGACTATCACTTTCTGCTGTAAATCTAAAAATGTCTCCGGGTTTACAGTGTTATCGAAACCGTAGGATTCTGTAGTGAGGGCGATCCTGACCCACCGTGCAGACGCTCGCGTCACATAATCAGCATCAGTGGACGGAGGGACTCGCCCGGCTCTCATTGACCAGACGAGGGTGTTTCTGCTGGACAGACTGAACGCCGTGCATTGTTTGTGCTCGCTCTTCTGAAGGAAATTAAAGAGGAAGTTGTTGTTTTGTTTTTTAAATGAAAACAGTTTGTGATTGTCAATTTCCGTCAGAGCTGTTTGCTCAGCGAGGGTTCATTTCAGTGGACTGCAGGTTAAACGTGGATGCTGTAGTGTTTTGTTGCACGTTTGTTCGATATTAAAGCAGGTTCATTCATTCAGATGTCGAGTCCGCCCTGTCATTGAGAGCGGTCAAACAATCCATTGCCAAAGCATCAACGCGAGAACGATCGTCGCCTTCTTCGTTCCTGAAAGCCTTTCCTCGTCAGGATATGTGGTTTTCATTCGACAGCTGCAGAATTAAGTGCTAGTGGCAAACCAGCGCAGTGCAGCGGGGTTAACCTTGACTCGGGCTGTCACTGTGAATTTATTCAGCTAATGCTATAAGATCCAACCTTGGACAGAACTCAGACTGGCTGCCAGGCGAGCTGGGTCACCAGATCTGCTCTGCAGTAGCAATGGAGTCATTCCACAGTGCTGTTTTTCAGCTTTCTGAGAGGCTGCGCGTGCACTCTACGCCTCTCCACATCACTGTGGCTCCAAGGGGCTTTGCTCTTTAGAAGTGGCCCCTCCACTGCCTCTCAATCCTGGCCAGCAAGCATCCTCTCATCCAAACCCCCCCTGAGGCTCCAGAGATACATCCACGCCAGATCCCCTCTGTGCTACTGACCTACCCGCCTGAGAGGCTCCTGTGTGCAGAGCAGAGTGCCGGGTCCTCTTTCCTGGAGCCTCTTGTTCTGTGGAGAAGGCGCAGTGATAAAAAGGGCTTGTCAGAAGATGGAGCTGACATTACAGGTCCTCTCCACGGGGGATAAACTGAAGACGGGGAGGGGAAGGAAAATGGAGAAAGAAGAGAAGGAGAGGAGTGCATGGAAACAAGGAGAACAAAATGGCGGGGATAGATAGAGACCGATATATTGATCTGCTGACACACTGAGCTTGACATTGTGTGTGACTACTGATATTACAGATGTCCCAGAAAAAACTTGTCTGTCTAACAGAGGAGGGACACGAGGAGGCAGAAGGAAAGAACCAGATTAGTGGACTGACACCTCCGCATGCCTCTCGTCTCCTGCGTCCTCCCTCACTGCCTCCTCCTCTCAGATACAAATCATTATCTCGGCATTGTTCAGACTTCATCAGTACACTGTTTCCAGTCGGCGGGCTGTGTAAGTGTTCCATTTACAATAAGCCGGATCATCTCTATTACAAAAAAAAAAACCCTGAATAAAATATGTGGGATCTAGTGGAATTATCTGGAATACTGAGACATGCACACGGCTAATCCTAAATAAAACCCTAACTCAGTGTGTGTGTGTGTGTGTGTGTGTGTGTGTGTGTGTGTGTGTGTGTGTGTGTGTGTGTGTGTGTGTGTGTGTGTGTGTGTGTGTGTGTGTGTGTGAAGCACAAGAAAAGAACATTTTCACCCTGTGTGTTAGCTCATCCATATTCCTTCATCAGAGGAGGCACCTGCTTTCATATTCTTCTGATAAGAAGTCACTCTCACTATAAGACAAGCTGGTGTTCCTCAGGGCTCAGTTCTGGGGCTGCTGATTTTTCTTCATATTACAAACACAGCATTAATCTTGTTACAGATCAGAAGTTGAAGACCTTCACTTGGCATCATTACTGGTTGGAACTCCAAGAATTTAACCTGTGGTGGCACAATACGATTGGACCGGGCTCTCCCTCTTAATTATTGTCTCGGTTCTGAGAGAAAACCTACAAAACAGAACCGGATTCCTATTCCATTGTTCTGTCCTAGCCGCAGTGTTTAGCTGACCGAGTCTGTTTGCCTCAGTACACTGAACACAGCAAAGAGCATCGAGTTGAGGGCACGTACTGCATACGGCTTCTCAAATATTTGTTTGGGAGAACACTGATCAACGTTTTTCATCTTTTTCTGACATTTTATGGACAAAACAACCAAATCATTAATCGTGAAAACTGACTAATTGATAATAACAATAATCATTAGTTGGAGTCTTGCATTAATGCGTTTGTTTCTGAAGCACAGTCTCTCCCGCATGCACAGAGATCGTAGAAATAACGTCACATCAACGTTTTTGCAATTTGTTATCCCATTGTGGTAACTAGGTTCAGCTGTACTCGAGTATTTGTTCCGACTACATTACTTCTGATCATCCATGTCCCCAGCAGCGGCTGATATCAGCGACTAGTCCAGCAGCGGCTGATATCAGAGACTAGTCCAGCAGCAGCTGATATCAGAGACTAGTCCAGCAGCAGCTGATATCAGCGACTAGTCCAGCAGCAGCTGATATCAGTGACTAGTCCAGCAGCAGCTGATATCAGTGACTAGTCCAGCAGCAGCTGATATCAGCGACTAGTCCAGCAGCTGATATCAGAGACTAGTCCAGCAGCAGCTGATATCAGCGACTAGTCCAGCAGCAGCAGCTGATATCAGTGACTAGTCCAGCAGCAGCTGATATCAGCGACTAGTCCAGCAACAGCAGCTGATATCAGTGACTAGTCCAGCAGCGGCTGATATCAGAGACTAGTCCAGCAGCAGCAGCTGATATCAGAGACTAGTCCAGCAGCAGCTGATATCAGAGACTAGTCCAGCAGCGGCTGATATCAGAGACTAGTCCAGCAGCGGCTGATATCAGCGACTAGTCCAGCAGCGGCTGATATCAGGGACTAGTCCAGCAGCGGCTGATATCAGCGACTAGTCCAGCAGCGGCTGATATCAGCGACTAGTCCAGCAGCGGCTGATATCAGGGACTAGTCCAGCAGCAGCTGATATCAGCGACTAGTCCAGCAGCGGCTGATATCAGCGACTAGTCCAGCAGCGGCTGACATCAGAGACTAGTCCAGCAGCGGCTGATATCAGAGACTAGTCCAGCAGCGGCTGATATCAGAGACTAGTCCAGCAGCGGCTGATATCAGAGACTAGTCCAGCAGCGGCTGATATCAGAGACTAGTCCAGCAGCGGCTGATATCAGAGACTAGTCCAGCAGCAGCTGATATCAGGGACTAGTCCAGCAGCAGTCAGTCCAGCTCGGCGTCTGTCTTTCAGCCTTTTATTTCACCAAGCTCTCACCAACCACTAAAAGTCAGTCCCACATTTACTCTTGTCCGGCAGCTTCTTGCTCGCTCACTCTCTCCTTTTCTCTTCTTAGCTTCCTCCGTCAGCGTCCTCTTCACTCTCTGCTCCTCTGCCATTATGTCTGTAGAAGCTGCTCAACCTGGTTACCTCCTCTTCTTCTTCCTGGTAGTCCATAACGCCTGTTGGTACAAACAGTTCGTCAGCTTGGCGGTGAGCTCAGAGCGACGGGCACCCGTCGCTCTGAGCTCACCGCCAAGCTGACGAACTGAGCTAACAGCAGCTAACAAACTGAGCTAACAGCAGCTACAGCTGTCAGCAGTTTACTTCACTGTCCATCAGGAAACTCTGTAAATCACAGAGAGTTAGCTTCCTCACAGTCTACGTCAGCGTCCTCTTCGCTCTCTTCTCCTCTGCCATCATGTCCAAAGAAGCTGCTGAGCCCGGTTACATCAATGGCTTGCCCAGCTCCTGTTCTTGCATGACACCGGCTCAGCTTCCTCACAGTCTACGTCAGCGTCCTCTTTGGTCGATAGATTTTTCTATCGGCAGTGATTTTTGTCGTGCTATTTTTAACAGTGTAGATAATGTTTCAAATGGGAATATCAGAGAGAAAATACTTTATCGAACATAAAGTACCTCCGTCTGTCAGCTGTAATGTTCTCCGGATTAACCGCAGACCATCATACCTGTGCGGTTATTGTATCCATAACAGTTTCTCGATTGATTTTCCAGAACACTTACTGGGTCATGATCCTAATGCATATGGAAATACAGGATTATAGCCAATTTCATCCTGTCACCCGCACACAGTCACCAGAATTTATGCCCTGACAGTGAGAGACTCACACGTGACAGTAAGATGGTTTTATTGTAAACACTGCTGCGAAATACCGTGAACCAGGAGGAGAGGCCAAAAGCAAAACAGGAGCCGCTTTTTTTCTCCTCCGACCTGCAGCCAAATGTTAGAGCCCATGTTTGTTTTTCACCGTCGTGATCGTCACGCAGACGAGCGCTCGCCGATAGAACAGGTAAACATCGAGCCGACATCCGAACGCAGGTGGACACGGAGGCAGCAGTCGGTCGGAGATGCTGTCAGATGAACAGGCAGAAATTCAGCCGGGCTGAAGCCAATAAAGACGGAGGGAGAATACGTGATGAGGAGAGAGCAGAGTTTACCTCCCTGTACGCCTCCTCACACTCCCCTCAGGGACCGAGCCAACACACACACACACACACACACACACACACATAAATACATACATACATCTATGCACCTAATCATGTTGGTGTACACACACATACCCACACTGGGAAGCTGCACGTCTATCTTTCTTACACACACACACACACACACACACATGTATGCATGTATATATATGTGTGTGTGTGTGTGTGTACACACAGTATGTATACGCAGCAAACACACACTCACGTTGGTGCTGTAGGCCAGTGGCCCACATGGTCTAATGTGTTAAAGCGGTGCAGCAGAGGAAAGTAGGGCAGTGGGAAACAAACGACAGGATGACTTTGATCCCCTCCTCCTCCTCCTCCTCCTCCCTTTCCTCATCACCCCCCCCCCCCCCTCCCTCCTCACTCCTGCTATACCCAAAGTCGAGCGAGGGTTGGGAGGAGGGTGAAGATGTGATGAAGGGAAGAGGGGCAGCGAGGAGGGAGAGAAGGCTCTGACTTGCAGGATAGATGGAGGTCAGGCATTCAGCTGAATTAGAAACGAGAGGAGGGAGCGCTGGATTAAATCACCCTCCTCTCTCTCTGTCACTGGTAAACTGCTGGTTGGAGGCCAGCGGGGCGAGACACTAAAACCAGAGCTCAGGTTTTCAGCTTAGCGTTGAAACATAATGGACGATTCTGCAGTCACTATGCTCTCACCAACCACTAAAAGTCAGTCCCACATTTACTCTTGTCCGGCGGCTTCTTGCTCGCTCACTCTCTCCTTTTCTCTTCTTAGCTTCCTCCGTCAGCGTCCTCTTCACTCTCTTCTCCTCTGCCATCATGTCCATAGAAGCTGCTGAGCCTGGTTACCTCCTCTTCTTCTTCTTCTTCCTGGTAGTCCATAACGCCTGTTGGTACAAACACTCAGTTCGTCAGCTTGGCAGTGAGCTCAGAGTGACGGGTACTGAGCTAACATGAGCTAACAGCAGCTAACAAACTGAGCTAACAGCAGCTAACAGACTGAGCTAACATGAGCTAACAGCCGCTAACAGACTGAGCTAACAGCAGATAACAGACTGAGCTAACATGAGTTAACAGCAGCTAACAAACTGAGCTAACATGAGCTAACAGCAGCTAACGAACTGAACTAACATGAGCTAACAGCAGCTAACAGACTGAGCTAACATGAGCTAACAGCAGCTAACAGACTGAGCTAACATGAGCTAACAGCAGCTAACAGACTGAGCTAACATGAGCTAACAGCAGCTAACAAACAGAGCTAACAGCAGCTAACAAACAGAGATAACATGAGCTAACAGCAGCTAACAAACAGAGCTAACAGCAGCTAACAGACTGGGCTAACATGAGCTAACAGCAGCTAACAAACAGAGCTAACATGAGCTAACAGCGGCTAACAGACTGAGCTAACAGCAGCTACAGTTGGCAGCGGTTTACCTCACTGTCCATCAGGAAACTCTGTAAATCACAGAGAGTTAGCTTTCTCACAGTCTACGTCAGCGTACTCTTCGCTCTCTTCTCCTCTGCCATCATGTCCATAAAAGCTGCCGAGCCCGGCTTACCCAGCTCCAGTTCTGGCACGACACCAGCATTATTTTTTTACATTTATATCGTGATCATATGTGTGTGTGTGTGAGCTCAAACCAAATCTGACACTGATGAGCAGAGGCGGTTATGTCACTTCCATCTTTCTGCGTCTGTGAACTCGCCTGACAAACAAACACAAGCTGGGTTTATTAATTAACGCCACACCTCGCTCACACATCAATTAAATCTCAGTGAAATCTGAGCGTCACTCAGTGTGACGTGATTATTAACCGAAAAGTGACCGCTGGAAGTGGCACAGACACAAGTAAATCCATTATTGTTGTTTTGACACACACACACACACTGAACACAAAGTAACACACATCTGCATGGCAGTTTACTGTGTCCAGTGAACTTTAAATTACAGCAGTGTGTCTTCTGAATATTTCTTATGTAAATACCGTTAGCAATGTTTCTCTAGCATACACACACACACACACACACACACACACACACACACACACACACACACACACACACACACACACACACACACACACACACTGTGTGTTGTTGTGGTGGAGGAGCAGCAACGTAAATACCATTAAAAATGCACAGAGGCGTTAACATGTGACATTTCTCTCTGGTTTGGGGTTCTACAAAATGCATCTGGGTGTGTGTGTGTGTGTGTGTGTGTGTGTGTGTGTGTGTGTGTGTGTGTGGCTGTGTGTTTGTTACATCACATTAATTATGCACATTAATTATTTTGTATATGCTTGCGTGTGGAAAATAATGTTTCCACACAAGGCTGCATCTCATCAAGCCGCATCTCCTGAAAACGTCCATTGTGTGTTTATATATGCTTGGAAGTGTGTGTGTGTGTGTGTGTGTGTGTGTGTGTGTGTGTGTGTGTGTGTGTGTGTGTAGAGGAGCAGTATCCAGGGTTTGTAATATTAATTGCATAGCTTCTTATTTGAGTCTCTGAAGGGGGGTGTTAATAATTAAGCAGCTACTGTACCCCACTCAGTGGAGAGCATCCCGCTCTCTCTCACACACACACACACACACACACACACACACACACACACACACACACACACACACACACACACACACACACACACACACACACACACACACACACATAGCCTAACTATTTGTTTTGTTTACAGAAGTGAGCACCAGCTGTGATTGAACACAACCTGTTGACATATTTATATTATTTGTAGTGTGTGTGTGTGTGTGTGCGCGCACCCCGCTGCTCTCATGTCCTGGTGTGCTTGTGCATGTGTGTGTGGCTTAGTTCTCAGTTTGTCGACACCACGATGTGCAGTGAAGTTGTGTATCTTCCACACCCAGTAAGTTGTATGTGTGTGAGTTTCTCCTCTTGTGTGTGTGTGTGTCTGTGTGTGCATGTGTGCGTGCGTTCCCCTGGTAAGTGCAATTAGTCGGTTGACTCGGAGCCGAGTGCTGTAGCCTCCTGCCTGGCTGTAATGAGGTCTGGAGCTGTGAGAGACTGAAACCTCCACCACCTTTACACGAGTGTGTGACTAACCTTGACGGAGCTCTTGAATCAGCATGGACACTACTTATCGGTGTGAGTCTAACGGAAAAGTGCGCCGGGCTAAATCAGCAATTGGCCATGTAACTGCAGCCATTTTGTTCACACTGTGCGACGCTCAGTCTTTGGTGGGGAAACGACCTGATGCCAATTTGAAGCGGCAGCTGCAATTTTCTCAACCACTTATTTTCACTGTGAGTCCCTGAGCGTCGACGCAGTCTGAAAGCAACAAGCTCGGACCACTTAGCTCCACAGAAAAGTACAAATTACTAATCAGTATGCAAAGACGGCTGATGGGGAATGTGTTAAATGTCAGTTCTCTAATTCACTCACTCCATGTTTTAACAGTTTATCTGAAAGTTAACCTGAGCGGACGACTTGAGAAAAAGTGAGCAGCCCAACAATCAGTGCTGTTGTCTTTCCCTCAGCATGCACGGAGGTCGTAGAAATAAATTTATTAAAGCAGCTTTACGTCAACGTTTCTGCAATCTGTAATCCCACTGTGGTAACTATGTTCAGCTGTACTCGAGTATTTGTTCTGATTACATTACTTCTGATCAAAAACTAGCGAGTCAGCAACTTTGTTAACAGCCAAACATCAACAAGGACACCAACAGCGGTGGTGCTACCAACTGTAGCTGCTGTTAGCTACTGCTGCCCCCATTTGTAGCAAAATTAAGCATTTGCATGAAATTTAAATATGAAACTGTGTTAAAAAGTTAACGTGTGCTAACATCTATACAAATAAAAAACTAGAAAAGGTAAAAGGTAGAAAAACTATTTTAAAAATGAAATGGGACTACAAACAGGACTGCAAATAGGACCACAAATAGGACTACAAACAGGACTACAAACAGGACCACAAATAAGACTACAAACAGGACCACTAATAGGACCACAAATGGGACTACAAACAGGACTACAAGTAGGACTACAAACAGGACTGCAAACAGGACTACAAATAGGACTGCACACAGAACTACAAACAGGACTACAAATACGACGACAAATAGGATTACAAACAGGACTGTTAATAGGACTGCAAATAGGACTACAAACAGGACTACAAATAGGACTACAAATAGGACTACAAATAGGACTACAAACAGGACTACAAACAGGACTACAAATAGGACTACAAACAAGACTACAAACAGGACCACAAACAGGACTACAAACAGGACTACAAATAGGACTACAAACAGGACTACAAATAGGACTACAAACAAGACTACAAACAGGACCACAAACAGGACTAAAAACAGAACTACAAATAGGACTACAAACAGGACTATAAATGACTACAAACAGGACTACAAACAGGACCACAATTAGGACTACAAACAGGACTACAAACAGAACTACAAATAGGACTACAAACAGGACTATAAATGACTACAAACAGGACTACAAACAGGACTACAAATGACTACAAACGGGACTACAAACAGGACCACAATTAGGACTACAAACAGGACTACAAATGACTACAAACAGGACTACAAACAGGACTACAAACAGGACTGCAAACAGGACTACAAACAGGACTACAAACAGGGATGTTTGCTTCGTTCAGACTTAAAGATCTGACGAGCTGAGCTGGATGATGTGACTCTCTCCTTGTTTCTTGTTTGTCAGTGTCACTCTCACCCCACTACATCCGTCACTCTCCACCCTTTGTCTTCCACTCACCCTCACCGCCCCCCTCACCCAGTTTCGTAAGGTTCAAGGTGTTTTCACCAATGTGTGTGTGTGTGTGTGTGTGTGTGTGTGTGTGTGTGTGTGTGTGGTTGGGGGCGTTTTTAAGACCTTGGGTGTGTTGGTGTTCTCTTATGGTTTTATGGTTTGGAGGGTTGAGGATGGCCAAAGGTTGGCTCCATAAAAATATGTCCCAATCTGAAATTTGTACCCGTGGTTATCAGCTGGCCCCCTTCTCGAGGACATAAAGCACCACACACACACACACACACACACACACACACACACACACACATGCAGTGTCTTTTTAGTCGGAGCAATAAAACAAAGAGACAGATACACACCTGAGGGACCACCGCACTCTGCAGCAGTGAGACCTAACTGGCTGATAACAGAGAGGGATCAATGTTTCTGTTGTCATGGTGAAAAAGAATAACTCCATACGAGGAGGAATGTGAGCCGAGCGCGACTCTGACACAACACACAGCCTGCACACACACTTCACCACAGACTAAGAGTCTTTGGGCTTTCATTAGGAGGCAATTAAGCAGCATCGATTAAAAGATGAAGAGGATAAACAGAGCTTATGTTCATACGGAATGGACGACCAGGCAGAAAACATTGTTTTGTGAACACCTCGTGTGATGACTGAACTGAGCTGCAGAGTAGAACTAAAGAATTTTAGTTTTCTGTTCACGTCTTCTCGGTGTTTAATCACCTGGAAATATGAGTCGTCGTATTTTTGTTACTGTCACAGCTACCGTAGTTTCGCCTTTACTGTAAGGATGGAAGGAGAGTGTGAGGCGAGGGGGTTTCAATCAGCAACTACATCCCGGCTTTATTATTTATAAACATTATTCACTTTAATTGACCGTTTCGTCTTTTTTAATTTATTTTCTATCATCTAGTTTCTAGTCTAGCTTCTTATATTTCATTATTTTAGTTTTAAAATGTATTTTATTTCACTTTTTTTTGTTTTTTTTCTCTGTAATACATCTATTACCTGCTCCTAACCTGTGTGAAAGGTGCTGGACAAATAAAAATAATTGCATAAATACAGTAATAAGTTCAGACTGGAGGTAGAACAGAGATCTGTGATGTGTGTGTGTCGCATGTTTTACGTATTTTTGCCGTTGTTAGTGACAGACGCAGCGTTTAATGCTGCTGTGTGCGCACACTGACGATCACTGTCACTCAGCATGTGCAGCAAATCAATCAGATATGTGACGAGGTGGAGACGGACACAAAGAACTGAGGTGAAATCAGACAGAACGAGAGGAGCCGGGTGGAGGTTAAGAGCGGAGGCTTGCCCCGGAGGTGGACCAGATGAGACAGATGTTGTGGAGACAGAGGGGTGGAGGGGTCTAACCCTCCGATCCAAACCACCCAGATGTTTACGCTTCATCTCAGCATCTCCCCCGTCCACCTCCACCTCCACCACCACCGCCTGTCCTGAATGCAGCCCTCTGTTTCGCCTCCATTCTTTTCTGCCCCATCCACCCCTCTCTCTCTCTCTCTCTCTGTCTCTCTCTCTCTCTCTGTCTGTCTGTCTCTCTCTCTGTCTGTCTGTCTCTCTCTCTCTCTCTCTCTCTCTCTCTCTCTGTCTGTCTGTCTGTCTGTCTCTCTCTCTCTCTCTCTCTCTCTCTCTCTCTCTCTCTCTCTCTTCCTCCTCCTCCTCCTCCACCCTTCCCCATCCTCCATCTGAGCCAGAAGGGTTAAACACACACACACACACACACACACACACACACACACACACACACACACACACGTAGTCTATACGTACACACACACACACACAAAAACACAACACAACACAAAACATAAATCCATCCAGCCCTGAAAATAATCATCATCTTCACCCTTCCCCCTTTCATACACACACACACACACACACACACACACACACACACACACACACACACACACACACACACATCTAGGAATAGATTTGTGCTTTATCCTTTACACATATTGATGTACAACACAGACAGACACATGCAGATTTGTGAAGGATTACCAGCCGCACACACGCACACACACACACACACACACACACACTAAGCTGCAGTTCAGACACTGTAACTACCATCATTTTTTTTTTATTTCACGTCCATTCAACATTTTTTCTTCCCAGAAGCTTTTTAAACTTTAAATTTAAGGATGAGAATCGATTCTTGCCCTGCAGTCGTCTCCGGTCAGTTCTGACCTTTCGTGGTCCATTATGCACAGTAAGTCCGGCCTCGGGGTTATGAATCACTGTCCGCAGGACACAGAGAATGTCAGTTGTCAATCACAGCAGGGAAAAATATATATACTGTATATATGTATCAGTAGACCTGGGAGGAAACAGAAAGACTCTGTGGTTATACACAGAGAGGTCATCATGTTTTTACAGCGACAAAATTAAAAAATAAATCTCAAAATTCGTTGATCTGACGGAGGTTCGACAGTCTGAAGACAACACGGGACTTTAGTAACTCGTGACGGACGCTGAAAGATGAAGCAAGTGAAACAAACATCTAAAGCGTCGACGTCCGTTTACCCTGAAGAAATGTTTACAATAATAAACATAGGAGTCTTTTTTAATTAGTCTCCTGTTGCGGCTGATTAAATCAGAGCTGTGGGTAATTTTACCTTCTCTTCTTCATGTGTTTGTTCTTGCTCACAGCTTCCTTCCTCCCTTTCTCCCTCCCTTCCTTCCCTCCTTCCTTCCTTCCTCCCTTCCTTCCTTCCTCCATCACTTCAGTATGTGATGGTTTGTTTTTCTGTCCTTATTTATCGTCATCGATGAATGAGAGGAAGTCATCTCGTTCCAACAGAACCTCGTCCTAATCTTTCTCTTTCTCTCCGTCTATCAGACGTCGCTCTATCGTTCCATCCTTCCTTCCCCCTTTTCTATGGCTCCTTCCCATTCAGCTGTCGGAGCTGTGCGTCTGACGGAGGAGAGAATCGAGGCGTGCGGTGTCAAGGGCAGTTCGCCGGCCACAACAGAGCCACAGTGTCGAGACAAGAATCCACACAGACGATGTTTTATCATCGCTTGTGACTCTTTGTTTGTTCAGCGATTCTGACTGAGTCAAACTTTTTTTATTACTTTTCATCATTTAGTGGGTAAAATTATTGGTGAATAAATTGTTAAAATCGATTTAAAAACAGAAATATTTGCCGTTTTCCAAGCAACTGGAACAATCAAATGATCTTTGATTGTTTTGTCAGTTGCCTAATGATTAATCAGCTGATTGTTTGAAACAGTTCATCACATTAATCAGTCAGTTTGGCTCAGTTTGTTGTCGTCTGGCGGTGGAAATGTATCGAGACCGATACTGATTTTTATTTTTCCGTGTCTAAAATCTGTTTTAGTCAGCAGGACGTCGCTCAGCTGCTGGTTCTCCTGTCTGCTTCCTCAGCGGATGAAAGATGCTCAGCTGCTCTGATTGTCTCTGTGTCAGAGGTGGAAACAAAGCAACACTCGGCCAGTTAGTGTTTAACCTTCACCTGCACACACACACACACACACACACACACACACACACACACACACACACACTTATTAATAAATGACAGCCCTTGGCCTTGTCTGTTGAAGCAGATAGGAAGGAGGTACCAGCACCCCGTAACCTTGGCCTGTGTGTGTGTGTGTGTGTGTGTGTGTGTGTGTGTGTGTGTGTGTGTGTGTGTGTGTGTGTGTGTGTGTGTGTGTGTGTGTGTGTGTGTGTTTACATGAGCCATAAAGATCGAACACGCATCAAATCGCCTGGTTGAAGTTTGCTCATAGTCGGATGATGTGTCGCGACTCACAATCTAAAATATGAATAATAACAATAATTACGAGAACAACAACCTCAGAAGCTGAAGCTCAATTAAACTTGTAATCACAGACCCTCTGCAGGTGGAGACCGTCTCATCAGAGGCTGCGTTAATGAACACAGGTAACAGTTATTATGTCAGGAAAGTGTTTCATGAATACTTAATTATCTGTCTACGGCTTTAAATCCATCAGGACGACTTTATTTAATATTTCACGTGTCGTCGTCGTCTCGCGGCCGTAAAACAGAAAATAGACGGGGAGAGTCACGGAGGCGACTTTAACTGGTTCATAAAGGCCCGAGGTGAGTTGTGATAGCCAGTCAAGTTTTACAGCGAGGCCGTAAAGTTTCACAAAATATGGTTCCAGACAGCAGATGGTGTGTGTGTGTGTGTGTGTGTGTGTGTGTGTGTGTGTGTGTGTGTGTGTGTGTGTGTGTGTGTGTGTGTGTGTGTGTGTGTGTGTGTGTGTGTGTGTGTGTGTGTGTGTGTGTGTGTGAGCTCTGTGTTAAACTAAATTCAGCTCGCTGACAATCACTCAACTGTTTTTAATTCTCAACGTCGTCCACTTGAGGCTGGCTCCAGAAGTCCCCATGTTTCACAGCAGAAATAAACATGTTTACAGCCTGGTACAAAAAACAGTTTTGGTCTCTGTAGCTAATTTCCCCGTTCATGACAACTGTACTGAGGGTGAATTTATATACAACTCACCTGTTCACATTATATTAAGGCTGAAAGTTATGCAGGATTAAGAGCGTGGACGCCTCCTTTCAGAAACCGGTGGGTGACGTCACGGAGGCTTCTGTGTTTTTGTCTATGACTGAAACTAACTGAGAGATTGACACTTTAAAGAGCAGTCTTGCTATCAGAGGGTCTCTGGTTCAATTCCTGGCTGCCCGGTCTCGGTTCTGAACGTGTTGCTGTGAGTGGTCGGTAGATCAGAAATGTTATTTCTCTTAACTCTGTCTAATGGCTCCTTCCAGCAACATGTTTTCATTTTCTCGTGTTTGATGTATTATTCAGATTTCCTGGTCCGTGTAGTATTTCTCTTGTTCATTGACAAAGTGTGAGCCATTATAGATCCTCTGTCTATAAGGATCTGTTCTTTCTCAGCTGAAAATATACAGTGTATATAACGTCTGATATTATTCTGTACAATGGACTCTGTAACCTCTCCATGGTTGTCAAGGAAACCTCTCCTTCACTCTGCACTGAGTGACTCCATTAGAGGGGAGCGGTGCGACGGTGTGGAGTTATTCAGATTCAGCTAATCTGTCTGTTCCCACAGTCATGTTCATGTTTGTCTGTTGACTGTCCACATCTTTAAATCCACGCAGAGTTCAGCCCGACGGGAGCAGCGCCGCGTGACGACGATGAAAATAAAAAGTTTCTGCATCGCTGCATGAAATCCAATAAAGCTTGAGCTTCACGCCGCTGCCAGCATCGATCCGCTACAGTAAATATGTAATCAGCCCGCGTCATGATCATTGCAATGAGAGGTGGACACCGACACTGAAAGTCCATCGTCTGCCACAAATACTGTAACAACACAAACACGTCGAGGCTGCGGCTGGAGCTGATGTGATGATAAAGAATTTGTCTCTAATTGAACTGAATCAACGATGAAATGTCGCCTGATTCAAAAGTTTCCTGAAGTAAAGGATTCGTTAAGAAACATGTTTGTGTCCGTCCACGTTACTCTAACAAATTAATTAGAAAACAAGAAAAAGTTAAATCTGTAAAAACTTGTTACAGATGCATTATCTCAGCGTTACAGGAGGTTCGATCGAGTTTCTGAGCGATGTTGGAGGTCAGCAGTGAGATATGGATAAATATATAGTTTGGGGATAAATGATTCAGTTCTGGGGCTAATTTAGAGCTCTGGAGGGGAGTCGGGGGCAGATATTGGTAGTTAGGGGTAGATACTGGACTCCTGAGGAAACAGGAGAGTTGATTT
Source organism: Collichthys lucidus (assembly GCA_004119915.2). Taxonomy (NCBI): domain Eukaryota; kingdom Metazoa; phylum Chordata; class Actinopteri; family Sciaenidae; genus Collichthys; species Collichthys lucidus. The sequence continues at coordinate 908,462 of CM014087.1, forward strand.
AGAGCTTTGCAGAAGACAGAGGATGGTGGAGTAGTTAGGGACAGATCGAGGACTCCTTCGGGGGAGAGAAGGGGTCGATGTGAAGTGATACAGAGACGGTTATTGCGTCAATAAGTTGGAGCTAACACAGAGTAGTGTGTATGTTTTCTGCAGCTGGTATTGTGACGGTGTGTGTGTCTGTGTGGGAGTGGTGCAGAGAGCGAGGTCGGGGAGGAGAGCAGCTCTATAGTCTGGGTCTTTGTGTTCATCATGGTGTGTGTTAGTGTGTGTGTGTGTGTGGGAGGCAGGGAGAGAGGGAGGGGTTCCCAGCATTGTCTTTCACCTCTCAAGGCCACAGACACAGCCGCAAGCTGCAGGATACACACACACACACACACACACACACACACTGCAGCAAGTGACTGAAAAGGATGGGCTGGAGATAAGTGAGAGATGTGGAGGAAAGACAGAGTCGATGGGTGGAGGAAGGGGAGGTGAGAGACAAAGTGATGGTGGTGGTGCTGGAAGGAGGAGATGGGAGTGAAACACGTATGAAGAGTCGAGGGAGCGAGAGAGGAAAGAAGAAGAAGAAGTGAGAGAGGAGAAAGGAGAACGACATGAGCAGCATGAGTTCAGATCCGACGCTGGACGGAAGTGAAGCGTGATGCAGATACAGATAGAGAGGGAGAGAGCAAAGGATTGTGGGGGACTGGTCCTCGCTGTGGTTAGTCTCATGTCGCCTCATTGAATCTTTGATCCGGGATCTCTTGGACTGTGGTGGAGTCAGAAAAACACGAAAACAGACGAAAACAGATCCTACAAAATGTGTCATCGGTGCACAGATTAGTTTATTCCTGATGTGTCTGTGCAGTTTAGGTCGAGTTAGAATTTGATGTGCGACATGTTCACATTCATGCAGTTCATGCACCACACTCGTATGGAGAAGAAGTGAACCGTCCATCTAACCCAGGGGTCTCCAAACTACGGCTCCCGGGCCACATCCAGCCCGCCTAAACGATTGGAGCGGCCCACTTAACGATCCCGAACAATCCCTCTAAACATGGCCTATTTTTCTAAATTGCATTTTCCTATTATAAAATATCCACACTTAATGATTAAGCTTGGCATTCTAATTAAAATCTACCTTATTAACAAACTATTTACAGTACAGTACTGGCCTCCGTGGGCGCATTTCCTCCGCGGCAGTGTTCCCCCGACCGGCTCTGGGTCGGCTTGGAAAGGCTCGGGAGCGAAGGTGGCTCACGGCTCCGGCCGCGAGCTTTACAGCGCCCTCCTGCCGGGACCTCGCCGTGGACTCAGTGCTCGCTGCAGCCTCTCCGCGACTGTCGAATCGTAACTTATCGCAACTTTCACTTCCTCCCGCAACAAAATCACAACAAAAATGTAAAAAGCAACTTTCACCGCAATTTCTTTGAAAACCTGATGCAACATCAGGGATTTTAGGCCACAACTATTTCAAAAAAGGCCAAAATCACAAAATCCTGGTGGGACTGAAATTATTTCAGTTATAGACTGACCCCGGCCCCCCATCACAGAAAGGCAAGTTGATGTGGCACCGAATAAGTTTTGGGACCCCTGATTTAACTCGACAGCACAATTACATGTAAACTTGTGGTGACACTGTATCTGATCACCTCCAGAGCTGCTTTCTGTCTCTAACGTGTTTGGGTGCAGACAGCTGGTCGAGTGCTGTCAGATCAGCCAAAACATTTTAAAGAGTTAAAGTCAAAGTCAGTGTGAAATTCAGTGTTTAAAGGAGGAAGAAACAGGATGTGACGAGTCCCTGCTTCAACAGTTATCCATCATCCATCATGTTAAATTAAGACTCCGCCTCAGACCACCGCCCGTCTTACAGCGTGTGCTGTGACCTAAAGTCAGTTTATTCAACTCACATTAGATGATTCATAGAATAGAATTAATATTATTACCTGTGTGTGTGTGTGTGTGTGTGTGTGTGTGTGTGTGTGTGTGTGTGTGTGTGTGTGTGTGTGTGTGTGTGTGTGTGTGTGTGTGTGTGTGTGTGCAAATGTGTTTTTCCACCACAGCAAAAGTAAAGGATGAGTCAGGATACATGTTGCAGAGTAATGACTGGATGTGTGTGAGTCGTGCAGCTCAGTACACGCTCCGTAGTCCAGACCCATCCTCAAGAAGATCCAATAAAGGATTCAGACTCAATTAGATGTTAACAAACCCCGACAAACAGCCGTCTGTCCGCTGTGTTTTATTGTGTAAAGGAATAACATGACAGCACGTGTTGTCTGGTACCTGATGGAGGAAATAGACCCCTCGACAGGATGATGAGAGGAAGAGAGAATGATTGTGTGGAGAGAGAAAGCAGCAGAGGAGGAGAGTGGAAACACAAACAGAATGATGATGAGAGGAGACGAACGGGCAGAGAAACGAGAGCAAGATGTCAAAGGAATACACGAGCTGCCGGCTGATAAAGCTTTGATTTCCATACTGATGCAGAATAAGAAGTAGCCGCTCTGATGTGCACTGTGACATGCATCCTCTTACAGGGTGATACAGAGGAAAGCAAAGAGCAGTCACGTGTCGAGGCATCAGGGAGATGAATGAATCCTATGATTGGATCAAACTTCAGCTCAAAGAGAAGCTTCATGTACGAATCTGATCTATCACCGTGAATTCTTTCTGCAGAAGTCTTCGATGGCAGTGGTGTTTTTTAAAAGTGAAGCTGGCGGGGCGGTCAGTAGTGTAGTGGGTTAAGCACCCGCCCCGTGTGTGGAGGCTACAGTCCTCGCTGCAGCTAGTTGACAGGTGTCTGAAAGATGCAGCAGGTGTAACGCTGAAGCAAACAGCAGCAGGTTGCAGAGACGCCGTGTCAAACTTTTTTTTCGTGCTCAGCGTTGGCAGCAATTTGAGTTCAGCCTCTAAAAGTCACATGATACATGTGTCCTGTGCGTGTTCATCAGTGTTGGTACACGTGGTATTTAGTTTAAGCAGCACCTCCTGCGTACCTGCCAGTGTGTGATGTGCGGTAACCATGGAAACAGCACAAATATGAACACTGACTTGTGTTCGGTGAGGACAGTAAGTTTTCTGTGGTGACACCTCTCATCATAGAGGTGATCCAGCCACAGGCTCACGGTCTAACTTTACCCGCCCTCCTGTTCAGTCTCTGATCCAGGCTTCTCGGTGCTGTTGCTGCGTGTGCAGGTATAAAAAAGTAGCTGGGCGTGTACGTGAGACGTCCGGATCATCCACACCTGCCCCCTCGCCCCTTATTAAAAATGAATGACCTCACACGAAGGTGTTGACATCTGATGACGAGTCGCTCTTCATGCTTTGAACAAACCGCTGCTCATGTTCAGATATTCAGTCCTGTCCGAGCAGCAGAGACGCCGGCAGAGCGAATCAAATCAGCTTAAAATGTTGCACCGTGAAGCCGAAGACGAACATCTGAGGAAGCTTCTGTCAGCGGCGTCGCGGCCGCACAACGGTTCATTGATGTGAAAGATTATCGGTTAAATGTCAGCGTGTTCCTTTGAGCTACAGAAGACTGTAAACGAGGGATGAAGGCTGCCGGAGGAGAACACAGAGGCTTTTTGTTTTGGTCGGATTCAAACAGTCGTGCTTAATTATATACATGACCCACTCACCGATTGCTGTGTGTGTGTGTGTGTGTGTGTGCGACTTATATACTGTACAGTCGAGGGTTGTGTGCTCATGCATGTGTGTCTGTATCCATCCCTCACATGGTCGCACGCGGACATGAACTCGATGGCGATGGGCGATGATGATGATTAACGTGGACCTCTCGTTAACTGTTCTTTCAGCAGGTTAATTGAATTGAAAGGTAAAGCTCAGTAAGACATCAGCACACTGAGTCTAAAGTCTAAACACAGAAATGTCAAGGACTGTCACAGGCCTGCAAGAACGAGCCGTGATGAAGACGAGCTGGCACTTAGAAATGTTGGATGGAATATTTCTGAAAAGGAAAGAAATCATTCTGCACGTAGCAGCTCTGAGGTCAGGAAGCTTTCGAATCTTACATGAAGACTCAGCCGCACTAATTGTCACCTCAGCCTTGAGATGGAAATTACATGTTTCGATCAATATCTGACTTTTTAATTCAGTTTTTCTGTTTTTTTAATGGTTGACAATAACTTTGAAGATCACGTGTTGTTTCAGACGTCTGTGGGGGGTTCGAATACTCTGAGCTCGCTGCACTTCACGCTAGAGTTGCACGATACCCACGGTATACACGGTACCCCGCGGTGCCAAATCATAACCGTCGCTACTATACTAGAAATTCTACACGACGGTACTACCGTGGATTACTATACTACCGGTGCCAGTCTCCGCTACATAGCGGCCGCCTCTGCTCTCCTCCCGGCTTCTCACTGCATGCTACTCACTCGTAAACAAACATGGCATGTACTGCAACCGAACTACACAGCTGCTGAATGATTGGCTGTTTGCCCGTTACTGGTGACGTCCAGGGATGTGATAGGCTGTTTCCGCACGCTGGGTCCGCCCGTCTGTTAGCTGATTGGCTGTTCGCGTGTTTCTGCCGGCAAGCACGAACTCTGTGAAGACAGCTCCGCTTCGATAGAAACTCGCTTCAAAACAAACAACAAGCTAAAGTTCTGTCTCGCCCAGACACGAGACAACACACTCACCGTGGCAGAAGCACCGGGCCCGAGCAGCGAGTCTGCAGTTTATAAAAATAATAATAATTTAAAAAGGCTGCAGTATCACGATAATACCCGGAACCGCGATACTTTGTCTGGTATAGTATCGTGGTTACTCATTTAGGTATCGTGACAACTCTACTTCACGCGGCTTTGTGAAGAAAATCCATCTTTGAAAACGTGCGAGACGACTCTGCAAAGACAAACGAGAGAACACTGATTGTTGAGTCGAGGCGGCATCTGGTCCGTATGTTTGCACTGCAGCTGCTGCACAGCGGTTTGCCTCAGGAGAAATAAAGTTCTGTCTCATCTTAACTACACGAAACGTTCGCTCCGCGTTGGTTTTGGTGGCCGAGTTTCCACCGTCTCGATCTGGTGCTCGATTTGAAAGTGTGAATGACAGACGAGTCACAGATCCAGTTACTCAGTCACTTTGTTGAGTTCTCTCATAGTTTTATGTCTTCATAATAATAACCCAACAAGACTTGGGCTCGTTCTCTTCATTTCTTGAATGAGCGACTGTCGTTGACTCACGTCTTCAGCCGTGCTCTGTTCCTTGTTCTCGTTGTGATAGTAACAGACTCTTCTGGTCTGCATGCCTGATTTCAATAATAATAACAATCTCAGTTGCTCATATAGGTCACACAGAGCCATCAGTATTCATGTTGCGTTTCAGAAGTTTCACAGAGCCTCGCTTTAAACGGCCTGATGGATAGAATATGAAGGGAGAGATGCATGCTGGGAGGGGCAAAGAGAAAGCAAACACATGAAGGGGAGTGAAGCCGGAGGGAGAAAATGAAAGTAGAAATAAAATTAATTGGAACAGAGTGGACCTCTAAAAAAAAAACAGGTGAATTATTGAGCTGCGAGAAAGCCGGTTAGAGAGAGAACGACAAACTCCCAAACTGAAGACGTCACAGTCTTCCTTCCCTGTTAGGATCCCGCGCTCCCCCAGCACAGCAGAGCACACGACATTAAAGTGCATTAAAGCTGCCGCTCCCTCTGACTGGCCTATATAGACTTCTCCTCCACATCAATCTTTCATGGCTAACCCCAAAAATATAGAGCGAACCTAATTCACCGTGAGTCAACACACACACCCTCTGCTGGGCGACGCAGAGTTTCCACGTTTCTGTGAACGTCTCTGCAGAACAGAAGCTCACAGGAGGTAATGTCACTAACAGGTTTGTGATCTTCCACAGAAAGATCTTCCTTAGTATTGATTTAGCATCAGGACACCAACATGTTACATGTACATGGAAGCAGTCAGCTGCAACCAACCTCCCTAAAGAGAGAGTCTAACTTAGAATCAGAGATGTATAAAGTAATGGAGTAACGGAGTGGAGTAGAAGTCCAAGTGCTATATCTAAAAACTGACTTGAGTAGAAGTTGAAGTGTTCTTTAAACACCATACTTAAGTAAAAGTACTAAAGTATTCAAAATGTTTTGTACTTAAGTATTGCAAGTAGAAGTATGTAAAAAAAATTGCTACTCAAGTACTGAAAGTAAAAGTACAAGTACTGTTGTTTATATTATTTCAAATATTTATTAAGGCACAACTTCTAATGTTACAGTGTTACAATGTTCATGGTAGAGTTCTGTGATTTCCCATGGTCTGTGAATGCGTCTGAATGAATGCAGAGCGAGGGGGCGGGGCAGCAGGTGAGAGAGCGCACCTGGGTGAGTCAGGTGTGTGACGTACGGCGCACGAGCGAGGTTGATGTGAGGCCGGGACTGTTCAGTTGGTTTTTTGGCGTGGTTCCGGCCGACAGTCACCGAGTCCTGGAACCAAACCGTTCAGCAATAAATGCAGTTTGTTCAATATCGCCTCGTCATTCATCACGTGTCCGGCTGGACGCTACAATAGTAACGAGTAACGACTCAGCACATGAAACATGTATCCGAGTAAAAGTATTAAACTCATCAAAAATATGTAGTGCAGTAAAAGTGGAAGTTGGGGAAAAAATAATACTCCAAAAAAGTACAGATACTGCATTTTAGTACTTAAGTACAGTACTTAAGTAGTTCCACTTCGTTACTATACATCTCTGCTGCATACTGAACTTTTAGGGCATCTTGTCCCTCTGTTTTCATCCGGCTGATGATCAGAGTTGACCTTCTGCTCTGTGGATCTATAGAAACTTACAGGTCACACAAAACAAATATAAAACCTTTTATTCTAACAGCAGTGAGTGAGTTTGTGGTATGAAAGTGAAGCTGTGTTCTGCTGTTTAATTCAAACAAGAAAAGATTGTTACGGAGAACCAACATGGAGACGCTCAACAACGTTTGTTGACTGAGGTTCTCTTTAGACCGCTCCGAACCTGTGCCGGTTCTACATGAATTCATTTGTTCTGTCAGTTTTGATGAGGAAATAACTCGGTACAGTCTGTACACACTGTGCAGCAGCGGTTTCTACCCAACAACTCCTTCTAAATCTGTTATTTGTCCGTGGAGACTTCCATACCTGCTGCCCAAAGTCGATTTTAACTTGCCAACACACCTTTGAAGACAGTGTTGGAGCTTCAGCCACATCCTCTAAAACAGCCACACTGTGAACCTTTGTCTTCACCTGCTCCATCTCTGCTGCTCGTGTGCTGCTCGTATCAGTGACGGGAAGGAAGCGAGCTCGCTGCTCACCTCCTTTTATCACAGCTGCAGAGTTTTAAATTCAGTTTTTATCTCTTCCACGAGTTCCTCGCTTTAAACAGCCTGACGTGGCCTTGTACTTGCTCGTGGCGATGGAGCCGTGATGTTGAGCTGGTGCAGATCTCTGATCAGTTAAATGTGTGACACGCGGCGGGAACATGTCATGTGCTGCTTCCTGAGGCGTGAAACATGGAAATATTTACTTACACACAGAGACACATTTACAGCATATTAAAGCATGGAAACACTGCCAGGGGAGAAAACCACTGTTCTCCATATTGTGTGTTATGTATCACGCTGATAATGTGCTTTCCAGACACTGTGTGTGTGTTCACAGACCGTGGATGTTTTTTTTTTATTATTAAACTTTAAATATTAATGGAATAAAAAGTCGTCGTGGCTGTTTGACGATGTGGTTTTCGTCCCTTTTCGTGTGGCGACACGATCCGCCGTCGTCGTCTAAAGGAATTTCCTTTCTCGCACGTGTTTGTATTAATTACTTTCTCATGTCGAGCTCCAGGAGAACTGAATTGGTTTAATGCTACATTCAGGGAGTCTGAAAAGACTCACAGCACTATAGAGCCGTCGTCCAGCCTTATCGGATCCTCGCAGCCTTTCACGGCGTTCACTTGAACTGTACAGGCGTCTCGTTGTCATGGCGAAGCTGCTGTCTCGCTCATGGACTGTAACGAACATGGACGCAGTCTCCTTGACGGGCTACTTGTAACAGCACCCACCTGTCAATCAAAGCGTCCACGCTCTTAATCCTGCATAACTTTAAGCCTTAATATAATGTGAACAGGTGAGTTGTATATAAATTCACCCTCAGTACAGTTGTCATGAACGGGGAAATTAGCTACAGAGACCAAAACTGTTTTTTGTACCAGGCTGTAAACATGTTTATTTCTGCTGTGAAACATGGGGACTTATGGAGACTGACTCACTTCTGGAGCCAGCCTCAGGTGGACGTTAGAGGAACTGCAGGTTGTGTTTTACTTGCCTTCACAGCCACAGAGGTTGCTGCTTGGTTTGTCCGTACTCTTGCAGTTTGTGAGTTTATGGCAAAGAGTCTGACTCACACAGAGTTATTGAGTTTTAAAAGAGCTTCCAGCCTCTGAGCATCATGTTGTCGTCGCTTCCTTTTCTACATTTTGCAGCTGAACGTCCATGAAAAAATGGTTTGAGTTCCCACCACCCTGCAGAGTTTCTTTTTCAGAGTGTAACAAAGGCCGACACGTGTCTAAAGAGTTAAAATACACCGACATGTCAAACACAAAAGGGCAAAAATACGACAAAGTCACACGTGTTCGAGGAAAGACTCCTCGAGTTTTATCACCCATCAAGCTTCTACTTTAACTGACAGGGAGATGTTAACGGCAGATGGTACACACACACACACACACACACACACACACACACACACACACACACACACACACACACACACACACACACAGTTTCCTGGTGTATGGGGTGCTGCAGTTTGTGTAAAGTAGGTCACGAGGGCAGTGTTGACCATCACAGCCTCTGACTGTGGCAAGCAGCTTACCACACACACACACACACACACACACACACACACACACACACACACACACACACACACACACACGTATCAAACAGGCAGCAGATCATGGAGGAATGAATGCATAACTTGACATAACATTCGTGCTGACACACCTTTACCGCCTGTTGCTCACGTCGAAAAAACAGAAAAATAGATGACATCAGCTGTGAAGCTTTGTGGCTAGTGCCTTCATATTTTGGCTGGAGAGGAGAGGAGGGGAGAGGAGAGGAGAGGAGGGGAGAGGAGGGGAGAGGAGAGGAGAGGAGGACAGAAAGGAGCCCACGTTTCATTCCTTTTATTGTGAAAGAGCATTTCAAAAGCTACACCCTCCCTCCCTCCCTCTCCATCTATAATCCATTTTCTTCAAGGTTGCACGGGAGCAGAAGAAGAGGAAGAGGAGGGCAGAGTGAGAGGAGGGAGAAAATGAGCAGGGAGCAGAAGAAGAGGAAGAGGAGGGCAGAGTGAGAGGAGGGAGAAAATGAGCAGGGAGCAGAGGAAGAGGAGGGCAGAGTGAGAGGAGGGAGAAAATGAGCAGGGAGCAGAGGGCGGTGGAGGAAATTGGGAGAGAAAAAAGAGCAGAGCTGAAGGGAAGCCAAAAAGAATATTAAGATTGGATGCAGCGGGTGAGGGGAGAGGTGGGAGAGGGGAAGGGAACAGACGGAGGACAGAGCCGAGGTAGAAACAAAGGGCGAGGCAGAGCAAAGAGAAGGAGAGTGAATGAGGAGGAGGAGGAGGAAGATGGGAGCTCGAACAGGAGAAGCATAAAAAAATGGAAGGGTTGTTGTTACACTGAGGAATCATGAGCTGCTTTCTACCCTAAATATGTCAGGAGACCCCTGAACTGCTGGAGCACGCTCACATCCATCCTGCATCAGGAGCTTTGCTTTGTTTCTTCACTGAGCAAACCTGAACATGAGACGAGCAGCTCTGTACAGAGGGACGAGTCGTTTGCATGGTTGGACTGTTTCTGTCTCTGCAGCCTCGAATCCAACAAAAGCAACTGTACATCTTCAGTGCGACTGTGTCGACTGTGTCTGTGCCGCTGCTGCTTCCTGGATAAATTAAAGTACGCAGATATCTGTACAGTGATAAAGTCGCATGATTTATTCCCACTGTGATCCGTTTTTACACAAATGCAGCTCGTAAAAACATTAAAATCACACAGACCTGTAAATAATAAAAACTTCACTAGGCTAACTTTGTTATTCTATTTTCCTCGGATGATGGCGGCATGACACAGCTGCACGGAGTGAGGAAGACTTCATTCAGGATGCATCATCATCAGCTGACTCAGCATTTCTAGTAAAAATCTGCAGCTCTTCTGTGACTGATATGTGGAAATACCATCGGAGCAGTTTGATTAAGATAAACATGTAATCAGCGTTTATCCTCATTAATTAAAAGGAAACCACGAGACTTTGATCATTGTCACGTTAAAACTCAAAGTGAGCTGAAGATTCAGGGACCGTCTCATATTTAAAAAGAGAAAGTGGCACATTGAATTTCATTTGTGCCAGAGCTATGCAAATGTTAAATCTAAATTCATAAATCAGAAAAACACTGAGTTGATCTTTAACTTGAGTTTTTCTGTTTCTTTCTGTTCAGTTCATCTTTCTGTGTCTTCTCTGTTAATGATCTTTTTAATTTGAGCCTCAGTTGTGAATCTCATTAATCACTGTTCATCTTCTGACGTGATGTAACTGAGATCATCATGATGAAAGCTCGTCGCTGTGCTCGTGGTTTTAGTTTGACTCTCTGCTTCATGTTTTGAGTCTTTGAGTTGCTGTAAACTTTATGAATCACGCGGTTATTCCTCTCTTTGCATTTCCTGCCGTGTTGCTCTATGTCTGGATCAATTATAAAGCTTGTTAACAGCAGATCAGCTGCACACACTTCGTTTCTTCTGCAGTTCTTTTTAGCTTCGCTGTCTTCTCACAAGTGTCGAGCTCCGAGCTCCTCACCTTCACACACTGCATTGACTCTCGTGTGTCACTGTGGTGATCACAACCCGTCCTCAGTGCGTCTTCTCGGTTACATTAACACCAAACTGCAGCGGGAGTCACAGAGGCTGCAGGTTCAGAGAAGACTCCGTTCTCTGTGGACGACGCAGCGCGAGGAATATCGAGTCAAATATTGACACGAGTCGAGCATGAGAGTATTTTAATGAAACCAGATGAACCTCATAAATGTGTGTGTGTGTGTGTGTGTGTGTGTGTGTGTGTGTGTGTGTGTGTGTGTGTGTGTGTGTGTGTGTGTGTGTGTGTCAGCAGAGAATAGGCGGCATGTTTCCATGTGCACAGCGACCAGCCGAAGCTTTTAGCTGGGAAACAGGAAAATATACTGCACACACACACACACACACACACACACACACACACACACACACACACACACACACAACACCACACACACACACACACACATACACACACACACAGCCCCACCCCCTCTGCAGCACTTTATACATCGCTCCATCCCGTCCAACCCTCCCCCCTCTCTCCTCCTCACATTTTGTTGGTTCCTCCTTTGTTCAGCCTCTCTCTGTCTTCTCACCCACACACTCATATCCATCCTCTCTCTCTCTCTAACTCTCTCTCTCTCCCTCATCTCTCACACTTCTCGTTTCTCCTTCTCTTTCTTCACTTCTGCTCGGTCAGTCTCTCCTCCCCTCAGTGATGGAGTCAGGGATGGTCGCCTCCTCCTCTCCTCTCTCCTCTCCTCTCCTCTCCTCTCCTCTCCTCCTCCTCTCCTCTCCTCCCTTCCTCTCTCCTCCTCTCCTCTTTCCTCTCCTCTCCTCTCCTCTCCTCTGCAGACCAGAAGGAGTGGCCCATTGTTCTCCTCCTCCGTCTCGCGGTCGTCACGTCCCCCCCTCATGTGACAGTATTTGTGTGTCTCTCACATGCAGCTTGTGTGTTACTGCTCTGTCTGAACCATGGACTCCACATTCTTTAGTTTGTTTTACAGGACTGAACAATAAAAACTGTCTGATCAAGTAAAATGCCACGTTGGGCCACTAGATCTAGCAGCGAACTTTCACGTGGCGTCCTCTGCCCAGAGTTTAGCGTGTGCAGCACTGATCAGCCGCTCACGAGGAAATGGACAAAAGTTTTGAGCTGCAAACAGGTTTGAGGTCGTCGGAGTAAAAACAACCTCTGTTATCCGACTCACGTCAAAGGCACGTCGTGTTTCTTTGTAATTATATATATTAATTATATAATTTATATATAACCATGCAGAAAAAACATATTGAGGTTGAAGGTTAATGTTTTAATGAGCCTGATGTTATTTTATACTTTAACAGATCTCATAAACATGATATCTCCTTCCTGCGTGTCACGGAGCTCCACTGTTGTTCAGAAAGTATTAAAAACAGATCAGCGAGGCGCTGCTGCTCTGTGACACGTTCCTTTATTACACTGTAGCTTAGTTTGACTCAGTCACACACACTGGAGCAACGAATGTGGATTAATCCACCGCTGAAAATAGTCCCCAACAAAATGTAGCCTCCCGTTTGAGCAGTGTGGTAAAATCTACAGCGAGCAGCCGGTTTTAAAGGTTTCTGTCTTCAGTCGGAGCCGCAGACAGTTTGTGGATATCTGAAAATGCTGACGACTTTTGGTCATGACACTTTCTGCACAAAGACACAAAGTTCCCGTGCTGCACATGAACGAGATTCGATCAGATTTCCTCAGAGAATCTGATTATAACGAGTTCCTATCAGTCTGCGTAGTACATCCATGAACTCCTGAGAGTATACATCATGTATAATTCATGCGTTTGCTCCGTGCACTAGAAGTTTGCTCCATATGTTATGCATTAGTTCTTGAAAGACTCCACAGATTGTTGTTGTTACCTCACGTGTCCGTCAAAGATACGTTTGTGTCATATCTGCACAATTCAGCAGCTGCAGGAGCCGAACGTGTTGAGCGTGTTCAGGACGTGTCGAACAGCTGCTGCATCCGTGTGTCAGCCCAGATTATTTCCTTCTCCCCTCTGCTGCCCACATGATGCAATATTAATTGACTCATCAGAGGAGGGAAAGAGTGTGTGTGTGTGTGTGTGTGTGTGTGTGTGTGTGTGTGTGTGTGTGTGTGTGTGTGTGTGTGTGTGTGTGTGTGTGTGTGTGTGTGTGTGTGAGGGTGTGTGTGTGTGACAAAGAGCGGGCGCTCATATTCAATCCATCTTCTATTCTTCCTCTTCCTCGTCTCCTGAGAGACGAAGCCTCGGCTCAGTGCGGCTGAATATCATATAAACAGAATGAGGATTGTTTGATTTTGTTTATTTTATCTTTTATGCATGAAATTCCTTCGATTACACACACACACACACACACACTCACACACACACACACACACACACACACACACACACACACACACACACACACACACACACAGACCTCGGTCAATAACGGATGCTTTGTTAAAAATTCTTAAAATCTTTGAATCTTCACCAGGATCTGATTGATTTTGAATTTTTGAAAGTTTCCATGTTAACGGAAAAAACCTGCAAAGTTTTTCCTCTGTTGGTCGTGTGTGTGTGTGTGTGTGTGTGTGTGTGTGTGTGTGTGTGTGTGTGTGTGTGTGTGTGTGTGTGTGTGTGAGAGTGTGTGTGTGTGTGTGTGTGTGTGTGTGTGTGCGTGGTTTCAGTTTCTATGAGTGACAGGAGGGAATTGGCGGAGAGGATTACATCTCATTAAACAGCGAGATGGATCCGTTCGGCTTGAGATTGCCATCAGCAGGATTAACTGTGCCGCTGATAATGAGTGACATAATGAATCTGTCCCCGCGGCGTTCAGAGAAAAAGACGCGATTGTAGAATTTTCCTCTTTCTGCGTTTTTTTAAGACGTGACCGAGAAAGAAAGCAGCAAAGTGTGATTTCATTTTCTGATCAGATCAACGTCCACAAACACAAAGAGTTCTTCTGTGTGTCCGATCAAACCGCACAGACGCATCAACGTGGGAGCAGATCTGTGAAACGATTCGCTCGCTGTGATCTTGTTTTTTGAGACACGGCGAGCTCTAATAGTCGGTTCATCGCTCCAGGAGAGCTCGCAGGCTGTGGAATCAATGTCGAGCTGCATTGAAGCTGTTGCTGAGACGCGTCACGCTGGTTTTTCCTTTCATTTAACCGCCTGTGTGTGTTTGAACTGGCTTCACCTGGAGGCAGACGTAATGTAACAGCCCAAACTGAACCAAACAGCTGATTGTTTCATGCTCTCAGTCCCGTTTCATATTTCCACTCTTTTATAAATTGGTTTCGTGAGTTAATGAGGTTTTCTTTTTTATTTCTCGTGTTTTTATTCGTGAGTCGACGGTGAAAAGACTCCACTGAGTGGAGATTTGTTTGTCTCGTGTTTGGACAGATTGCAGGATTTCGTCTTTTAATCTGGAGTTTTACAAACTTCCAGATGTCTGCAGTGGAAACGTTTGACCCGTTTCCAGCAGCTGTCCGTCACATCGGACGGATATCCACATTTTCCCGTTTGTCTGCTGCTGCTGCTGCTGAGGAAACAGGGCGGTGTGAAGGACTACATTTAAATAACAAACGGAGCCCTGCATGTGTACGCTAATCATTATCATAATTGCTGAAAATTGATGCAGTTAATGTAGATAATTACAGTCTTTGCACTTTCCACATTTGCATATGTGCGCTTTGTTGACGGGCTGACATCAGTCGAGTGATTTTAGAGCCAGTGAGAGTAAACAAGCCGCCCGGCTGACTCCGCCCTCTTCCTCCACACTCATGCAAACTAACGCTCACTCTTCCTCTTCATCACTCGTTCTCTTTTCCTCTCAGCTTTTGATTTTTCATTCACTGCTCTTGTTTACTGTCTCTGTGCTCGCCCCCGTAAGGCTCCAAGTGGACCTCAGTCCTTCTCGTGGACGCGTCCTCCGGCGGTTCACGGCCCCGGGGCAGAGCGCCGCAGGCTTCAGAGACAGATGAAGACTTTTCACAGCTGAGAAAATGCTGCAGACATCATTTTTTTAAAGTGCCTGAGCAGCAGAGACAAAGCAGAGGTGTCTCAGTCACGCTGGACTCTTATAACACAGAAAGGAAACAGGACTCAGCCCAGCCTTGCCACCATTGTTTTCTTTTTGTGCTAAACTGTTGTAGGCATAGGACGTACTGGAAATACAGCACAAGTCCCACGATTGTCCACCTTTGAATCAGGGATGTGCACACGCATCTGTAGAGCAGCCAATAGGGACGCACTTTGTCTGAAATGAGCTGTGATTGGCCAAAGCCTCTCGTCATGAAGTCGATTTTCTAAAGTCTGAAAACAAGAATTCTGGTTCTCACCTGAATTACGACACGTGAACGAGGTTTGATGCAAGTTCTGCCGATTACACGAGCTTGCCAGTGTAATCTGTGTCATCTCACGCCATGCCCTGATTGGCTGGTCGGAGTTTTGACTGGCTTGTTGATTGGTTGACGAAGCTCTAAATCTGCTGTGTTGTCGTCTTCAGACAGAGAAGTTAATAAACGAGTCATCATAATTAATTAGTTCAAATGTTACCACGTTGACCTTCTTAATCATCGCTGTAGTGTCAGATTTTATCCTCAGAGACGTGAATCATCTCGTTCATGGTGGGATCGTCGGTGCCGCTTCATCATCTCTATATTCAGACAGTTTGCTGTGTGTTTGTGTCTTTGTCGTGTTTTCCTGCCTGCAGATGACGTCAGCCGTTTATTAGAGGGAGAAAAAAAAAAGAAACATGAAGTTGGAGATGTTTTAGATTACGGAGGAAACACTGTCCCCTCTGTCCTGGGAGACAAAGTCATCTGACCCCCGCGAGCTGCTGCATCCATCAGCCCGCCGAGCGAGGACCACCGAGGATGATGGACAGCATCGAATTAGAGCGGGAAGTGGGTGAAAGGGCAGGAGGGAGGGAGGGAGAAACAAACAGAGAGAGAGAAACAGTGTGTGTGTGTGTGTGTGTGTGTGTGTGTGTTTACGTGTGCGCGCTCCCCTGCGGGCAGCCTCTGCGCTGCATCGTGTCATGTTGGCATCGCGGCTGGCTGGCTGGCGCTGTGCTCGTCCCATCCTATTAGCTCGTTGACTGACTGCCCGGATCCCGCACAGAGCGCTGACTCTGGATTACAGCATGACAGCTATTATCTCACCTCATTATCCTTCCTCACTTGTGATGATGAATTTTATCATCGCTTGAAATAAATAAATAAAATACCGCGTGCTTCCCCCTGCCCGGCTCGCTGCAGCGTTTGGCTCGCTGGCTCAGACGGTTCATCACTGCAAGAAATGCAGAAGATCTCGTCAGAGTTTTGTTTCCTGCACATTTAAAGGTCCGGTGTCACATGTAGGAGGCGTTACTAATATATAACTATAATAACTTTGATGATACAACGTCAGAATATTTGATGTTTTTGTTCCAGTTTTCTGCATTTTACACAAAGAATCAAAGCAGATTAATTGTCGTTAAATAAAAACACAACGTTGTGTCGTCGCAGTACAATTCCACCACTGGATGATTAATGAGAAATTTAAATAAATGATCATTAATTAGCTGTGTATGTAAATGAGCCAACGCACACCAGGTGTGTCACTCTCACTGACTTTAAACAGAATCAGACGGGTTTTTTTTATCTGCAGCCTCCTGGTTGATGATCAGTTAATAAGTGTGTGTGTGTGTGTGTGTGTGTGTGTGTGTGTGTGTGTGTGTGTGTGTGTGTGTGTGTGTGTGTGTGTGTGTGTGTGTGTGTGTGTGTGTGTGTGTGTGTGATATTATAAATAATGTGTCAGTTCATTATTTTGTGTTGTGTTTATATGTATCTTGTATTTAAGTGGTCTGAGTCTCCTGAGATGCTACGTCACAAAAATAACAACAAGAAGTAATCGAGGTGTGTGTGTGTGTGTGTGTGTGTGTGTGTGTGTGTGTGTGTGTGTGTGTGTGTGTGTGTGTGTGTGTAAGCAGTACCAGGCTGTGACAGCCGTGTCTTTGTTGCTGCTCTGCTGACTGTACCATCCTCCTCTCCTGCCCTGTTGACCTTCTATACTCTCTTTATGCTGCAGAGTCTCCCTCCTACACACACACACACACACACACAATGGCAACATTTAGTTCACCCACATTTCATTACACACACACATTTCTGTGTCCGACTGGTTGCAGGTGTGTTGCCTGAAAGTTGATCGATTGTGTTTAATAGGGTGAGTCGATGACAGGCAGAGCAACAGGTTGGGCAACTCAGATAAGAAACATCCAGGAAGTTGCAGCTCAGTTGTCATGGCTACACTCTGGTTTCTTTATCGGACAGCCGACTGTAACCGAGGAACTCTGATCATCATCAGGACGGTGGAGCTGTGAGGCTGCAGACAGATAACATCCATCCATCCACCTGTCTCAGCTGCCTGCCATGACTGACAGTCTGCTCCATCAGACACAGGAACTCCAGCCTCCTCCAGACGGGATAATGAACAGTCAGCTCCTCCGCTCGCCTCCTTCCTTCCTGCCTTCTCCTCCATCTCTGCTCCTCGCCTTGCCATCACTCCTCTCTGTTCTGGTGTCTGTTCCTTGTCCGTCCCCTCTTCATACCTCATGATGTTCCAGTGTTTCTCTTTGCATATGAAAGCCGTCGTTCAGAGGTCTGGATGGAGGAGGATGGAGTGGAAAGAGGGCAGAGAGAGCTTGATGGATGAAATGAAATGAAGGCTTATTAAAGCGAGCTGCGTGTTAGAACAGAGAGTGGAAGAGTTCTGCGTCTGCTGCATTTTCCTGCAGCCTTGATAAAAAACAAGAATGTGAATGTTTCTCTTTCTCTTTACAATCCCGCTATCTGCCTCACTCGCTCTCACATTGATCAGGCTTTTAGCCGTCACACTCCTCCCTCCCTCCTTCTCTCTCTCCATCCATCTGCAGCGGGGTCAGGGTTTCTAACGCCAGAGCTTTTAGAGAAGAGGCTTGTTTTTGTGTCATGATATTCCATCGGAGCTTCGCGACAGGATTTTCTAGGTCACAGAGGAACGATTATCTGTCACTTCGAAGTGTGTGTCCGTTGAAATGTGTGTGTGTGTGTGTAGGTCGAGCAAAAAGACATGTGCTTTTGAACACGTTGCATAATGAGTGTGTGTGTGTGTGTGTTGGGTCCAGATGGTCCTCTGCAGGCTGCATGCAGGTGGACCATCGGGGTGTCAGCACACACACACACTTATTGGAGATGGCAAGACACCTCAAAGACATTAGAGGACACTCACACACTGCAGGAGGATTCTGGGGTTGTGTCTGTATGTTATCCAGGTCCAGGAGGAATATGCATGAAGATAAACTTTACACACGTTTTCTCCTCCCTCGTCCTCCCACTCTTCATTTTTCACGGCCTCCTTTAATGATGGATTACAGCAGCGTTTCTGCACTGAAGCTGCTTTCTGTTTCATTCATCTTCTCTGAAGAAAAACGCGTCTCGTAAAAGCTCTGGAAAAGCTGGGTGTGTTTCTATCACCTATTAATCATAATATCTTCGTTAGTCATGTGGTCAAAGAAGTCTGAGACCAAGCTGCTCTGAAATACAAGCACCAATGACAGCATGAAGAATCACAGTGTATGCATGACGTCACGCGTAGGTTCCTGAAACATCCTAAAAACTTAGAATATATAAACTGTCTGACTGCTGGATACGCCACGACGACACACACCAAAGATGTAATCAGATTACTTTAATAAAAGACAAAGAAAAGCAGCAAAGTCGTGAAAAGAAAACGTGGATCATTATCACGTGATGAAGTTTTGAGTATTAACATAAAAGATGAAGTCGCGCTATAATAAAAAACTTTTAGCGTGATACTGATAAACCTGTGTGTGTGTGTGTGTGTGTGTGTGTGTGTGTGTGTGTGTGTGTGTGTGTGTGTGTGTGTGTGTGTGTGTGTGTGTGTGTGTGTGTGTGTGTGAGGTGGGTTGGGCTTGGAGTCGTTGCTATGACGATGCCAGGCAGGGCTGGGCCATGTGGTGCGTCGCGGGGTGCGGCTCGTGCCGCGTCTTAGCGGGATAATCCATTGTAATCCCACACGGGGGAGTCGACAGCCGCCTCCCCCCTTCCACCACCACCACCATCACCCCCTCCTTTCCTTCTTCTCCCACATGGCTCTCCTTCCCTTGGGATAGGAGGAGGAGGAGGAGGAGGAGGAGGGGGAGAAGTGAAGGAATTAGCATCTGTTACCACTTTCGCTCAGGTTAGCTCCTCTGAGGGAGAAAAGCCTCGAGCTGTCACTGCGCGATGAAGCTGCAAATGAAAAACGACAGGGACGACCCATTAGAGCTCCCACCGTCCATCCCTCCATCCATCCATCCCTCCATCCATCCCTCCGTCCATCCATCCATCCATCCATCCATCCATCCGTCAATCCATCCCTCCATCCATCCATTCCTCCCTCCATCCATCCATCCATCCGTCAATCCATCCCTCCATCCATCCATTCCTCCCTCCATCCATCTATCCATCCCTCCATCCATCCGTCAATCCATCCCTCCATCCATCCATCCATCCATCATCCATGCATCTATCCATCCATCCCTTCATCCCTCCATCCATCCCTGCATCCATCCATCCATCCATCAATCCCTCCATCTCTCCATTCATCCCTCCATCCATCCCTGTATCCATCCATTCCTCCACCCATCCATCCATCCATTCCTCCCTCCATCCATCCATCCATCCCTCCATCCATCCGTCAATCCATCCCTCCATCCATCCATCCATCATCCATGCATCCATCCATCCATCCCTCCATCTCTCCATTCATCCCTCCATCCATCCCTGCATCCATCCATCCATCCATCAATCCCTCCATCTCTCCATTCATCCCTCCATCCATCCCTGTATCCATCCATCCTCCACCCATCATCCATCCATCCACCCCTCTGTACTCCTCTCTCTGTTGTACCTCCCTCTAACCCTTTAATCTGCACTCCTCTTCATCTTCCTTTGCTCCTCCTGGCGTCTCCTTCTTCCTTTTTTATCCCTCCTCATGTTTCCACCTTTCCTCTCCTCCTCACCGTCTTGTCCTCTTTGGCCTCACATCCACCCATCCATCCATCCGTCTTCCTCCTCCTCGTCTTCTTCTCTCCCCTGCAGTAGCCCTTTCCTTCAATTCCTCGTAGTTTTACTTCTTCTTCTCTTTCTTCTCTCCTTTTCCTCCTCCTCCTTCTCCTCCTCCTCCTCTCTTTCCTCCTCTGCAGTCCACTCAACAACGCCCAGCCTGCTAATGACACTGAAATCGATGCAGTGCTCTTAATAGCTGACAGATAATTGTAGAAATGTAAAAAGCAGCTCAGTTTTTTCTGTGTGTGTGTGTGTGTGTGTGTGTGCGTGTGTGTGTGTGGTGTGTGTGTGTGTGGTGTGTGTGTGTGTGTGTGTGTGTGTGTGTGTGTGATGACAGACTTGAACACTTAGGTTTGTATCTGTGAGCTCCGGTGGCAGAAACGCAGTGAATCCTCCATGAAGGTTCTAACGTTTCCTTTTCGTCGTTGTCGGTGTTGATTCAGCTTCACGCTCGTCCTGGAGTCAGTTTGTTTTTGCCGCTGAACAAAAACTCAAGGACAGGTTTGATTTCAAAGCTCTGGGTGTTTTACTCGGCGCGCTTCAGCTCTGTACGACAGACCCGACCCAAACTGATGCTGTGACATCTAGTGGTGTAGTTGCAGATCAGCGTCTCCTTCCTGACGTGGAGGAGGAGAAACTACGACTCCTCCTCCGTCAATGTTTAGTTTGTATGCTCTGTCTATAATGACTCTTATTCTCACATAACATATGGATGTTTTTTTTAAAAAGACATATTCCAGTGTGACGGCTGAAGCTTCATCCAGGTCACGGGTCGAACCCAACGCTCCGCCGTCACCTCTGCTGCTGCCTCACGGAGATCAGGGCGCCGCGTTCCTCCCAGGGGTCGTCACTGCGTCCTTTACCATGCGACCATGTGACTGCACGATGACGCACACATCGCATACATACACCCACATGAACTCACATACATGCAGAGAGGAGCGAGGGTCGTATAATGCAGCCTGTGACAGACTCAGACGAACCTTTGTATTCACACACACTCACACACACAAGGTCACATTGTGTTTTCTAATGGAACCAAGAAAGGGCAGAAACTTGACATTTACGACAATAAATCATGATGCAACTGAGCATAAAGCTAATGTGTGACATGTTTGCTGTTTGCAACCAGCTGTCCGCGAGTTACAGTGCAAGAAAAACCCGTCTGATGTGGCGTGAAAAGACGATCGCCGTCATGTGATTCCTTCGGATAAAGATACAGAAAGTACAGAGGAGTGAAGAAGAAGAGTTTGAAAAGGGAGAGAGAGGAGGAGGAGGAGGAGGAGGAGGAGGCCCCACTGGGGCTCCTGTTTACACAGCCTTTATTTCTCCACCACATTAAAGAAACAATCTGCTTAATTAATGCCCGGGTTTTTAATCCGGCCGCCCTATTTAAATCAATGCACAAGTGCCCCCATCACTACAATAGAGGCATTGATTTGTTGTGCTCTCCCCTGTGTGCAGCTGAAATGTAAAATATCTGGCGACGATTATTAAATCATATTGATTGAAGCGTTCAGAGCCGCACTCAGGTGATACACATCTCATTTTTTAATTAAAGGCCGGCCGCCCTCGAGTTCACAGAGACGTTACATCTCCTGCTTAATTAGAAACGACTTGGAGTTGACTCAACGCGACGCGGCGTTCGGCGGACGCTTCGCTCCGAAGGGGCTTGGCGGGATCGTCGGCGCAGATTGAACTCTGCTCAGTTCGAGCTGGTTTATCACAGAAAGTCTGCGTTAATCACCGCTGTGCTCGAGATCTCAGACTCTTTGAATAATCGGCACGATGGCTCCCGAGGAAAGAAGCTGGATAGAAGGTCTGAACTTCTCTCCACAGTTCTCCGTGATTAAAACGCCTCCTCGTGATCTTCTGTGACCTTCCTGCTCTTAAAGGGACAGTTCGTATGAAGCGCTGATCAAAGTCAGGACGAGAGCTGAACTATGTTTAAGTCCAGCTCAGGATCTTTGATGCGTTCCTCTCTTCATCCTTCATCCCAGTAGCCAGATTGTTGATTGAAGCGTGAACTCTTGATCATCTTCGATCTGTTGCTGTGTTGTTGGGAAGAGGCACAGCTGAGGCGTGGTCCTGAAACTCCAACAGCTTCATTTCCTCCCAAAATTGACTTTATGTTTGATATTGAGAACTTCTACGACCCCGGATGAAGAAGTAACTCATAAACAAACAAAGATCACAATCTCTAACAGGCGGCGCAGCATGTGATTTCTCTGGACAGTCGAGTTGTCAGAGAAATGATCGTTGTTCAAACACAAAGATGTCGTCTGTCTGACGAAATAACACCGTGACCTCGACTTCTTCTTCATGACTCGCAGCTTTTGGTTTCATAGCAGACAAACAGCGACTTATCGACTCGAAGCTCGCAGTGTGATCGAGAAGAGAGTCCCATTAGCAGTAATGGAGCCAAATTAGATTCTGCTAAAATCCAAACTGCGATCGCCTCAGTGGGAGAGAGTGAACTCGACATTTTTCTGCATCTCTTCATCCTCTTTGTTAACACAATTATCTAAATGTCAAAAACTGTAAATGTCAGCAGGCTGATGTTTTTCTATCTTTTAACCTTGGCGTGTTTTTTTTTTTTCCACCCTTCATGTGAGTGACATGGAAAGAGTGAATTGAAACGACGGAGACGAGGCGTGATTTACAACGTGTGAAAGGCCCCGCGTGGTCGCCCCCCTCTGCGCCACTTCCAGCTAACAGCCTGACAGTTAAAACGACCGTTTGCTCGCCGTAAACACACACACACACACACACACACACACTCACACACACACACACACACACACTCATTGATGGAGATGTTTGTTGCCAGGTCAGCTGATGCAGCATCTTCCTCCACCTCCCGGTGGATTGTGGTTTGAATGAAGTCTCGATCCACCTGTCCTGCTTCTCTTTGGGGACTCGCAGGCTTTTAGCTCCTTCTCTGTGTGTGTGTGTGTGTGTGTGTGTGTGTGTGTGTGTGTGTGTGTGTGTGTGTGTGTGTGTGTGTGTGTGTGTGTGTGTGTGTCCTTGACACAGGAAGACATTTTGCCCTCTTAAACACACCGGGTGCCCCCCCTGTGCCGCGGTGCCCCTCGGGCTGCAGGGAACACTAAACACTGCCATGCATCACAGTCACTGCACTTCTACCCAGAGACTGGAGCAGAGGGAGGGAGGGAGGGAGGATTGTGACAAGGAGGTGGAGGAGGATGGAGATAAACATGATGGAAAAGAAATGGGAGCAGAGAGATGGGAAGAAGGAGAGCGAGCGAAAGGTCGCACTTTAGCCTCACTCCAGCGTGTCCTTGAGAAATTAACCCCACTTTGTCCGTCGTCACGTGGCGAGTCAGGAGAAAGTGAAGGAGCAGCAGCTGCGTCAGTTCAAGCTTTTTCCATGCTGTGACATACACGTTGATATCCGAGTCTTTAATAATGTTAAAGGAGCTGTTGTGTTCCACACAGATCTGGCATGAAGATGCAAGAAGCTGTGTGTCATACACAAAACTCCAAATAATGTTTTAATCTGGAATATTGTTCATGTTCAGAATGCTTCACTAAGTCTGTTCCCTGTGCAAAGATCCAGGAGACGATGAAACGGCTCTGAAGTAGCTGTATACTGTAGCTTCAGCTTGTGTGTGAATCTGCATTGATGTGCATCATCTCATATCTCGGACTGAAACATTTAAAGTCAAACATCACCTGCTTCCAGCTTCTGGACTGTTTTTATATTATGATATCTTAAACCGGAGTTTTGCTCAGAGTTTGTTATTTCTCAGGATTTTTTCCAAACCAGCTGCAGAAGAGTCGATCACACAGATCTGAGATGAACTTTGAATGATGCAGCAGCTCCTCGAGTAAACGCTGCAGCTAAAATACTGCCGAGTACTCTGAGTACTCTGAGTACTCCCAGCGAACACGTAAAAGTTTCTGTAACTTGGTACTCGTCGTGTGCATGAATGAGCGTGTTGTGCGGCGCTCGCCGTGAGGCTGAATGAATCTGTTTTATTTGCGTCATAACTCTTGAACTTGGTGTCGTGACTCAGACGCGGCTCTAAGTGAACGATAATGTTTCATGTGCTGTTTTACAGCCGAGTCCTGACTGAGCAGAGTTACTCCACAGGAGAGCAAATGTTAGCGCTCACTGTCATCGTCTGCTGCGTTCAGAAAGGTCACGCACAAACAAGAGAGGAGGAAGAGGAAGAGGAGGGATGAAGAACGCTGTGACCTGACTGCGATGTTTAGATACTTCAAATGGTCTTTATGAAAGATTAGGATATCTCAGAGCCTTAAATTCATGAGAACGATTCATTTAATATTTTACTTTATTGGTTAATCTAGTAATTGTTGCAACTTTGGCATCTGCAGCACTGAAGGTGAAACATCCTAAAGTCTGATTCAAACTGACCTGTCGCATTAAAGCTCCCGAAAACTTCAAGAAAACTTCAAGTAACATTAATTCTGAGTAAATAAGCAAAAGACGATTCTGTGTTCATGTAGAACGCCGCTGTTCATGAGAAGCTGATGCAGGACGTCGACTTTCAGTCTTTAAAACTCAGTTTCATCTTTGATTAGGAGCATTAGTCTGAAACAACAACACAGAAATAATATGTGCACACGCAGGACAGAACAACACAGACTGTCTCTCTGATATCATGCCGTCTGATTCCGGAGAAAGAAGGAAGGAAGGAAGGAAGGAAGGAAGGAAGGAAGGAAGGAAGGAAGGAAGGAAGGAAGGCTGCATCGTATTTGTGTCTGAAAGACAGAGTGGACTGGAGAACACAGAGAGAGAATAGATGGAGTTGGAAGCTGAGGAGGAGAGCAGAGATCAGAGTGTTTAGTCAGGCAGGGATGGAGTGATGGAGGTGGTGACGTTGGTGACGGTGGTGACGGTGGTGACGATGGTGACGTTGGTGACGTTGGTGACATTGGTGACGTTGGTGACGGTGGTGACGGTGGTGACGGTGGTGACGGTGGTGACGTTGGTGACGGTGGTGACGGTGGTGACGGTGGTGACGTTGGTGACGGTGGTGACGGTGGTGACGTTGGTGACGGTGGTGACGGTGGTGACGGTGGTGACGTTGGTGACGGTGGTGACGGTGGTGACGGTGGTGACGTTGGTGACGTTGGTGACGGGGGTGACGTTGGTGACGTTGGTGACGGGGGTGACGTTGGTGACGTTGGTGACGGTGGTGACGTTGGTGACGTTGGTGACGGGGGTGACGTTGGTGACGTTGGTGACGTTGGTGACGGTGGTGACGGTGGTGACGTTGGTGACGGTGGTGACGGTGGTGACGTTGGTGACGGTGGTGACGGTGGTGACGTTGGTGACGGTGGTGACGGTGGTGACGTTGGTGACGGGGGTGACGTTGGTGACGGTGGTGACGTTGGTGACGTTGGTGACGTTGGTGACGGTGGTGACGTTGGTGACGGTGGTGACGTTGGTGACGTTGGTGACGGGGGTGACGTTGGTGACGGTGGTGACGGTGGTGACGGTGGTGACGGGGGTGACGTTGGTGACGGTGGTGACGGTGGTGACGGTGGTGACGGTGGTGACGGTGGCCTCGGCCGCTGTAGGATTTGTGTCGAGGTGGCAGGAGTTAGTTTGGCCTTCGCCTCCACGCATGAATCCTCCTCACACACTCAAACACTCGCCACGCTTTCCCAGGGCTTCCCTCTCACTGCCCTTTTTATCCGTCATCCCCTGCTCTCTCTCTCTCGTTCACATCCACGCTTTGTTAGCACGACCACGCAGCGATGTGTTTAACACACACACACACACACACACACACACACACACACGTACATTACAGCACTGATGTACACACTACATCTTATTCAGAACACGTGATCGCTCGAGTCGACGGTCGGAGCCGAAGAAGAAAAAAAGACAATAAAAATAAAAAAAATCCTCCCACATGTCCCTTTGCCTCAGTCTCTCTCCACCCTTCCCCCATCTCACTCCTCCCTCCCTCTCTCTCTCTCTCTCTCTCTCTCTCTCTCTCCTCCTCCTCCACCCCCGAGCCATGACCCTCTCCTCCGCCTCGTCCTCCCACCCCCCTCCTGACCTCTTTCCTTCTGCCTGGCTGTACCTCCCTCGATAGTGCACCACCCTCTTCCTCTCTCTCTCTCTCGCGCTCTCTCTCTCTCTCTCTCTCTCCAGGCAGCGGTTTGGGCTCCACCCCTCCCTCCCTCCCCCACCCACCCACAGAAGGAATGACACAGTCGATACCATCCTCACCCCCTCTCCATCCTCTCTCTCTCTCTCTCTCTCTCTCTCTCCATCCTCACCCCCTCTCCATCCTCTCTCTCTCTCCTCTCTCTCCTCTCTCTCTCTCTCTCCATCCTCTCTCTCTCTCTCTCTCTCTCTCTCTCTTTCTATACATCACTTTCTTTACCTTGCAGTCCAGCTGCTGCTGCAGGCTTTTCTTTTTTGCACTGTTGACTCATTCACCTCCTCCTCCTCCTCTTCCTCCTCCTCCTCCATCCTCCAATCATCCTTAATTGGAGTCGCTTTCTGTTTCTATTTTAACTCCTTCATGTCGTCTTGCTGCTCCGTCTCATTTAGTTTCTTTCTGTCTTCACGTTCATCTCTCTCCGTCTGCTCTTTATGATGCCGTGCACGTAAACTCTGTTCAAACAGCTGAAGTAAATTGGGCTAAAATTGGAAGTTGGCTGTTTAAAATCTGAACTGTGTGTGTGTGTGTGTGTGTGTGTGTGTGTGTGTGTGTGTGTGTGTGTGTGTGTGTGTGTGTGTGGCGACTAGTCTCTTCACAACAATAAAACTTAACAGTCGGGCGGACAGGCATCCATCCTGCCTGCCAGCCTGCCTGGCACACACCATTTATTCCATGATCACTTATTTAGTATCCTGTCTGCCTGAAGAGAGACACGGAGACGGAGACAGAGAGGACGATGTCGAACCTCCTCGGTGATAAATACTGAAGCGTTTTTTCTTCAGTGATTCATGAGAGTCACAAAAAAACAGTAAAAATATCCTGAACTCAGATCGATACGTTTGGTATCTAAATAATAATCAGGCTCCACGTCAATTAGTCAGTTAATTAAAGTCAGTTTATTAGTTATTATTATTATTATTATTATTATTATTATTATTAGTTTACTGTAATTAAAGTAATCAACAACTATTTCGATGATCAAAAATGTTTCTCAGGTTTAAATCTGTTGTTCGCTCCTCTGTGTCAGTAATCTGAATCTGTGTCGTGGATAAAAACATTTGAGGACTCATCGATCGATCAGTCACGAGATATAACACGCGTCTGTTTGTCAAGTCACAGCGTGAATTTAAGGCATCGAGATATTCGAGTCTTTCATGAAGAATAACGGATTCATCGATACTGAAAATCATCCTTTTGTTGATGTTTGATAAGTTAATTCTCGGGACTTTCACTTGTGATATTTGAAGTACATTTTGCTGTTGTGGGAAGTTTTAGATGATCTGAGTCCTGAAACAAAAAGTGTGAGTTCACTGTGAAAACATCAGGAGGAAGACGAGCTCGGTGAGAATGAGGAGTCAGGGGAGGGGTCTCTGTGCGAACACTGACTGAGTTTTTGTCTGGCCCGGCTGCAGACTGGACGGCTTTAATCAGATCAACAGACGCTGCTCTCTCTCTTCACCACGCTGCACTCGAACCCGAACAGCAGACACGTTTCACTCGACTGACGCTGAAACACGATGAAGGAAAACTGACGACGGTGTTTTTTTATTCACCCTCAGAAGGCGTTAGCAGTCAGCGCGGAGCCTGTGGCTTTAGATAACTTTATGTATATTATATTACATTTGAGAATAATTTGAAGGACTCATTATTTTCTTCCCCGTCAGCGGACAGTCTGGAGATTATTTCCCTTGTGACGGAGTCCTCACTGTCACCATCCTGCTGGCTGCAGGAAGAAACGAACTGTCCCCCAGTTTCAATCCAGCTGTCTCACAGCAGATTTTCAGTTTTTCTGCAAAATGACAAATTTTTTAGTGATTGGAAAACACACAGTTATATGAACACACACCCCACACGCACGTGCACGACAAATAATCTGAGTGCACAGACGACACTCGGCCTCATGTTGACATGCAGCGTGCTGCAGTCCAACCTTAAAGCTCGGAGAGTTTAAGAGGGCACAGAGTCGAAGCCTGCCATCTGCTGGGCATTAAAAATAAGTAACGGTTTCATAAATACACGTGTGTTTATGTCTGTTCATAACATCTGTAACGTTCAGCTCTCTGTAATCACTCTGTAATTATGTTGTTGGTACGGCGGCGACGTTCTTCGTGTCACAAGTTCTCCCTGCAACAACATCCAAACATGAGAACGATGATTATTAACGCAGCGTCACGTGTCTCATGAATGAAACAGATTTTTTATGGATTCTTCTTCTGATGCAGGAAGTTCGTCAAACACTGAAGAGTTTTTAATGGCACTGTGCCATTTGTCTTTATTTTTATGCACTGATCAGATTTTTCTATTTTCTGGAAAACATGAAATCGTGTCTCTTACTTTGTCATTGTGTTTATTACGTCGCACCAAAGAGAACAACTGGATTTAGTTATCACGACCTAGAGAATCACAAGCTCCCTTTACTGCTTTTAGTGCTATCTAGTGGTGAAGCTGCAGATTGCAACCAACTGAATACCACTCACCTCACCTTATTGTTTCAAGCCTGAAGGAGCGACTACAGTGGCTGTGAAAAACGTCCAAAAATCTAGAGCCGGCGTTTGGTTTGTGCCTCCTGGGCTGTACTGTAGAAACACGGCTCCCTCTGTAGATATAAAAATCTTATTTTCAGGTGAATCTACACTAATAAAAATATAATGTATTACACATAGGAGCTTTCCTAGGGGAAGAAACGTTCTTAAACTGTCTTTAAAAAAGGAGGAATAAGTTCATAACTGTCAAAGTCAGAGTCAGCTCCGATGTTTAATTCATCAGGTAACCAGATGTTCTCCTTCCTGAACACACGAGGAGTAAAATATGACGTGTGTGTGCATGTGTGTGATTTAGATGCACTGAGCTTCAGGCCCCACACGACCATGCTGACAGATTTATGTGAGTGTCGGTGTAAGTGTGAGCTACAGTCACAGCCACACAGGCTGCTGTGCGTCTTTGTCTGTGTGATGAAGCTCTGCCGCTGGCTCCACTTTAATAATAAAACCTGTCTGTGTCTTTCAGAGGATTCGTCTTCAGAGAGCGGCAGTGGAAACGGCCTCCCTGCTCTGACTCCGCCATCCTCCGCCGTAGTCAGGGAAGCTGAGGTTGTCAATGGAAACGGTGGCCCCGCCCCGCTGGACTTCAGCACGCCCACTTCCTCCTCGTCATCGTCCGAGGACCAGCAGCCGATGAACCTGAGCGACCCGCCCCCTCCGCGCCTGCCCCTGTCCACCTCACACCTGCCCGTCACCGTGTCCGCGGCAGCCGCCGCGCTGCTCGGGGCGTTGCATCCCAACGCGCCCGAGGAGCTCCGCAGGAAGTACCCGCTGGCTGCCAAGCCGCCGCAGGCTCCACACCCGGCCCTGCCGCTGCCGCACACACACACCCTGCACACACACAATGCACACACTCCCAACACACACTCCCAGTCACACACACACGCCGCGGAGCTGCGACTGGACCGGGACGGCAGGGACTACGGGGGCAAGGTGAGACCTCACACACACACACACACACACACACACTGTGCACGCACACTTAAGGCTGGTTCCAAAAGTCACTCTCCATAAGCTCCCATATACAGCAGAATAAAAACATGTTTACGGCCGGATTTGGTAATAGCACAGTCGGACCTGTAAATATAATTTATATATAAATTTATATAATATAATATATAAAACCATACACACCGTGTGTGAATGTGTCTGTTAGGGGCTGAAACATCTTGAGAATATTGTGTTCTTTATTTTCCAGCCATGAAAATAAAGTTTTTGTAAAGAAAACTTTATAAAAACATGATGAATATAAAACATGAATATTCTGCTTCATCAGTTCGGCGTCTCGCTGTCTGCAAACTTTTTCTTTTCTCTCTTTGAAACCACGCCGTCTGCTTCTGTTTATTCAAACTGAAATCTCCCATCAGAGTAAACATGAACTCTGGGTTTGATTTGGTTAATTGCAGCATCCGTGACGTCTTTGTTGATGCATGAAAGGCGCGCTGTCGTTTGTAAAGAGGAGTCAGCAGATGGAGACGGAAAATAAAAAGATGGAGGTGAAGAGTGGAGGAGAGGAGGTGCAGGTTGACCAGATGAGACCTCCTTTCTTCATCCCTCCCTCTCTCCGTCTTTGTGCGGAGCTGAATAGCAGAAGCCGTCAAACAATACACACCGGCCTTGGTGGGAACGCAGCGACACACACACACACACACACACACACACACACACACACACAGTGTCGCGTGGAGGCAGCAGGGACTTGTTCGTGCACCTTCCACCAGTCAATCTCTCAGGGCTCCTACGCGGTTTGGAAAGTTCGGAAATTGATTTCAAGGATTTCCAGGCCTGGAAAAAAGGAAAGATATTTATATATATATATATATATAAACTTAAAGTGATCGTTGTGTGTGTAAGCAGACCTGACCTGTGAGTTCACGGTGTCAAACACAAAGATGTTGAAATCTCAGTCTTTGTATTTCTAAGCAGGTTTTCGTTGGCGAGGTGTTGGAGCTTAACGAGGCTCTTAATTAGTGTTTTATTAAGGACACATCAGCTGGAACAGTGGACCACTTAAGCCCACAACACACAGACGTGTGTAGATGTATAGACTTAATTGAGACACTTGACCTTAGACTGTGTGTGTGTGTGTGTGTGTGTGTGTGTGTGTGTGTGTGTGTGTGTGTGTGTGTGTGTGTGTGTGTGTGTGTTCAGTCCCCACAGTACAGCTCAGGTGGCAGTTACGACAGCGTGAAGATGGACTTGAGCGCCGAGGATCTGACCATGGGGCGTCACGGCAGCCAGGTTGCGCCCGACGATGACGACGACGACCATGACGACCACGACGACAACGACAAGATCAACGACACGGAGGGAGTCGATCCCGAGAGGCTAAAGGCCTTCAACGTAAGTCGGGGTCAGACCTTCAGCTCTGCCTCACATGATGTCCCCACCGGGATCAATAAGGAGTCTCCTTCTATTCATAAAGAAAAGATACTGACGAGCTGATGGTCGGCGTCATCGATCGCACGTCGAAGCGTTAATACAGCAGAGCTGTCTTCAGCTCAGCTCGTCGTGGAGTTTATCTGTCCAACAAACAGTGTGTGTGTGTTGTTCCCCTGCAGATGTTTGTGCGTCTGTTCGTGGACGAGAACTTGGATCGGATGGTTCCCATCTCCAAGCAGCCCAAGGAGAAGATCCAGGCCATCATCGAGTCGTGCAGCAGACAGTTCCCAGAGTTCCAGGAACGCGCCCGCAAGCGCATCCGCACCTACCTCAAATCCTGCCGACGCATGAAGAAGAACGGCATGGAGGTACCGCACCTGCTCATCTTCAGAGTCACTCAAATCAAGCTCGCGCTCAGACTGAGATTATTCACTGAATTTTCAGGGAGTCTGATCGATCAGCAACATGTTCAGAGCCAACAAGTCCCACAATGCACTGTTGCCTTCTTTTGTTATTCACTCAGCTCCTGCGGGAACCCGGTCAGATCTTCGTTAGCTGGAGAACCAATTATCATTCTGCAGAGAGGTTGTTTGTATTTCTTTAAGCGAATCACAGTCACAGGCAGCACTGAGCCGAGGACGGGGACCGTTAGAGAGCGGGCTGGTGTCAGGATAACTCAAACACAGACTGTAGAAAACCTGGACGTGGTCTCTGTGACGTCACCCACGGGTTTTTCCACTTCCTGCGAGTCACATTAACAGGAAGCAGAGAGTTAGAAGTGTGTGTACATGAGTGTGCTTTAGTCAGTAAAACGTCCTTCTCTAGATCTTTAACGGCCTTGTGGGAACTTTGTGTCAAAATAAATATTGTTGGAAATATAGTTTTTAATTCGTCTTCACTGACGTGATTCATGTTTATCAGCTGTACAGAACATGTTCTTTACATCACATGTTCTGTTCTCTCATGGAGTTGTTTTTCAGCCTAAAATAAAATCACAGTTATATATCTCTGTGTTGACATGGTGACACCGAGCGTCACGTCCACATGTGCGTCGGTTTGCGGCTGCTTCAGGTCACACGAGTTGCGTTTCCCCCTGAGAGGATTTATGACAAAGTGACAGATGTTGTTCTGCTAACATGTTTCACACCTGATGACACGACCAGCACACACAGAGCGTCAGCGATCATTAACACAGAGTCCACGTTTCTACTTCTGCAACAATGAACTGAACTCATTAGACTTTTCTATTTGTTTGTGCGTTCATCTGTAGCACACCTCTCCACAAATGCAGGACAGGTGCATGATGGGAACATGAGTTATGTTGACCAGTGACTTTAACTGTCACTGAAATGTCTCTGCTGCCCCCCAGTGGTGAAGCATGATGCTGCACAAACAGCCTGTTGACATGTGAAGGAAGCTCTCAGAAATATTCTGAGACGTGAAAATCAATTTTCTCCTGTTAACAACAATAATAATAAAACACTAAACTCTGTTTTAGCTGCATCTAAATGTTCTACTCCAACAAACTGTGACCGCTCGCTTCACGTCTGTCTGATGTCGTCCTGTTGTTGCAGACCCGTCCCACTCCACCTCACCTCACCTCAGCCATGGCTGAGAACATCCTGGCCGCCGCCTGCGAGAACGAATCACGCAACGCCGCAAAGAGGATGCGCCTCGAAGCCTATCACGTAAGAAGACGTCCACGGTCTCTCAGTGTGTCTTTGACTGACGCGTCAGAGATAATATTCTTCTAAAATGATTTTATTATGACTGTTCTTAAAGGGACAGCTCACCCCAAAACCAGAAACACATATTTCTTCTCTTACATGCACAAATGTCTCCACGCTCTCGAACATAATGGAGCTCGGCATTAACTCGGCATCAAAACGAACCTTTCAGAAACTCTTTTTCCAGAAGCGATCATGACCCTAAAGATCATCCTCAGACCTCGATGTGAGTAGTTTCTTTCTGCTGAGCTCCACCTGACGACCACATCACTCTATACAGCTGAGGAGGACGCCCTAATGTTAACGTCCTGCATTGTCACGACACACACTGCCTTCTGTGCGTTAGTCCAGTCGGCAGGTGTTGTTCAGCGGATTTTTGTTTTTGGGGTGGACTGTCCCTTTAACACCACGGTATGTTTGTCCACTGAGCTTTGCTGTGTATTATTTTGAAAAGGCTTAATTTCCTGTTTCCTCCGGCAGGATGAGCAGATCTCTCTGGACAAGCCATGCAGCGGCGGAGGCGGTCTGCGGGAGCCGGCGTCCCTCGCTCACTCCGCCTACTCCCTGGCCGCATCAGCCTTCTCCTCCCAGGACACCCAGCTCTACATCAACGGAGCCGGACTCAGCTACGGTTACCGTGGATACCCGGGCCTGAGCGCTGCCATGCAACATCCCGTTTCCCTGACAACCGCCGCTGCTGCACAGAGCAACGGTGAGGATGGGAGGGGGGGAGAGGAGCTGGACAAGAGGAAAATAATGAGGAGGAAGAGTGAATAAAGGAGGAGGCAGGTGGGAGGAGTGTGAGGGAGGAGAAGATGAAAAGAGAGAGCGATAGCGGGTAATTTGGGGATGAATGAGGAGGAGATGAAGAAGGAGCGGCAGAAGAAAGGAGACAGATGGAGCTTAGAGATGGAGCCCAGTCAGAGTCATTAGACATGAACAGAGTGTTTGATTATTACAGGATGATCAAACTCTGAAACTTTTCATCAGGTTCTGTCTGAAGTCAGACTTTAACAAATGTCAGGACAGATTCAGCTGTTACAGGTGATATGATATGTCGGTACGTCTCTCTCACTGCGTCACTCCTCAGTTTGAAGAGCAGTGTGTCACCTCTGACCACACCCACTGTCACTGATGGGTGGAGTCAGAAATCTGTCATCCTGTACATGCAGCAAGGTGAAGGTTTAATCACTGGAGGTCACCGAGGTGTTAACATCAGGACTTATTACAGCGTCCTGTAACTGACGTCTGTGACCTCCTGTGATCAGGTGAACCACTCTGACCTGTGATCAGGTGACCCACTCTGACCTGTGATCAGGTGACCCACTCTGACCTGTGATCAGGTGACCCACTCTGACCTGTGATCAGGTGACCCACTCTGACCTGTGATCAGGTGACCCACTCTGACCTGTGATCAGGTGATCGGTGTCTCTGTCATTCGTACGTCTATTCTCTCACTATGTAACTTTGGGCTCCGGGTCGGGAGAAGTACGTAACGCTTTACGGCACTAAGTCACACAGCAGCAACTATTTCACTGATTCTGGTGAAACTGGATCATATTTTATGGAGGAAATGTTTTCTGGTTTTCCCTCTGATGTCCTCCGGCTGCTCCGCCTCAACTCTCTGTGATTTACAGAGTTTATGATGGACAGTGAAGTAAACTGCTGACAGCTGTAGCTGCTGTTAGCTCATGTTAGCTCAGTCTGTTAGCTGCTGTTAGCTCATGGTAGCTCAGTCTGTTAGCTGCTGTTAGCTCATGTTAGCTCAGTCTGTTAGCTGCTGTTAGCTCATATTAGCTCAGTCTGTTAGCTGCTGTTAGCTCATATTAGCTCAGTCTGTTAGCTGCTGTTAGTTCATGTTAGCTCAGTCTGTTAGCTGCTGTTAGCTCATGTTAGCTCAGTCTGTTAGCTGCTGTTAGCTCAAACAGTCTCCTGTCATTTTGAACTGACTGATCTCTCCCTCTTCCTCCCTCTGTCGCTCCTCCTTCTCTCTCTTCATCCGTCTCCTCCTCCTCTTCATCAATCCTTCCCTCCCTCCTCTGTTCCTCCCTCCTCTCCACCCATCTTCAGGTCCCACAGACCTCAGCATGAAATCTCTCTCCTCCGCCAACAACATCGCCAACGCCGCCTCCGCCAACAACAGCCTGGGCGGGCGGGGCAGCGGGGGCGCGGGAGGGGGCGGGCCGTCGACCCAGCTCAGCCAACCGGAGATCACGGCCGTGCGTCAGCTGATCGCCGGCTACCGGGAGTCGGCCGCCTTCCTGCTTCGCTCGGCGGACGAGTTGGAGAACCTCATCCTGCAGCAGAACTGATACAGGACACACACACACACACATAAACACACACACACACACACACTTCCCTTTACGTTTGTTTCGTGTCCGTCTGCACCTCCCCGACGCCGAGCACCTCTCCTTAAATTTGTTGGTTCCTCCTCGTCGGCCTTCTCTTCGGAAACGGTGGCAACTTTTGATTTTTTGTTTTTGGGAAATGTGACAGAAAAAAAACAATCCCACAACCTCAACACATCGATTCTGCCTGAGGAGGAGGAGCGAGGAGGAGGAGCGAGGAGGAGGAGGAGGAGCGAGGAGGAGGAGCGAGGGGTGGAAAATAAAAGCTTCTTGGAGCATCTGGACTTCTCTTCCTCTCCTCTCTGGAAGCACCTCACAATCAGCACTGCACTCCAAGCGAAGGAGTGTGGAGGAGAGGAGGAGAAGAAGGAGGAGAGGAGGAGAAGTTTGATGATTCTGCTGCTGTGGTTTCAGAAAAAAAAAACTTTGTGGGAGTCGATCGTAACGATGAAAAAGATGAAAGACGACTTTGTTCCACTGACGAATGCTTTGATTTGATTTTTCGTTTTTTTGGAGTCCAGTGAGCATTTCTTTGATTTTTGTGTTGTTGTTGTTTTTTACTCTTCCCAAGTGACTGAAAGAAAGAAAGAAAGAAAGAAAGAAAGAAAGAAAGAAAGAAAGAAAGAAAGAAAGAAAGAAAGAAAGAAAGAAAGAAAGAAAGAAAGAAAGAAGAGAAGCAGTTTGACTTGTCTTCACAGATAGCACTAAAAACTTTGGACGAGCTGTCGACCAACACTGGAAAAGAAAAGACAAAAAAAAAGAAGTTGAAGAAACTTGTTTCCGTGCTCGCTTGTAAATACGCTCTCTGTGTCCTTTAGCACTTTGCCCTCACCTCCTCCCCTCACCTCCTCCTCCCCTCACCTCCTCTCCTCACCCTGCGTCCTCACCCACTTTTTACCCAGGGAGCAACTTGCTACTTATGCATCTAAGACGCCATGTTGACCACCAGGAAATACCTCAGATCAGACCTGCCAACTTCACACACACACACACACACACACACACACACACACACACACACACACACACACACACACACACACACTGCAAGTGAATGGCAACATTCCCTCCAGAAGCCAGTTTACTTCTTCTTCTTCTTCTTCTTCTTCTTCTTCTTCTTCTTCTCTGCCACCTGATGTCTTCAAGGTTTCTCTGTTTTTTCGGGGGGAGGAGAGAGAATCAGAAACTGAACTGCGCAAAAAGACGATGAAGCATTTCGGAGACTTTCCTTTCGTCTGTGCGGGTCCGTTCGTGTGCTGCTGTATATAATCAGTTCATCTTGAAAACTGGAGAGGAGTTTGAAGGAGGTGGAGGGAGGAGGGTGAGGGATGGAGGGATGGAGGGTGGGTGGAGGTGAGGGGCTTTGTTAAATGTTGATTTTACCTCAGCATCGTTCTGTTTAACACCCCTCCCTCCTTTCCTCCCTCCTTTTCTCCCTCCTCTCCTCCTTTCCTCCTCCTTCTCCTTCTCTCCATTGGACCTACTCTTCACCTCCTCTTTGTGGACCTAAGCGTCTTCCTCCTCCTCCCTGGTCCGGTCCAGGTTTCAGAGGAAGAGGAGGACGGCTCTGTCTTACTGTGTCTGTTAAACTCTGAGATGGCCATTACTATTGTTCTTATTGTTCTTGTTATTATTATTATTATTATTATTATTATTACTATGATTCTAATGATGAACTTTCATGTTGCTGCTGCTATATAAAGACCGGACCTTCTGCCATAGACCTGAAACCTCAAACAAAGCCGGGCGTTAGCTAGCCGCAGTGCCCCGTGAAAACCCGACCGACCGACCTCGACCACAACAAAAGCAAAAACAACACAAAGACTCATGGGAGATCTCAGCCGGGGTCACGTGACTCCTCTCTGCGACTCGGTTGGTTGGTTTCTGAGTTTTTTTTTTTGCTTCATAGGGCTCGATTCTTGATTCATGTCGTGTTTTGTGACTTTCTAACTGTGAATTCTTTCCACCGTGTTTCTTTGGATTTCTTCTTCCCGTGTTTTCATCCTCCGGACGCGTTACTGAGCTCACAGGCCAACAAGTACACACGAGTACACACTCGAGTGGAGAATACTGAGGATCCTTTTTTGTTTTTCTTGCTCAGCAAGTGAAAAATGTTTTTGTCAGACACCTGCTGGCTCCTGCAGCCTCGTGTACCTGTTGTCCTGTCCAGAGTCGAGACACTTTGGGAAACGAGCTTCTTTCTCGTAGAGAGTTGATGAGATGCAGCGGTCATGACTGGAAACAATCAGACGGGGACAGTGCGACACGTGAAGACTCGGCATGGTTCCCACAGATTGCCATGTTGGGTCCTTGAATTTGAGGGACTTGGGCCTTAAAAATCCTTGAAAAGTCATTTGGTTTTATGATTGTCAGACGAGCTGTTTCCAGCTTTATGTTTAACGTACAGACATGTGAGCGGTATCAATCCTCTTTGTCTCCTGCTCAAAAAAGCCAAATTGTCGGTGTGACGTTGTTGATTTCTGGGATCAGTTTTTCTTCACCTGTCGTCCAGAGGAGGTTCTGGCTCATTCTCGCTCTGTGTTTCTGTGTCTCCTGCTGTCGTTGCCACTCGTGTCTCGTCTCCGTGATTTGCTCCCTGTTTTTTTGCACAGCAGTGATCTGTGATGAACTCACTCTGCTGAAGTGAGACGAGAGCCGAGGAAGAGGCGTTTGGGTTTTATTTTGCAATGCAGTTGATAATCAGAGCATCCGCTTTGTCTTTATTCAGTTTCCATCCATCCAAACTTCACTGACTTACATCCACGTGCAATGTCAGAGCCACCGCGTCGAGTTTGAAATGTGGAAAATGTAAATTATTTAATTTATGGATGATTAGATGTAGAATTGTAAAAGTTTTTTTGTGTTTTCTTTTTCACAAAGACGGAAAGCTCTGAGAGAAATATGCAAAAAAAAAAAAAAGAAGAGGACGAGGAGCGTCGACATGTTGGTGAAGACGTTTTAGTTCATTTACCTAAAAAACTCACATGAAGAAAAGTGAGACTCACTGAGGTACAATCAATTTTCTCTCTTCATTTCTAAATTTTAGAGTCTAGAGGTGACTAATATTAAAACATATTAAACCCAACATGAGACTTTGTTGATGACGCCGGCGTCCCGTCCTGTTTGATCCTCACTGTGCGTTCACATACTGCCAACATTTCTGGTTCTCAGTGTCGGGGAGGAGATCCGGCACCTGGCTCGATCCAGACGTGCTCAGTCGACCTTCTCAGGTCCACTCGCTCTGTCTGAGGGACCAGTCAGCACCCGGTTAATGAGAACGAGTCAGATTTAATAATCTCACAGCTCAGCTGCACCTGTGACGTTTCCCAACCTGTGACAAAGCGTCAGGTTTGGAAATCTGAATCCAAACTGAATCTTTAACAATATAAACTGTTTAAATGTGTCAGGAGTGAAGCCGTGAACGTTTGTGGTCTCAAAGCAGGAGCAGTTTCAGCGTCCTGACTCTGATGTGTGGCTCCAACTGTCTGAAATGTTTTCTAAGAAATGAAACGAGAATAACGGGTTTGAAACGTTTATGATGTGCACGAGGGATGACGTCAAACACAAACAAATCATTCTGACGTCAGCCTCCGTCAGATCTTCTGGATCTTCAGCACTGTGTTTCTCAAACTGCAGCTCGGAGCCTGACAGGAGCCTGAAAGCTGTCTGGAGTTTGCTCACACTTGTTTCAATGCTCAGCGGTGCAGAGTAGTTTCATTCACTTTGGTTCCCCTCAATGGAAAAATAAGAGCAGTTTAAGGTTCAGGCTCTTATTGTCCTTCGACGACGAGTTTTAGCATCGAGCAAAAATAACTTGAGATCGTCCAAAAAGGAAACAAAGTGCCGAGTTGAACTCCTGGTCAGGCAGCAGCCGCCATGACTCCAGGAGTGTTTGATAATCAGAGAGTCTGCCGGCAGAGCGACGGGGGCGTTTGGGACTTTTCGGACTCTTTCGTTGGTTCTCGAGTATCAAAGTTCAACCTCAGAAAAAGACGTGAAATTCAGTTTTTGTACGAGCCGGGTCAGCTGCAGAACAGCACCGCAAAGAAGAAGAAGAAAAACAAACACCAACAGCTGTGTAAAATAATAAAAACCAGGCAAATGACAATCTGTAGAAAGGTGTAATTTGCTCACTGTTTGAATCACTAACTCCTCCTCCACGGGCCGAGCCAGCGGCCGACACGTTTCTATTTTTTAAGTATTACACGACTTATTCTCAAGGTTCCTCTCAGTGTTTTTATTTTCTAGATATATTTTGTAGTGTGAAGTGGTCTTTTATTTTGTACAACAGCTTCACTCTGTAAACATTCCAAACATGGATGTCAAACAAACAAACCGGGACCCGAACGGCAACGTCACGAACATCCGTCACCTCGTCAGCTCGTCAGCGCCTCGCTCAGCTGTGTCCACCTTTCACTCTGTGTGAGAGTCAGCTCTGTTTTTTAAAGGTTATGTTTACACATCATGGAGCTTGTAGGATTATGATCCAGCATTGATCTGCTGTAAAAAGGATTCAGTGTTTCGATGCTTTGAAGAAACACAGAGTGTGTGTTCTGTGCAGAGGGAACAGCACACATGTTAAACCTGACCCACTGAAGGAAAGGTCGAGCTCTGCTGTGATGTTTGTTCTGAGCTTCATGTGGAACCAGCAGCTCATCGACTGCAGGAACACGAGCACGTTGAAGACCTGAAAGCTTTTACTGTCAGTGAGCTCCACAAACTGTCTGTAGATCTCTGACCACAGAGAAATGAGCCGAGTTTAAATCATCAGCCGCTCAGAGGAAGTGAGAATAATGACAAACTGCTGAGGTCGGGTTATTTATTTTATTTCAAGTCAACTGTCTGCACATTTAAAGATGTAAAAACAGAATCAAACCTCCTTATTCACTTTTTTCAGAGTCTGATGAGAAGTTTGACACGGCTCTCAGGTCTTTGTGTTAAATATGAACCAGTTATCTTAGCTTAGCATAAAGACTGGAAGTGAATGGAAACAGCTAGCCTGAAAGCGGAGCAGAAAGTGTAAAAACAAAAGAACAAATCAAGAAATATTTCCTCCTCTAGACAAACTGGTGTTTTTGTACAGATGAATCAGAAGAGAGAAACTTATTAATTAGTCATTTGTTTTCTAATCTGCTGCTGGCTGCATCTTCTTCATCGTCTCAGCTCAAACAGAAGATGTGAGTGTCGAGGAGCAGACAGACTTATTTCAAAGTTTCACATCGTCACGGCTTCAGACTCTTAAATCCTCTCGGAGGCGTCAGGGAACTTCTTCTGCAGGCGTGGAGGTGACGGGACGTGATGCCGTTCGGGTTCCTGATCACACACTGGTCAGATGTATAGTTCAGCACACACACACACACACACACGTAAAGAAAAAGAAAATAAAAAATGAAGGGGAATGAATCTTTTTTTATTTTTCTATCAGGGCACGGTGTACAGCGACGACTGAAGTGAAAAAAAAAAAACAGCTCAGCTTTCTGAGCCGATAGTTTTTTTATTTCCGTTCTTTCCGTGGTGCTTTTAGGAAACTTTCTTTTCTTTCCGTCTCTTTCCGTCCTCACCTGACTTTGTACCAGACTCTTGATTGTCTTGATTTCCTCCGCCGGGGCTTTGTACCTGCAGTGATACCAATGTGAAACCTGTATTCTCCTCATTCTTTGACTCAGTGGAAGTGTGATGTTTACATGTACAGATTTTTGCCATTCTGTTCTTTTGGTTTTGTTTTCATCTCTCTCTCTCTCCTCCCTCCCTCCATCTCTCTTTTTCTCCCATCCTCCCTGCTTTGAGTTGATCTGACTCCTTCCTCACACGCTGAAGGGAAATGGGACTGCATCTAAAAACGATTATCACCGTTTCACACACGAGCCTGTCGCACGAGGGGGAAACGTTTTGTGTTTCGCTCGCTCGCCTTCCTTCACCTCGACGCCGGCTCGGGTTTTTGGTGCACTGCATTTTGTTTTTTTAGAAACGGCAGTGGGAGAAAAATTTTTTTTGGTGCTTGGTGAAGAAACGTGATGCGACTGAAACTAAAAAAGCGAGACGCGTCCCCCCCACCACCCCGGATCGTTTTTACGGGGGAGGGAGTCGAGCAGTGTGACCTTTGACCTCTCGGCTCACTCCACAGCACACAAAAATCACAGTGGGGCCGCGATGACGCTCCATTGGTGTGACCCTGATCTGGTGGAGATGATTCCTCAGTGAATGATAAGCCATGACAGACCCCGCGTGTCGGGTCTCTTAGTCTATTAGTATATTTAGCATCACTTTAAACTGCAGACGACAAAACTCAACCTCAGGAAAAAAAAAAAAAGGACATGACTTTTGTAAAAACACTGAAGGCCCATTTCCCTCTGTCTTTGATACCATATAAATTATATCAAAAATTCTTTTTATATTTATTGTGTTTATTATTCTATATAACAGTGGATACCTTTTTTCCAGTACCTGTGGCTGAATATTTTGATTCTTTAGAAAAGTGTTGATAATATATGTGAAGCAACTTAAAAAGATGGAGGAAAAAAAAAAAGAATTTGGGTTTTTGTTAATTTTCTGTTTGTTGCGTTGGAGCGGTGCGGGCGCGTTTGTTCAGCCTGACAACGAGAACATATCACTCTGGTCCATGACGAAGAAACCAATGATCGAAAAACTGAGCTTTCTTTTGTGTGATGTCACTGCTGAGGCTGAAATGTTTCTGGACTTAAAAAAAAAAAAAGAAATTGTGACCATTTAGTTTTTTTGTTTTCGTTTGTTTTCTCCTGAGCTGTACGTCACAAAGCTAAATATACTAATAAAACGGTGTGCTATCTATCGAACGCAGCAGCGTCTTCTCTTCTACAGCTACTCACAGAAAAAACAACAACTGCAGTTCCTCTAACGTCCACCTGAGGCTGGCTCCAGCAGTGAGTCAGTCTCCATAAGTCCTCATGTTAGACAGCAGAAATAAACATGTTTACAGCCTGGTACAAAAAACAGTTTTGGTCTCTGTAGCTAATTTCCCCGTTCATGACAACTGTACTGAGGGTGAATTTATATACAACTTACCTGTTCACATTATATTAAGGCTTCAAGTTATGCAGGGTTAGAGATAGATTAGATCATCCAAGAGGTGGAGGAGGTTAGGGTTGCAAAATTCTGGGAATAAACTTAAATATAGTTTGGGAAAATATATTTTATCATCAACCAGATTTCCTGCAGGTCCACTTGAATATCTGCTCTTCCTCAGTCACATGCACATAGCACACTGCTTACTGCAGGGCTGTTGAGGCCACGCCCCCTACCTGCACAGGTGATTTCTGTACCTGGACCACACTTTAGAGCCCAGAGCACACATTTGAGCTCAAACTTGATGTGATACAGTTTGTTTAAATTACCCCCAATTTCCATAATTCCCATTAATTTCCATACCTTTCCATGGAACGATTCCAGAGAGTCTGGAAATTTACCAGAAACTTTCCATATATTACAGAGAAGTCTAAAATATAAATACAAACTTGTGCGTCAGAGCTGTGTTTTCTTCATTTAACGTCTCTGTGAAGTCTTTCTGTGTCGATCCTCGTCATGTTTCACTGTGTTCAGGTGTGTCCAGGTGTGTTCAGGTGTGTTCAGGTGTGTTCAGGTGTTCTTTACCTGAGCCTCGGACCTCATGAACAGTCTGTGATTCAGACTTCATTCATTCAGGCGTCTCTGATGTAACTGTAGCTTACAGAGTCATTGTTGCCTTAAAGCTGCTGTTTGTTGCAGCTGAAGGATTTAGATTAGAGCTGCAGCGGGAAAGCTTCCATGTTGGATTCGAGCCACTTCTTTTAGTCTTAAACTTTGCTGCTTGATTTAAAAGGATCGCTGTGGCTCTGTGGACGTGATCCACAGAGCTCCAACCCAAACAGCAGAAACTAAACTCACTGACAGGTGAGTAGATGATGACGATGATGTTTGCATAACAAAAAGACTTTTACTGTGAAAGAGTAAGTTTAGTGTTATGATAACAATAACTCTCTGTCAGGGCCAGAGGCAAAAACAAAAGCTCTCTGAGTGCATGTACATCGATGCTGCACGGTGTCCAGATTCAAACACTCGACCAGTTTGTTCCAAACGTGGAGAGGTTAAAGAAAGAAATGCTGACACACGCTGTAAGTGCAGCTCATGATTTAATGTGATGATGACTGCTGCAGAAACACTCCATGACTCCAGTGTGTGTGTGTGTGTGTGTGTGTGTGTGTGTGTGTGTGTGTGTGTGTGTGTGTGTGTGTGTGTGTGTGTTAGCTGTGATTTATCTGGATCCTGTGTGCTGTTCCTGCAGCACTGATGCAGAACTAAGAGCTAAAAAAAGGAGAAAGGCTGCAGTCATTAGACTCCACCGCCTAAAAATAGAAACCCAGAGGAAGACGGGATGAAAATAACTCAGACTCTGCTTCAGTGGAGTCTGATTGATCCTGATCATTTTATCAATTCATCGTTTAAATATGGTGAAAAAACACAGACGGCGGGGCCAAAATGTTGGATAGATAGATAGATAGATAGATAGATAGATAGATAGATAGATAGATAGATAGATAGATAGATAGATAGATAGATAGATAGATAGATAGATAGATAGATAGATGCAAACATATTTTAGATTTACTTAGAACCTCTGCTAAATATTGACTTTTGCACAGAATTTAAATATTAAATATGTGCAGGGGAATCAAACATTTGCATGAACATTAAATATAGAACCAGAAAATCAACAATTCACTAAGTGTAAGTCTGGATGTTTTCATGTTGTTTACTTTAAAATGACCTTCAGGGGTTTGGTTCAAGTCCCGGAGCCGGATCAACGTCTGACACTCATTATTATTCAGACCTCTCTCTCTCTCTCTCTCTCTCTCTCTCTCTCTCTCTCTCTCTCTCTCTCTCTCTCTCTCTCTCTCTCTCTCTCTCTCTCTCTCTCTCTCTCTCTCTCTCTCAGTGCGCAGGTGTGTGTGAGCAGCAGGAGGCGTGCGGAGCGCCAAACCCAAACTTTTTACGCACCGCTCTGCGCCGCCGCCGCTTCACCTTCACGTGGATTAACACCTGCAAACATCCTCCGGTCCGCAGCGGATTAACGATGGATTAACGTTTTCTCTCTGTCCCGGGAGTCATGCTCACACTCTCGGTTCATCTTGGGTCGTCACGCCGAGTCCTCGCGGGGAACCGATCCGACTTGGATGCCCTCCATTCCCGTTTCCGCATTCCCGCAGCCGCCGTGCGCACTGCAGGCGTGGAGCTCCGATCCACGATCTCGACAGAAAAAACCGGTTCCTCCGGCTGGTCCAGCCCAACTATCGCTGGCGGTGCATTATGTTTCCAGCCAGAAGAATAGAGGCGAGCCGGCTGGAGGCTGGAAAAGGCCGATTTCAGCGGGCTGAGGAAGCGTGAAGTGCGTCGTATTGATCGGTGCTACGGTAGATCCCGGAGTATCCCGCCGCCGCTCCTTCATGTCCCGGGATGGAGAGTTGCTGTCGCTCCTGTATGCCGTGTCTGAGCCGGCTCTGGAACTACATCTGGCCC
The DNA here is from genome assembly GCA_004119915.2 of Collichthys lucidus. Classification (NCBI taxonomy): domain Eukaryota; kingdom Metazoa; phylum Chordata; class Actinopteri; family Sciaenidae; genus Collichthys; species Collichthys lucidus. Next base: position 953,093 of record CM014087.1, read on the forward strand.
GACTTCCGCTACCCGAACGTCCCCAACCACAACCATGTCATCGCCAACCCGGCCGCGCACACGGCGGAGATCCGCACCGTGTCCGGAGACATCCGCGTCCCGTCGCCAAAGAAGCGGCCGGTGCAGCTTTACGCGGCGCTCTTCGACTTCGAGGCCCGAAGCGACGACGAGCTGACGGTGAAGGAGGGGGACAAGCTGTCGGTGATCGAGAAGCGGGGGGAGTACGTGCTGGCCAAGAAGCTGACCGGGTCTCTGGAGTCCGGACTGATCCCGGCCAACTACGTGGCTCTGCTGCAGGACGAGTTCGCCAAACACAAGTGAGTGAAGTGGACTCTGTAATCCACCTGGTGTGTGTGTCTGAGTCCGTGAGCATCAACATGGATCCGGATCCTCTGAGGTCCAGGGTGACCTCGGTCTGACCTCCTGCTGTGAGCTGCTTCACTGTCAATGGATCCATTCCATTTCATTCATTCTCTGAAGGTTGATTGACAGCTTCAGGTGTCATATTTTTGGGTTTTGTTCCAGAGTTGACACAATAAGTCGAGTTAACGATAAAACATGTTTAATAATTTAAATCATGTTTTAAAAGCAGAGTTAAGTAAAAATAACCATCCAGCTGTACTCGAGTATTTGTTCTGATTACATTACTTCTGATCAAACAGCCAATCATCAACCAGGTCCCCAGCATCTCTTCTTAGCTTCCTCCGTCAGCGTCCTCTTCACTCTCTTCTCCTCTGCCATTATGTCCGTAGAAGCTGCTGAGCCGGGTTACCTCCTCTTCTTCTTCCTGGTAGTCCATAACGTCTGTTGGTACAAACAGTTCGTCAGCTTGGCGGTGAGCTCAGAGCGACGGGTAGCTCACCGCCAAGCTGACGAACTGAGCTAACAGCAGCTACAGCTGTCAGCAGTTTACTTCACTGTCCATCATAAACTCTGTAAATCACAGAGAGTTGAGGCGGAGCAGCCGGATGACATCAGAGGGAAAACCAGAAAACATTTCCTCCATAAAATATGATCCAGTTTCACCAGAATCAGTGAAATAGTTGCTGCTGTGTGACTTAGTGCCGTAAAGCGTTACGTACTTCATTCAGTTCCATTTTCACCTGATTCCAGGTCAGTGTAACAAACTTTTGAGAAGGTGGTACCAGGTTTTGAAACGATCACCCTTGCAGAGTGATCTAAGTCTGCAGCGTCCTCCTGGAATCCAAAGTTTGGACCCAGATATTTGGAGGTAAAAAGCTCTGCTGAAGCCGAGCGGAGCTAAAAGTGTCCGAGCGTCAGGCAGCACGTGTCGGCCCCGGCCTGCAGCTGCAGGTCCTCCATTATTCATCCTGCAGCCTGCAGGGGATCATCATGTTTCAGGCCGAGCTCGCTCTCCAAGGTTCACTTCGCTGTCCGTGTTCATGCTGCTGACCTGACACTGCCTCTGATGTCCCACCGTCCTCAAACGCACCACTGAGCCTGCAGATAATGACCCAAACATCAGACACCGCTGTGATAAAGGAGCTTTCATTTTTTATAAGATAACGTCAGTATCGTGTTCGTGTGAACCTCACTGAGCATCACTCTGATATTTCTGTAAGAAGACACGTCCAGATTCAGATTCACCGTGCCAGGAATCCAGAGAGGCTCTTTAATATTTGGCAGGGTCGGTTTCATCGAAGGAAAACTTGTTTAGTTCATTTTAGTCTGTGCAGCCAATAAACTGGAACCTTTACTGTGAAAATCAGAGTGAAGTTCTGGTTTCATGTGAGGAAGCAGCAGATCCAGAGTCGTTTTTCACAATAAAAGCGTAAAAAAACAAACCATAACATCCCAAAAAAAACAGTTTTATGATGAACATGGATTTAATCTAATGTTTAATTTAAACCCCATCACTATGATCTCATGCAGTGTATCACAGCATGTGTATAATAACTGCTGCTCTGTTAACAGACAACAAAGATAACCTCTGCTTCGTTTTCCTGACCTTTATGAGAACGACTCGCAGTTTATACACACACAAACATTTTGTTTTTAGTAACCTATCAGTATATTTATATTTGAGGCTGTAAATGAAGATTACAAAAATAAACTTTTAAAATCTAAAATTCTCACAGAAGAATCCAAAAACCAGCGAAAGTTAACGATGTATTCAAACCGCGTGGAAGTTTACAGTGACGGTTTTTAGTCTTCAGTGTTTTTAGTCTTCAGTGTTTTTAGTCTTCAGTGACGGTTTTTAGTCTTTAGTGACAGTTTTTAGTCTTTAGTGTCAGTTTTTAGTCTTTAGTGTCAGTTTTTAGTCTTCAGTGTTTTTAGTCTTCAGTGTTTTTAGTCTTCAGTGTTTTTAGTCTTCAGTGTCAGTTTTTAGTCTTCAGTGTTTTTAGTCTTCAGTGTCAGTTTTTAGTCTTCAGTGTCAGTTTTTAGTCTTCAGTGTTTTTAGTCTTTAGTGTTTTTAGTCTTCAGTGACGGTTTTTAGTCTTCAGTGTTTTTAGTCTTTAGTGTTTTTAGTCTTCAGTGACGGTTTTAGTCTTCAGTGTTTTTAGTCTTCAGTGTTTTTAGTCTTCAGTGAAGGTTTTTAGTCTTCAGTGATGGTTTTTAGTCTTCAGGGTTTTTAGTCTTCAGTGTTTTTAGTCTTTAGTGTTTTTAGTCTTCAGTGACGGTTTTTAGTCTTCAGTGTTTTTAGTCTTCAGTGATGGTTTTTAGTCTTCAGGGTTTTTAGTCTTCAGTGTCAGTTTTTAGTCTTCAGTGTTTTTAGTCTTTAGTGTTTTTAGTCTTTAGTGTTTTTAGTCTTCAGTGACGGTTTTTAGTCTTCAGTGTTTTTAGTCTTCAGTGTTTTTAGTCTTCAGTGTTTTTAGTCTTCAGTGATGGTTTTTAGTCTTCAGTGTTTTTAGTCTTCAGTGATTTTAGTCATCAGTGTCAGTTTTTAGTCTTCAGTGTTTTTAGTCTTCAGTGATTTTAGTCTTCAGTGATGGTTTTTAGTCTTCAGTGATGGTTTTTAGTCTTCAGTGACCGTTTTTAGTCTTCAGTGACCGTTTTTAGTCTTCAGTGACCGTTTTTAGTCTTCAGTGTTTTTAGTCTTCAGTGATGGTTTTTAGTCTTCAGTGACGGTTTTTAGTCTTCAGTGTTTTTAGTCTTTAGTGTTTTTAGTCTTCAGTGTTTTTAGTCTTCAGTGTCAGTTTTTAGTCTTCAGTGTTTTTAGTCTTCAGTGTTTTTAGTCTTCAGTGACGGTTTTTAGTCTTCAGTGTTTTTAGTCTTCAGTGTTTTTAGTCTTCAGTGACGGTTTTTAGTCTTCAGTGTTTTTAGTCTTCAGTGACGGTTTTTAGTCTTCAGTGTTTTTAGTCTTCAGGGTTTTTAGTCTTCAGTGTCAGTTTTTAGTCTTCAGTGTTTTTAGTCTTCAGTGTTTTTAGTCTTCAGTGTTTTTAGTCTTCAGCGTTTTTAGTCTTCAGTGACGGTTTTTAGTCTTCAGTGTTTTTAGTCTTCAGTGACGGTTTTTAGTCTTCAGTGTTTTTAGTCTTCAGTGTTTTTAGTCTTCAGTGATGGTTTTTAGTCTTCAGTGTCAGTTTTTAGTCTTCAGTGTTTTTAGTCTTTAGTGTTTTTAGTCTTCAGTGACGGTTTTTAGTCTTCAGTGTTTTTAGTCTTCAGTGTTTTTAGTCTTCAGTGTCGGTTTTTAGTCTTCAGTGTTTTTAGTCTTCAGTGACGGTTTTTAGTCTTCAGTGTTTTTAGTCTTCAGTGTTTTTAGTCTTCAGTGTTTTTAGTCTTCAGTGATTTTAGTCATCAGTGTCAGTTTTTAGTCTTCAGTGTTTTTAGTCTTCAGTGATTTTAGTCTTCAGTGACGGTTTTTAGTCTTCAGTGACGGTTTTTAGTCTTCAGTGACGGTTTTTAGTCTTCAGTGTTTTTAGTCTTCAGTGATGGTTTTTAGTCTTCAGTGTCAGTTTTTAGTCTTCAGTGTTTTTAGTCTTCAGTGATGGTTTTTAGTCTTCAGTGTTTTTAGTCTTTAGTGTTTTTAGTCTTTAGTGTTTTTAGTCTTTAGTGTTTTTAGTCTTCAGTGACGGTTTTTAGTCTTCAGTGTTTTTAGTCTTCAGTGTTTTTAGTCTTCAGTGTTTTTAGTCTTCAGTGTTTTTAGTCATCAGTGTCAGTTTTTAGTCTTCAGTGTTTTTAGTCTTCAGTGATTTTAGTCTTCAGTGATGGTTTTTAGTCTTCAGTGACCGTTTTTAGTCTTCAGTGACCGTTTTTAGTCTTCAGTGACCGTTTTTAGTCTTCAGTGTTTTTAGTCTTCAGTGATGGTTTTTAGTCTTCAGTGTTTTTAGTCTTTAGTGTTTTTAGTCTTCAGTGTTTTTAGTCTTCAGTGTCAGTTTTTAGTCTTCAGTGTTTTTAGTCTTCAGTGTTTTTAGTCTTCAGTGACGGTTTTTAGTCTTCAGTGACGGTTTTTAGTCTTCAGTGTTTTTAGTCTTCAGTGACGGTTTTTAGTCTTCAGTGTTTTTAGTCTTCAGTGACGGTTTTTAGTCTTCAGTGTTTTTAGTCTTCAGGGTTTTTAGTCTTCAGTGTCAGTTTTTAGTCTTCAGTGTTTTTAGTCTTCAGTGTTTTTAGTCTTCAGCGTTTTTAGTCTTCAGTGACGGTTTTTAGTCTTCAGTGTTTTTAGTCTTCAGTGACGGTTTTTAGTCTTCAGTGTTTTTAGTCTTCAGTGTTTTTAGTCTTCAGTGATGGTTTTTAGTCTTCAGTGTCAGTTTTTAGTCTTCAGTGTTTTTAGTCTTTAGTGTTTTTAGTCTTCAGTGACGGTTTTTAGTCTTCAGTGTTTTTAGTCTTCAGTGTTTTTAGTCTTCAGTGACGGTTTTTAGTCTTCAGTGTTTTTAGTCTTCAGTGACGGTTTTTAGTCTTCAGTGACGGTTTTTAGTCTTCAGTGACGGTTTTTAGTCTTCAGTGTTTTTAGTCTTCAGTGTTTTTAGTCTTCAGTGATTTTAGTCATCAGTGTCAGTTTTTAGTCTTCAGTGTTTTTAGTCTTCAGTGATTTTAGTCTTCAGTGACGGTTTTTAGTCTTCAGTGACGGTTTTTAGTCTTCAGTGACGGTTTTTAGTCTTCAGTGACGGTTTTTAGTCTTCAGTGTTTTTAGTCTTCAGTGATGGTTTTTAGTCTTCAGTGTCAGTTTTTAGTCTTCAGTGTTTTTAGTCTTCAGTGATGGTTTTTAGTCTTCAGTGTTTTTAGTCTTCAGTGACGGTTTTTAGTCTTCAGTGTTTTTAGTCTTTAGTGTTTTTAGTCTTCAGTGTTTTTAGTCTTCAGTGTCAGTTTTTAGTCTTCAGTGTTTTTAGTCTTCAGTGTTTTCAGTCTTCAGTGTTTTTAGTCTTCAGTGACGGTTTTTAGTCTTCAGTGTTTTTAGTCTTCAGTGTTTTTAGTCTTCAGTGACGGTTTTTAGTCTTCAGTGTTTTTAGTCTTCAGTGACGGTTTTTAGTCTTCAGTGTTTTTAGTCTTCAGGGTTTTTAGTCTTCAGTGTCAGTTTTTAGTCTTCAGTGTTTTTAGTCTTCAGCGTTTTTAGTCTTCAGTGACGGTTTTTAGTCTTCAGTGTTTTTAGTCTTCAGTGTTTTTAGTCTTCAGTGTTTTTAGTCTTTAGTGTTTTTAGTCTTCAGTGTTTTTAGTCTTCAGTGTCAGTTTTTAGTCTTCAGTGACGGTTTTTAGTCTTCAGTGTTTTTAGTCTTCAGTGTTTTTAGTCTTCAGTGACGGTTTTTAGTCTTCAGTGTTTTTAGTCTTCAGTGATGGTTTTTAGTCTTCAGGGTTTTTAGTCTTCAGTGTCAGTTTTTAGTCTTCAGTGATGGTTTTTAGTCTTCAGTGACAGTTTTTAGTCTTCAGTGTTTTTAGTCTTCAGTGACGGTTTTTAGTCTTCAGTGTTTTTAGTCTTCAGTGATTTTTAGTCTTCAGTGTCAGTTTTTAGTCTTCAGTGATGGTTTTTAGTCTTCAGTGACAGTTTTTAGTCTTCAGTGACAGTTTTTAGTCTTCAGTGTTTTTAGTCTTCAGTGACAGTTTTTAGTCTTCAGTGTCAGTTTTTAGTCTTCAGTGTTTTTAGTCTTCAGTGACGGTTTTTAGTCTTCAGTGTCAGTTTCTAGTCTTCAGTGATTTTTAGTCTTCAGTGTCAGTTTCTAGTCTTCAGTGATGGTTTTTAGTCTTCAGTGACAGTTTTTAGTCTTCAGTGACAGTTTTTAGTCTTCAGTGTTTTTAGTCTTCAGTGACAGTTTTTAGTCTTCAGTGTCAGTTTTTAGTCTTCAGTGTCAGTTTCTAGTCTTCAGTGATTTTTAGTCTTCAGTGTCAGTTTCTAGTCTTCAGTGATTTTTAGTCTTCAGTGATGGTTTTTAGTCTTCAGTGACAGTTTTTAGTCTTCAGTGACGGTTTTTAGTCTTCAGTGTTTTTAGTCTTCAGTGTTTTTAGTCTTCAGTGACAGTTTTTAGTCTTCAGTGACAGTTTTTAGTCTTCAGTGTTTTTAGTCTTCAGTGACAGTTTTTAGTCTTCAGTGTCAGTTTTTAGTCTTCAGTGATGGTTTTTAGTCTTCAGTGACAGTTTTTAGTCTTCAGTGACAGTTTTTAGTCTTCAGTGTTTTTAGTCTTCAGTGTTTTTAGTCTTCAGTGACGGTTTTTAGTCTTCAGTGTTTTTAGTCTTCAGTGTTTTTAGTCTTCAGTGACGGTTTTTAGTCTTCAGTGACAGTTTTTAGTCTTCAGTGTTTTTAGTCTTCAGTGTTTTTAGTCTTCAGTGTTTTTAGTCTTCAGTGACTTTATGGTCTCATATCTTTAGATGTTTCTCTCTAAACTCGCAGTCCTGCTGGTCTCGGCTCCTCGAGCTGCAGTTTGTTGTCACTGTGAGTGAAACTCAAGCCGCCCTGATAGTGTCGAGTAAATACAGGCGAGTTCCTGATGTGTGAGCAAACACTGAAAGACGAAGACTTCACTCTGCCACTTTAACAACTACTTTAATATGCATGAAGTATAAATATATGAAGTATAAATATATGAAGTATAAATACATGAAGTATAAATACATGAAGTATAAATACATGAAGTATAAATACTTCTTCAGTGTTCTGGTAAATTTCTCTCAGCTGTTGATAGAAGTGACTCGACCAGTTCAGTTAAATTAGTTTCAGTCACGTTTCGTTCTTCACTCAGCAACGTGCAAAATGTGTCCAAGTACATTTACTCAAGTACTATACGTGAATACAAAGTACAAGTACGACTCAAACTACAGAGTGTTTGAAAAATGTAAAAGTGCAGCTGAAAGAATGAGTTTAATTATTTTAATCTGTTTATTTATTTGTAATAATTTTGAGGTTTCGGCCACAAAAAACACTTTGATCTTTGGGATGTTTAGAAATCTAAATCTATGTTTTGGTTTGTGTATGAATGTGAGCTTTGATCATTTTTCTGTAAATCCATCAGCGTCATCTTGTGGGAATCCTTTAAATAAAATAACACAACACTCAAACATACATGTATAAAAATCTGTTCTAAATATCACTTGGACGTCAAACGTAAAATTCAAATCACTCTGAGTTTCTCTGGTTTTATGTTCTGAGCATTTTCATTTATTTATTTGACTCAATATCAAAGATTCAGTGTCACTCAAAGTTTTTACCAACAATATAAATGTTTGAATCAATATTCGGAGTGACTCTGAATTTTTCACATTCCTGTCGGCTGACTGATGCTCGCTGTATTCTCAGAGTCTGAACTCGACCTCGTGTTTCTCTTTTCAACTTTTTTATTTATTTATCTAGTTTATCATCCAGCTGCCGCTCTTTAAGACGACACTGCTCAGACTCCTTGCAGATTGTTGTAGACGAGCATGTATCTGAATGTGACACAGTGACGGATGCACAGGCCTGTTCTCTCTGTTTGTCTTCTCTGTGTTCTCTCCATTTATCCGTTCACTCTCCTCTTCTTCCTCTGTTCTTCATCTCAGGTGGTATTACGGGAACATAAACCGCGTCAAAGCCGAGAAGCTGCTGCTCGCTTCCCAAAACAAAGATGGCTCCTTCCTGGTTCGCATCAGTGAGAGTCACAGCGACGAGTACACGATCTCCAGTAAGTACCAGCACCACCATCCATCCATCCACCCATCCACCCATCCACCCATCCACCTGCTCCACCTCCAGCAGTGACTCCCATCTTTCTTCCTTCACCTCCTCTTTGTCTCTTCATCCACCCTCCCTCCATCCATCAGCACCCTCGACTCCTCTTCTGTCCTTCAAGGCCTCAGGCCAACGTCGGCCTTAATCTCTCCCCCACCTTCGATTTTCCTCTGTCTGCCTCTCGGCTGCTTCTTCAGGGAGCTGAGGTGACACCACCAGCCCTCAGGCCGCCGCGTTGGAGGTCGACCCCGACAGAAACAGCTGATCTGCAGTTTTTAAATGAAAAGACAACAACAAAAAATCAATCTCTCGTTATTTGGAAGTGGTTATTTTATTTAATGTTTGGATGATGAGACCTCGACAGTAAACCAATAATGTGCCATCACAGTTACTGCAGATCAGTTTGTGTGTTAAAATGTTTGAGGTAGTTTAGAATCGTCCCAGAGAACAGTCTGACTTTTTAAAGTCTCAGTTTCTGACAAAGACGACTCTGGATCTTAGTTCAAGACCACGACACTGCCAGAGTGTCACGAAATATGAGCTGAGGGACGATAAACTGTCTGTCTGCTCTTGGTCCTGTCTCAGTCTCGGTCTCAGTCTCGGTCTCGGTCTCAGTCTCGGTCTCGGTCTCTGTCTCTGTCTCTGTCTAGTTGGTCTTGACACAGTTTGTCCTTCTCAGGTCAGTTGATGTCAAAGGTTGCAAAGGGGCGGAAGGTTTTTGTTAAATTTCCGGGAAACTTAAGTTCTGGAATTTTGGGAATATTCCAAATTGGAAACTTGGGAATTTATTAACTGTAAATTGTGGGTAATTGAAACAAACTGCATCATATCCAAACATAAATCTAAACATTTACTTTTGTCATAAGCAGACATGCAAAATAAAACAAATATGATCACTATCTTCAACAGTCTCTGTGTGCTCTGGGCTCCAAAGTGTGATCCAGGTACAGAGATCACCTGTGCAGGTAGGGGGCGTGGCCTCAGCAGCCCTGCAGTAAGCAGTGTGCTGTGTGCATGTGACTGAGGAAGAGCAGATATTCAAGTGGACCTGCAGGAAAATCTAAAATGTGTTTTCCCCTGTTAAGAGCAAACCTTCATTTTTGTAAATGTACAGTTTATACTAATGGAAAGTTTCCAACTTTGAAAATTCCTGGAATTTTGCAACCCTACCCAAATCTTATCAAAGAATGTTTATTCATGTTGTTTCATGTCTTTGTCTTAAAAATGAAATACAGACCAACTATCAGACTTTTTTTTTAAGATGAGTATTATCCACAAAAATCTGTATTTGTTTTATTTTTTAGAACTCAAAGAAACGTTACAGTGTTACAAAAAATCTGAGGGGAAAGAACATTTGTAAACATGAACAGACGGAAACGCTGATTTTATTTTGAAACTCGCACTCAGACAGATCTGAACGTTTGCAGCGGCTGATAACGTGCAGACGTTCGTGTTTCCTCTGAAATTAGAAGAAGTGACTAAACGTGAACAAAGTGCGAGCTCGTCTCGTCTTCACTCTTGTGACCTACATTCGTGAGCCGGTTGTTGTCATCAGCTACACTTTTATGAATGAGCCCGGAGCCGATAATGCGCCTCATGAGGTTTGTGTGATTTGTGACTTTAAAGCGTCGTTATTACTCTCTCACCCCTGAAACCACCTCCAGCACATCTCTCTCTCTCTCTGTGGTTTTTCTTTTTCATCCTCCGCCTTCGACATCTTCTGCGTCGGCATCTTTCTCTCTCCATCCCTCCATCGACTGCCTCCCTCTCCCCTCCCCCCACCTCCCTCTTTTCTTCAAGGTCCTTGAGGTCTCAGGGGAAAATGCTGCAGTTAGATCTTCAATTTTCACTGAAATATGCATCATCAGTCTTCAGTGAGCAGAGTGGAGGCAGCACAGAGAAACACACCTTCACTGTTTCTGATTTACCGTCTTCTCTCTCAGTCATAAAAACATCGTCCTGTTCATGCAGGGTAATGTGATGATGTGTCCCTGCAGCATCTGGACATGCATGAGTGTCTTTAGCTGCAGTTCTTTAATATTTAAAGCCACTATTTAAGTTTCTATGTGATTCCAGCGTCCGTGTAAAATCAGATTTATTTCTGGTTGTTGTATTTGTATGTTGTAAAGGTGTCGGCAGTCTCAGCAGGTCCGGTTTGTGGTTTCATTCTGCACCCACAGATTAAAGTTCAGTTCATGGAAAATTTACTGAAGATCAGCAACATCGCAACTTTTTAGTAAAACTATGAAAAGGATAATCGCTGTAGGAGTGTGCAGACAGACCAGCAACATCTCTGTTTAATTTATTCTGTGGAGTTTTACAGTGCTGTGAAATGATGAAGAGATCTTGAATCTTTCCAACGTCCTTGAAATAAAAGTTATATTTGGATTTTTTTAAAATTTTTTTAAAGTTTCTACATCATCAAAAACTGTCCTGATGTTTTCCCCTGACGTCCTTTTCATATAACAAAGCTGAGCTCATCAACAATAATCATTTTAATTCAGGATGAATCAGGATGTGACTCTGTATTAATCATGTATGTGACTCTCGTCTCTGTCACAGCCCGGTCTGAGGGGAAGGTGTACCACTTCCGGATCCAGCGCTCCACCATCGGCGCGTACTTCGTGTCCGATAAGGTTTCCTTCGCCACGCTGGGAGAGCTGATCTCCTACTACCAGAAGAACCCTCGCAGCCTGGGCGTCCTGCTGGAGGAGCCCTGCGCTCAGCAGGTACGACCGGGAGAAACACACAATGTTTCTACTTCTATTCTTGTGAGGACACAATGGACCGCTCGGCCAGGTCCAAATGAATGAATCAGACTCAGCTTTAAACCTGCAATAACTGAAACAAACTGTGAGCAGCATGATCGTTCATAAGGAGTCGTGTTTGTCTTTTAGCTCTGTTTTTGGTCTCCACCACCTCCCGAGATGAACACGTCTCTTTAGCTGTTTTTTAAAAAACAGAAACAACGAGCTGAAAGTGTCTACAGCTGCAGGTCGAGCTTTTACGATACGAGAGACTCGTTTTATGTTTTTACGAGAACACTTTGCTCTCAATCTAAAGATCTGACCGGTCCTCATAAAGATAGAAGTACAACAGCACAAACCACAGACGTGAACTTTGTGTTCATCTGTGTAAATATGTAGTTATGATATGAATCATCATGTGAATGTAAGTAGTTGGTATAAAGTCTTTGTTGTAATGCACACACACACACACACACACACACACACACACACACACACACACACACACACACACACACACACACACACACACACACACACACAGCAGCACAATAAAAGTCTAAAAGATTTATATTAAAAACTTGAAGTTTTATGTTGAACATGTAAAATCACTTTGAGCCGCTGACGCTCTTAAACAAAGTGACATCATGAATCTATTTAAATATTAAAGTGCAGTATAGAAAATAACACAATATGACACGAACATTTCACTGTGAGTGATTCAGATAATTCTCTATCAGGACACGTCAGAGTTTGAAACACACGGCTGGTAACTGTCAGTTATGATATGAAAACTGTTTCCATGGTTACCGGTGGTTTAATATAACCTGAGCAGTTTATAAACACAAATATAACGTATCTGTGAGCAGCTATGAGGATTTAAGCGTTTATTAATGTACAATATACAAAAATAGAAGTATAATAATTCTAGATTTATTTATTTTATTTTATCATTACAGCTGTGTTTTACTAAAGTATTAATTTTCTGTTTATACACGTCTGGATATTTTATATTTGTATATACACTGAAATGTAACTAAACCTTTTAAATAACTTATTGATCGAGTCAGGTCCAAATCTCGACATTCTAGTAATTCAATTATTATTATTTATTAAATTATTATTTGATTTTTGTTCTTCATCCGTTGCCTCTTGTTGCGATCTGAACATCAGCACACAGAAACTTACAGACTTTAGTGTGTGTGTGTGTGTGTGTGTGTGTGTGTGTGTGTGTGTGTGTGTGTGTGTGTGTGTGTGTGTGTGTGTGTGTGTGTGTGTGTGTGTGTGTGTGTGTGTGTGTGTGTGTGTGTGTGTGTGTGTGTGTGTGTGTGTGTGTGTGTGTGTGTGTGTGTGTGTGGTGTGTGTGTGTGTGTGTGTGTGTGTGTGTGTGTGTGTGTGTGTGTGTGTGTGTGTGTGTGTGTGTGTGTGTGTGTGTGTGTGTGTGTGTGTGTGTGTGTGTGTGTGTGTGTGTGTGTGTGGCTGCTCACAGCTGATAAAGTCGCTCGCTCCGGCAGAACATGGAGGTTTAGTTCCAGTTTAATGGAGTCAGCAGTTACAGTGTGTTCAGACACTGAGAGTTTTCAGTGTTGCCTGGCTGGATTACCTTTTAGAAACTGAAATGGATGAAAAATGTCGGTTATCAATATTTAACTGTCGACAACAACGAGAAACTTTAATTTAAAATATTTGTGTGGATGTGGCTGAAAGCAGAGAGTCTCTGTCCTCTCCCAAAACTCAAAACTAGTCAAAATTTTAAACATTTTCTTTTTTAAACCTCTTCTCTCTTTTTTTAGCTAGTTGTTGCCTAGCAACACCACTGACAGTTAAAGTAACCCCCAGCTAAAAAAGTGGAAGTGTCATCTGCAGCTGTCATTCACAGAAACTCTGCAGGAAACAAGCAGAAACCGTCTTAATATCTCCGACTGAAACAGAGTCAGGATGATTTCACAGAGAATTGCTTTCAGGGTTCCTTGTATAGTTTCTTCTGTACTAATCATTCGTGATGTTTCTGTCTGCACCTTCCCGTAAATCTGCTCAAAGAAAAGCAGACAGTAACTGTTCGTCAGACACTGATGCAGCCGAAGCTCCGTTTTCAATTTGCCTCTGCAGCAGGAATCTGAAACAAAGTGCGACAAAGAGGCTGAATTAATCGTCTATTGTTGCACTGCAGCAGGAATCTAATGAGCGCCGTCTTTATCCTTCATGTGCATAAATTATTACTGAGAGGCAAACATATTTGGAGTGTAATTAAGCAGAGAATAAAATATTTGGACCAGTCTGAGAATAAAATCTCGTGGCAGCTCTGTAATTACGAGCGCTATCTCTGCACTGCAGCTTAAATTAAACCCCCGGCGAGCTGCTGCTTTTATTCACGGCTCGTCAGTTCGAGCCCAGCGGGAGACGACGGAGCGCCGAGGTGGAGACTGAAGAATGGAGAAACCTCCGATTTAAAAACAGCAACACGCAGATCCCCACAAACCAGATATTACGTAACATTTACAGATATTAAATGTTTAACCTCTTCCAGTCCACGGGGACGCCGGCGTCCTTGACAGACATCACTGTCTTCCTGAGGTAGTGCTGGGCTGTTTTTAAAGCTCGAGTAAAGGAAGTGATGTCACATGAAACTAGAAGAGCTAACGCGTCCATCAGCACCAACAACGTCACGTCAGCTCGAAGGGAAACGCTGCAGAGTCGGGCTACATGTTGTTTTAAATGGTGACCTTTGACCTCTGACCTCAGCATGTTTGCATGAAAGCAGGGTCTGACTCACGAGTCTCCTTCATGCTGATCATGTTCGCTCTGTGCCTGCAGTGTGTGTTGTTCTGTATATGAATATCTCTGCATACTGGGCTCCTTAAACAGTTGAATTTGCATAAATTTGGAAGTCGAGACTCTCTCGTGGATTTAATGAGCCCGACCGCGACGATGTCAGAGGACGGACGGCTGTCCCGTGTGTGACAATCCAGAAATGCAAATCTCCTTTGTTGTGAAATCACAGCATGGATTATTTTAGTGTGTGTGTGTGTGTGTGTGTGTGTGTGTGTGTGTGTGTGTGTGTGTGTGTTGTGTGTTGTGTGTGTGTGTGTGTGTGTGTGTGTGTTAGTAGCAGGGAGTGGAAGAACATAAGATCAGTCCTTCTTCTGGGTCCGAGGTCGCTCAGTGATTCCTCCCTCTTCTCTCTTCCAGGGGAGGCTGTGAGTCTGAGGCCGCGGACACACTGAGGCAGAAACACACACATGTGAACACACACATGTGAACACACACATGTGAACACACACATGCTCATCATGCAAACACACGGGAAACATAACGGGAGCGCAGATGGAACATTTACAAATCATGTTTTTCATTTCGTTGTTGATTTATTTTAATTTTATTTTTTAAGATTTTATAGATTTTTATTGTCATTTCATTTCTAAGTTTTGATTTTGTGTTGGTGCCTTTCACATTTCCTGACTCTGCTGCAGCTGATTCAACAAACGTGTTGTAACATTTTAAAAAGGTCGTCACAGCTCAGTGTCACTTCATGTTGAGTTTGGAGCCGCTAACGAAAGAACAACATTTAAATCCTGAACATTATGTTCATGATTCAATAACTCCAAAACATAGATCATCATTTACATGCAGCTTAGACTCGGTCTAATGGTTGATCACACTCAGAATAAATCAGCTTCTAGCAGATATTCAGATTAGAGTCTAACGATGCTTTCAATCACTTTTTTATTGACTTGGCTCCGAACTTTATTCAGGAGCTCTGCAGCCAGCAGCCAATAAAAACTGCTGAAGCGAGTTTGTATCACACGCAGCGTCCTGATGCTTCTGTCAGCTGCAAGTCTGGATAAAAACTCTGATTGATCAGATTTATCTTCAGACGCCTGATAAACTGAGCCTGAGTGCTCAGATTCATCAACCTTGCAGCCATTAGTGAGATTATGTCGTGCATAATTATGAACGAATGGAGAAAACATTTTAATTAAGTGGGATCAACGAAACGATCTGCCAAACCTGTCACAGGGCGCCAGAATTTGTGACGCCGATGGGAAACGTTAGAAAAGTTTTCATGCTCTGTGTGAACGTAAAGAGCCGGCGTTCGTTTATTTCAAGTGAAATTTTTGTTTTTCATACTCAAAGTAACAAACCTGCAGTCTTTGTTTATTTGAATGTGTCAAAGCTCATGAAGACAGCGACGAGTCACTTTGTGCAAAACCTGATTAACACTCGAACTGATTTCTAGTGTCGTATTTATGTGTGAATGATTGTTAATTATTAAATTTATTAATCATGTTTTTATTTCATTTCATGTTCGTCGAAGCACTTGATCATTAGAACAAAATGTTTTGTAGCAGCTGATCATTTCTGACAATAAATTTGTCATAAAACATTTGAATTCATGTCGTTTATTAAGTCTGACTGTTCGTTCATTCGTCTGTCACTCGCCTCACACTGCTGAGCAGAAATAAAGATCATAAATCAGCAAATGTTTCAACATTTTATCAGCATGTTCATGTGAAATTAGAAAAGTTTCTGACTCAGATTAGAACTTTTCAAACGCAGCTGCTGTGATTTTATTTTCATGCCGTCCTGTTTTATCTTTTTATCTTTTATATGAACTCCTCCTTTAGTCTCTAACAACATTAGGTCAAGAAAAAAACATTTCAAATGTCAGAAAAGCAACAATCAGATTTACTGTAACAAGTCCAAAATCAAAAATATATTTGCACTAACGCTGCTTTGCTCATCACTTGTTTCTTGTTAGAAATCGAACCTGTGCAGTGATGAATCAGAACATCACACTTTCTTTGGCCTGCTTCGTGTCTCTGATGTTTTTGACTCGCCCTGTCGTCTCTGTGCAGCGGGAGCTCTTCGACATGGAGCCGTGGGAGAGACCTCGAGAGGAGTTCAGGCTCCACAGGAAGCTGGGAGAGGGGCACTTTGGAGAGGTGTGGGAGGCTCTGTGGACCACGGAGAACAGGAAGGTGGCCATCAAGACGCTGAAACAAGGTACGAGTGACGAGATCTGTGAGGAGGAAATATGAAGAATGTTTGTGGATTTAGACGCTGAACAAACAGAGTTTAAATTTCATCTTTTCTTTTCACTTACTACGTTTACTATTACTGAAACACACCCAAACCTACTTGGCATCAGCTCAGAGGAATGATGTGAATGTGCAGCGACGAAAAATGACTCGACCAGAGAACAAACGCTGAGTCGATGGTTTCTGTGCATTGTTTCACTCCTCGTTAACACTTGGCTTCACTTCAACCTGTTTCAAAAGAAGTTTCCTCCAGTGTGCCACACACGGAGTGAAACCACAGCCTGGCTGAAATAAACAATAATGTGACATTTTAACATGATGTTTAACAACTTTTAAATAGTTTTTAATGATTTTTTAACATTTTTTACGACATTTCACCTCTGAAAATTTCCAAATTTGGAGACACGTAGTTTTCTCTGGACAGTGGCATCATGTCACAGTTTATTCATGCTCTATGAAAATAAATAACACGTTGCAGCAGATCTTCAGTCAGTCTTCCAGAGGTCACGTAGAGAGTTTACTGACCATCTTCTCTGTGTTTAGCCGAGCTTGGCACAAAGGCTGGATGCTTGTTGGACATCAGGATAATCCCAAATGTTTCCTGCTGTCAGATTATTTCCTCAACATGTAACCCCTAACAACATTTTTTGACTTTTTCATCAAAACATGTGGTCAGGTGACATGTTCAGGTGAGAGTTGGCAGGCGTGAGGCCCAGTGCATCATGGAACATGTAGTTCTATAGCAGCATAAATAAGGAGTAACCTGAGCCAGACTTTTTGACGTCAAACCAAATGACTGACATGAAACTAAGATAATCAGTGATTGTGTCCTTCTTCCTCCAGAGGACACGAAGCAGGACGAGTTTGTGAAGGAGGTCCAGGCGCTGAAGAGCCTCCATCACCCGAAGCTGATCCAGCTGTTGGCCATGTGCTCCAGAGGGGAGCCGGTCTACATCGTGACCGAGCTCATGAGCAAAGGAAGCCTCAAGTCCTACCTCGCCTGTGAGTGCTGAGAAACACACGGATAATATCACAGCTGTAATGTTACCGCAACATAAATCTGGTGGATCAGTTCCTCACAACATCTCGTCTGAGTCGGTTTACTTCCTGTTTCTGCTTCGTGACGGGAGACTCCACTGATGCTTTCATATTCAAAGAGCTTTAAAACAGGAAGTGATTTTGGCTTTTCTTGGCTTTTCTTTTTGAGTTTTTCAGCTGTTACCTCAGACGTTTCCTCTGAAACTGTATTTAGACCGAGAGACGTTAAATCTGTCGCCTTAAATCCAAATGGAGTTCTAATCTGTCCTGGCAGCTCGGCACGGCACAGAAATATTGTTCTGACGTTTTACAAAAGGTTTTAATCACAGCGAGTCTTAGTGAGCCTTTCTAATTCTTCGTGTGTGTGTGTGTGTGTGTGTGTGTGTGTGCGTGTGTGTGTCACTGATTACTGGACTTATCTGCCTTCTGCGTAGAAGTAGTTTCCCGGTTCCAGTAACGCGTTTACGTCACTGAAACGCCTCATTCAGTGCTGGAAGAAAATAATACTTGTTACGGTATCAGACAATACGTTACACATATGTTGCATTAAAGTTCTCTGCAATGAAACTACACGCATGGTGTGAGACATCATGTTTCCTCCCTACAGAAGAGGATCCGACATGTCGTGTAAACAATGAACCGTTCATGCTGCTCAGACAGGAGGAGACTGAATGTGTTCCTGCCTGTCTGATGAGATTTATATTCGTTATCTGGGCCGTGATAAACTTTCAGCTTTACGAGCTGTTTAATCTTAAACTTGACCCTCTGATTCACAGCAGAGCTGTTTCTGGGAATGACGAGTTACATAAAACACAAACAGTCGTACTGGAACAACGAACACGCCTGAAGTTTGTTTGAGTCCAAATATCAAATCTGATAATCCAACGTGGCAGGTGGCGGTAACTCACCTTCACACTGGTTAAGTGTTAAAGTTGATATAAAGATAAATTAAACAATACACAGTATGACAATATTATTAATGTCAATTCTTTAGGCCACAATGGGGAAAATCTGATATCGCGACACTAATTTGATGTAGTCAGATTATTTCCATGCAACATGTGCTGACTTTAAGAAACATTTAGTATGATTTCTTGTATGACATTTTTTTTGTACGACTTTCTTTGTATGACATTTATTTATTTTTTTGTACGACTTTCTTTGTATGACATTTATTTATTTTTTTGTACGACTTTTTTTGTATGACATTTATTTTTTTGTACGACTTTTTTTTGTATGACACTTTTTATTTTTTTTGTACGACTTTTTTTGTATGACATTTTTTTTTTATATGGATTTTTTTTGGTACAACATTTTTTATTTATTTTTTGTACAACTTTTTTTTAATGACATTTTTTTTGTATGACATTTTTTTTGTACGACTTTTTTTTGTATGACATTTATTTATTTTTTTGTACGACTTTTTTTGTATGACATTTATTTTTTTGTACGACTTTTTTTTGTATGACACTTTTTTGTATGACATTTATTTATTTTTTTGTACGACTTTTTTTTGTATGACACTTTTTATTTTTTTTGTACGACTTTTTTTGTATGACATTTTTTTTATATGGATTTTTTTTGGTACAACATTTTTTAATTATTTTTTGTACAACTTTTTTTTATGACATTTTTTATAAAAACATTTTGTGCGACATTTTTTTTTGTATGACATTTTTTTTGTACGACTTTTTTTGTATGACATTTATTTATTTTTTTGTACGACTTTTTTTGTATGACATTTTTTTTTTATATGGATTTTTTTTTGGTACAACATTTTTTATTTATTTTTTGTACAACTTTTTTTTTAAGACTTTTTTTATAAAAACATTTTGTGCGACATTTTTTTTGTACGACTTTCTTTGTATGACATTTATTTATTTTTTTGTACAACTTTTTTTTGTATGACATTTATTTATTTTTTTGTACGACTTTTTTTTTGTATGACATTTTATATTTTTTTTGTACGACTTGTTTTTGTATGATTTTTTTTTTTATACGGATTTTTTTTTGGTACAACATTTTTTATTTATTTTTTGTAAAAAAAAAAATTTGTACGACTTTTTTAAACAACTTTTTAAATGACATTTTTAACATTAAAATGTTTTTAAAAGTCTAGTAAAAAGGAGAACTCACAGATTATTTTAATTTACAGTAAAGGGCAATGAACACTGTAGACTGAGGCCAGCATCAGTAGATAATATAATAAAGTGGCTGTGTGTATAATTTAATAACTCGGAGGTAAAATCTGTGTGTTCAGCTGCTGAAGGCCAGGTGCTGACATCAGCTCATCTCATCTACATGGGGAGTCAGATTGCGGAGGGCATGGCCTACCTGGAGGACAGAAACATCGTCCACAGGGACCTGGCTGCCAGGAACATCCTGGTGGGAGAGGATCTGGTCTGCAAGGTGGCCGACTTCGGCCTGGCTCGGATAATCAAGGTAAACAGGAAGCGTGTCAGTGTGAGCGGCTGCATGCACAGAGGAAGGAGAGGTTATTCTGGTCGTCTCATCTCTCATGAGCCGTTTCCTTATTTCAGAATAAGTCTTGTTTTTTTAAATATGTATAATCTGCTTTGTTGTTCTTTGTAAACTCATAAATTCTTCATGCAGAGCTCCGTCATCTCTCTGTCTGTCTCTCTGGTGCGAGAGCAGCTTCCAAAAACACAATATTTTATTTATATAGAAGCTTCAAAGCTGCATTTTGCCGTGTAAAGGAATCTTGTAGTAAAGAGCAGAAACAGGTTTATGTAATCCTCTGAACATCCCGTCAGCTGAATACACACTGACTGGTGGAGAGGAAACTGTCTGTTCATGGGAAATGTAGTTTAAAATGTGAGAAATCCTAAAAGCTAAACGTTGAAACACTGAAGTTTCCCGTCGTGTCTCTCTTCAGGACAGTGTGTATACGGCCAGTCGAAACACGAAGATCCCGGTGCGTTGGACGGCTCCCGAAGCCGCGATCTACCAACGCTTCTCCGTGAAATCTGACGTCTGGTCGTTCGGGGTCCTGCTCTATGAAATGATGTCACGCGGCAAGATGCCTTATGACGGTAAAGTGCCAACGACTTTTTCATGGGGAGTCACAGCTGAATATTGATTCTGTGTTAATGTTTGTTAATCAATAGAAAGTCCAAGAAGTCTGCAAACTCTCACAGTTACAAACTGGACTTAGAAGTACTGGGTGTTGTCTCAGTGTGTGTTCATATCCCCTCAGTTAATTATGTTCAGACAGAGGGTTTATGGTATTTTGTTGATGAGCATGTTGGAATAATGTTGTTGGAGAATGCAGCTGTTACTATCCAAGAATATAGAGTTTGTTTTTAAAGATCAGCTGGTGATTGTCAGCATGAAAAGGTCGATGAGAACAAATGTTTGGAGACATATTGGAAACATACAGGAAGGTTTTGGAGGATGTAAATATATAATCATCAAATTATTTCCTGGGAACCAACAATGAGTTTCTACTATTGTGCATCAGCCCGATAAATCTTCTTCCTCTGTGTCATAGAGCTCCATTGTTATTAAAAATAATGAGCTGTGCTATAGTTCCTTCGTTACCACAAACACACAAGCGCAGCTACAAATCATGGTTCATTTATTTTACACCATCGACCTTCGACCTTCCTCCTCGTGCGGTTCATAAAGTGAAAGCGGTTTGTGAGGATGTCAGATCCGTGCTCAGACTCGGACACAAACAACGAACACGCCTGAAGTTTGTTTGAGTCCAAATATAAAATCTGATAACACGTGTTCACAATCCAACGTGGCAGGTGGCGGTAACTCACCTTCACACTGGTTAAGTGTTGAAGTTAGGTGACAAAAAATAAAGATAAATTAAACTATACACAGTATGAGAATGTCATTAATGTCAATTCTTTAGGCCACAATGGGGAAAATCTGATATCGCAACACTAATTTGATGTACTCAGATTATTTCCTCAACATGTCCCGACTTTAAGAAACATTTAGTACGATTTTCTGTAATTTTTTACGACTTTTTGTACGACATTTTTTATTTAATTCTTTTTGTATGACATTTTTTATTTATTTTTTCGTACAACATTTTTTTTTTTTGTACAATATTTTT
>CM014087.1:974192-1006692 GCA_004119915.2 Collichthys lucidus
TATTTAAACAATAAGGTCCAGGCTCAGGTGTACTGTATGCTCACTCACTGGCCGGTCTAACACAGACACACATTTAGTTACTTTGTTTGTTTTCTTGTATGAGGAATTTTAACGGAACAAAGCTCAACCCACCTTTCCTGCTATGACGAGACAAAATATTTGTTATGCTCAGTTGTGCCTATAGCTAATCTATTGACTCCCGTCTATGTCGATCTCCTTTCTTGCTGTTACAGTTGTGTTTTGTTTCATTATAACTGCTGTGAAAGGCTTCGTCTAACTACTGAGGCAAGGACGCAAACTAAGAGGTTTGCAGCGCTCTGCTTGGAGAAACATTTCACATGAGGGCCTGAAACTTATGCAACCGACCTCTGCTGTTAATTAAAAACACATCGGTTGCGTTTTCATGCCCCTCTCTCTCTCTCTCTGGTGTAGAGTCAGCCGTGGGATCCGGACAGTATGAGACCAAATAAAAGAATTGTTTTCTCCTGCAGAGCTCTGGAGTCGAGGCGTTTGCCAACATGAGTCAGAGTACAGAGGATGGTTTTAATTTGATCCTGCACTAGATGATAGGGATGGATAGATGGAGCGAGGGAGGGAGGGAGGGAGGACGGACCTTTGTGTTTCCCAGAGGAACACAATCACCGATGTGAAGAGCTGCGGTGACACATTGAGCTCCATGAAGGAGGATTTAATTCTCTGTGGTGCGTCTGTCGTGTTCTCTTTTTAGGTGGAGGAGGAGATCAACACCCTGCGTCAGGTTCTGTCAGCCAAAGAGAGACACGCCACAGAGCTGAAGAGGAAACTCGGCCTCAGCCCGCTCAACGAATTAAAGCAGAACATCAGCAAGAGCTGGCAAGACGTACAGACCTCCAACGCGTACGTATCACTCAGACCGGATCATTGAAACACAACATGAGACGGAAACACACCTCAAGATAAAGATTCTTTAATTATAATATTATAATAATAATTTCACTTACTGTGATTTAAAACAAACTTTGAATTACACATTTTCTCTCTCTGAAAATCTGAAACTGGTATGTACGTATATATCAAACAATACCACGACATCACAGTTTATCACAGCGACAAACCTTCCATCCGTTTCGTCACCTCATGTGTAAACACTTAAAAATATTTGGAAGAATGAACAGGAGGATAAAGGACAACAGATTTTTACTAATCTGCTTCCAACTGAGAAAAGATTAGACTTTCAGAAATCACTAAAATTTGTCACGTACATTTTAAATAAAGACCCTAAATGAGAATAATCCATGAATCAGCACTTCCCGCAGACATTGTCTGCTGGTCCGTCAGAACATGACTCATCCTGCGGTGGCGTCTTTAGAATATTTTTCTGCAGAGCTTTACGTTCTCACCTTTTTTAACAGACGAACCAGCGTCACGTGACCTCAGCGGAGGTAAAGGCTCTGCATCATCAGACATAATTTATTCGAAATGTTTTCAAAGTTACTCCGATCATGATTTGGTTCATCGGAGCAGTCACAGTTTTTTCATCTGTGTGATTATCGCCGCAGCGGCGGCTCTGTTTGAAATTAAACTGAATGATTAAACATCATCGGATTTCAACACTTTGTGAGCAGCTGTAGTTGTTAAAATCTTAATGATCGCACAGCAGACTTCTGTGAAATGATACGACTGAAACTCTCCAGGACAGAGATCGTTACTGCACTCTCCACCTCAACTCATGAATAATAAAACCATGAAGTCATAAAATGTCTTTTAACCCTTTTTATTTAATCCGTGTTTTTAATAAAACAAGCACATAATTCAGCTTTTATTTAATTTGATGGTTATTTAAATTATCAGGAGGGTTCA
Organism: Collichthys lucidus; assembly: GCA_004119915.2. Classification (NCBI taxonomy): domain Eukaryota; kingdom Metazoa; phylum Chordata; class Actinopteri; family Sciaenidae; genus Collichthys; species Collichthys lucidus. Next base: position 976,032 of record CM014087.1, read on the forward strand.
GGGTTTGGTCTTTATTTGTATTCATTTGTAGCACCTAATATATTCTGTGCACAGTATATGTGAGTAGGGCTGCAAAGAGGTGGAAAGTTTCTGGTCCAGGTACAGAAATCACCTGTGCAGGTAGGGGGCGTGGCCTCAGTAGCCCTGCAGTAAGCAGTGTGCTATGTGCATGTGATGGAGGAATAGCAGATATTCAAGTGGACCTGCAGGAAATCTGGTTGATTTATTCGAGATTATTATATAAAATATATTTCCTTCACTATATCTAAGTTCCCAGTTAAATTCCCGTCAATTCCCGTGGAAAGTTTCCAACTTTGACAATTCCCGGAGTTTTGCAACCCCATATGTGATGTGTTTCATATGTTGTTTTCATAAGATAATTATAATGATATTATTAAGACTTTCATTTGCATGTGAACCTCTCCGTCATTTTCAGATCGCTGGAGGTCACGAGTGACGTTCCAGTGAGTCAGACAAAAACCAGAGAGAGAGAGAGAACGTTGATCTTTGATCAGATCTGAGATTTTGCTGCTCTTACAAAACGAGCAGATTTCTCTGTCACCGTGTGACTGACAGCCGCCACGACAGCAGGAAAAAAAAAATTAAAGGGCTATCACTCGCATAATTATTTATATTATTAAGAGCATATTTGATGAGTTGTAATTAAACCAGCACTGCTTCTTGCTCTTGGACAAACGATGCCGCTATCGTAGTTATGTAAGGTTACATGAACAGCTGACAGGACAGTAAGTAAAATAACTAATATTTTTTTGCACTAAATCATTTCAGTTCGTATTATTAAAACCCTAACAGTGTAACTCTGTAACTTCATTGTCAAAGATTCTTCGGGACTTTTTCACACTGGCTTCCTCTTCGAGCCAGCTCACTCTGACTCCTCGCTGAACTACAGCGTAACACCTTCACGTCTCTGTTTCTAGCTATGTGAGAACCGCTGAGAAACTGGGCGAGTGGAATGAGAGAGTTGCCAGTTTGGATCTGTGAGTCCACGTCGCACTGTTTGCCGCTCGCTCACCTCGCCGGTGATGTCTCCTGTTTGCTCTCTCACGCTGTCGACTTTTCACTCACTCCTTCTCCTAACCACGTTTGCTTCGACAGACGGTGTTTGACTTCGTGTCTGTTAGGAGGACAGACATTCATCTGTGTTCTGTTTCATTCTTCTCGTTCGTGTTGAATGGATGTGCTGTGGCGTGCATTAACCTGATGAATTTAACTGGAGAAAGTGAACGGATGATGGATTTTCCGGTTTGTTAACAAGCGTCGGGAGCTTTTTGAATGTGTGGCTAGACTTCTCGCACTGAAGTGGGATTTGATGTGTGTACCTGAGTGTGTGTTTGTGCGCTGTGACCTCTGACTCACCTTTCAGTATTCAGATTTTTTTAACATGGTGCTGTTGGGTTTATCTAGTGGAAGTTTGTGCTGACAGAAGTAAAACCAGCAGCTACAGATCAGACGTGTTTCTGTCCTATCAGAGTTATCCGTCTGCTTCCTCTCAGAGGTCAGGTGTCCTCTCTTCCTCCGTCAAGTATTGATGACACACGTCCTCCTCTCTACTTCCTCTCCTAATCTACAAATTCCTCTATATTTTAAGCTCCCACAGACGCTTCCTCTCTGCTTTTATTACCAGCGGCAAAACTGACATGGTTTGTGTCTGAGCGATGTTTTCTTTCTGCTGTCAGGCGAGGAGAGGAGTCGAATCTTTGTTGTTACAGTCAGACCACTTTAGGTTTAATTAGCTCGTCTGACAGCGTTTGTAGCGCTACAGCTTCAGTCATCAACAAAGACTCTTATCATCATTATGATTATCTTATTCTGTTTGTTTACCTAATTGTACCAAATTGATGTTCTATGTGTTGAAAAATCAGACTCCATTAAGCCGCATGCTGGTACTGGCTTCCCTTTACATAATGATTTCAGCCTGAGGGCGGATTGGACAAATAAAATCAAGAGGCTCCACGATGGGGAAACCAGAGATGATGTCACGTTTTAATAAGCAGCTGTTGTATACGATCTGCTCAGTCTTTATTAATTAGCCATGTATTATGAGAAAATGACGCTCAGTGATGCTCGTGGTTGTTTTGCATCTTCTCAGTGAAACATTGCAGGTTAATGATCATGTGCCATCATTTTAATATCAGTATAATATTTAATATGGTGAAAAATGTCAGTACTGTGACGTGTTGGTGTAACAGCGTCATGTCGTCGCACACAGCAACAAGCATTGCTGACGGCTCCACAGTTGGAGCGACAGAAGGTTTCAGATGTACAACAACAAACTTATTTTACCACCTCGAGCTAAACCCGCCTGGTAAATATAATCTGGATTAACTAGTTCTAGTTGAAGAGTCTGTATGACCTCCTGCCACCCAAAGCTGCAGCGACACTGTGAATGTGTCGCTGTGGGATATTTTATGAATTACTACAGCAAACCTGTGGTTCAGGTTATACTGATGAAGTCAAGCTTCTTCTGTTATGAAGACTCTAGCTTAGCGAGACGCTACAGAGCTGAATATGAATCGAATAGTTACAAAAAACAACAATTAAATTCTCTTTTCATGCTGTTACTGAAGTTACGGCAGCCGCTATCGGTGCCCGATATCTGTCAGCCAGACAAACACATACAGACCTTCAGGTTATCTATTGATTTGTGTTTGTTGTTGCTGTGGTTGAAGAAGAACATGTCATAGCAGTCACTGTTCTCAGAGTCTGTGAGCCTCCTAATCCTCGTCCGTCAGCTCACATGTAGCTTCATAACCAGACACGGGCTCCTGAATGTGCGTCGGAGCTGTAAAGTTTCCCTGGAGTCAGTTTGAGGTTCAGATTTTTTGAGCTGCTTCTGCAGAAAAACATGAAATCAGTGAGTTTGCTGCTGCTGCTGTAAAGTCTAAAGAGGCTAATGGAATTTTCCATGTGGCTGCTCTTAAAATGAACTGGATTGGCGAGCTCACTCAGACAGTTCACCTATCCTGACACGCTGCTGACGCTCGTCTTGACTTTTACACACGCACACACACACACACACACACACACACACACACACACACACACACACACACACACACAGCGACAGGTGAGCTGATCTCAGTTTGTAGTGTGTTTGTAGACTCCCACATAGCTGGAGTAATTTTAAATTATTACATGACGACACAACGGCAAGTCAGTGCAGAGAAAGTGTGTTTGCATGCGGCCCTGGTCGTGCCTGGCGACCAGACCTGCAGCTCAGACCTGCTGCAGGAACGAGTGGGAGGAGAGGAAAGGAATGTGAGAGAGGTGGAGGAAGGAAGGGAGGAGAAAGAGATGGTGTTTTGCTAAGTCACATGACAAGAGAGAGAGAGAGGTGCACAGAGCCAAGCTGATCTAAACAAAGAAATAAGTGGGTTTTGAATTATGAATAATTTGGAGCCACAAAGACTCAGAGTGGGTGGAGGTAGTCAGTCAGCTGTTGTAGTCAATTTTCAGCTCAGCCAAGTGTGTTTTTATTTGTATATCGGTGTAAGTTCGGTCAGCTGCACGCCGACCTATCTTCTCTCATAAACATGTAAATGGATCAGATCCAGCAGTCAAACAGTGAAGTGGTGCGTGCATGAACAGGCGGTGCACTGTGTCCAGGCTGCTCTGTGCTGCTGTACAGTTGGCGGCATTGTGCAGATGTAAGTCAGGATATAGAGACCGGCCTTGTCTGCAGCGGAGCCGTCTCCTCTTACTGTAATAGTATCGAACCAGCTTTCTGCTGAGTCGTGTTTTATTACTCTACGTGTTAAAAGCTAAGCAGCGACTCTGGTGATCTCTGTCCACGTCTAATAACATGAACGCCATCTTCACTTCATGGTGTTGTCGAGGTTTTGAGTTTTCTCACCTCCGACTCGTCGACTTATCTAAATTTAAAAGTTTCTTTTGACAAGGAAGTTGGTCAGGAATGTCCCCACGAAGAGACAGAGGACGTGTAAGAGTCCACCATGTGTTTCCTGCTTTCCAGGCGGGTCAGTCAGTCTTTACAGTTCATCTTTGTTCTGACTTTTGGCACCGTCGGCTCGACACAAACACTGATCCACTGTCTGGAAGTATAGCAGCGTAATGCCGCCACAGTAATAAGATATTACACTACCAAACTACATCTCTGATCAATATTTATTTATCATCATCGTGTGCTGACATGACAGCACCTGCACAGATGAATATAACTCTGAATCACACTTTTTCAGTGGTCATGTGACAAACAGGTAGTATTTAAGCTGAGACGGGTTCGGGAGTGTTCACCATGTAAACGTAAAGTTAGACCTCCGCTCATTCCTGCGTTGGCTTGGCTTCCTCATCGACTATTGTTTCACAGAGCAGTCAGCACAAACACACTTCCTCTCTTTTTTCCAGATATGGTACAAGCAGAACTGTTTGTGTGTGTGTGTGTGTGTTTTTAATATTGTGTGTGTGTTTAAGCTTTGTTGCTAATCATGAACAGTCTGTGCTGTCTGGTGTTTGATCTGTTAACCTGGTTGGTGTGTGTGATTTACCATGGGACTGTTTTCCACACTGAAGCATCAACTCGTTCAGCTTTTCCACTAACGGTGTGTTTGTGTAGAGTTCACACACATGAACTGAACACTCGTACTCATATTACTGTTATGTGTTTGTGTCTTGCTTTCACAGTTGAAGTTTTGGTCCCGTAAACACGGGATCTTCATGGTTCTTTCATGGGTTCACGCTACACCATATCAGGCCGTCAGGCGCTACTATTGATCAGCTCATTGTCCGTCACACAAAGTCCTGATAAAAAAATAACGTCAGCATGTTTGGATTTCTAAAGTTCACCTGTAGGAGCACAGGACGCTCTTACAACATGGACAAAACAAAAGCTGAATTATGGTGTTATGCTGTGAAACAGAGGAAAGGTCGTCACCGCCTTTCATTCTGAACACACAAAAGAGAAAGATCTGATTATACACACACACACATTTTAATATAATAATAAATATTGAAATGTAAACACATTCTGCAGTACAAAACAAACAGAGCACAAACTGTTTGGTCATGTTGCTCCTAGAGCCTGACTGATGTGGGATTTTGGAGACCGATACAGATTCTACAGTTAAAATTCAACAGTTTGCCGATATATTAAAATCTGATACCAAATTATAAACAACAAGAAATGTTTCTTTGTATCGGTGCATATCGGATAACACGTAGACCGTAGGATATGTCTGCAAGAGGCCGATATCAGACTGTGACTCTACTGTGACTGTGACTCTACTGTGACTGTGACTCTACTGTGACTCTACTGTGACTGACTCTACTGTTACTGTGACTCTACTGTGACTGTGACTCTACTGTGACTGTGACTCTACTGTGACTCTACTGTGACTGACTCTACTGTAACTGTGACTCTACTGTGACTGTGACTCTACTGTGACTCTACTGTGACTGACTCTACTGTAACTGTGATTCTACTGTGACTGTGACTCTACTGTGACTGTGACTCTACTGTTACTCTACTGTTACTGTGACTCTACTTTAACTCTACTGTTACTCTGACTCTACTGTTACTTTGACTCTACTGTTACTTTGACTCTACTGTTACTCTAACTCTACTGTTTCTCTACTTTGACTCTACTGTTACTCTAACTCTACTGTTTCTCTACTTTGACTCTACTGTTACTCTAACTCTACTGTTTCTCTACTTTGACTCTACTGTTACTTTAACTCTACTGTTACTCTGACTCTACTGTTACTAAACTTTGACTCTACTGTTACTGTGACTCTACTGTTACTGTGACTCTACTTTAACTCTACTGTTACTGTGACTCTACTGTTACTGTGACTCTACTGTTACTGTGACTCTACTGTGACTGTGACTCTACTGTTACTACTACTGTTACTGTGACTCTACTTTAACTCTACTGTTACTCTGACTCTACTGTTACTCTGACTCTACTGTTACTTTGACTCTACTGTTACTCTGACTCTACTGTTACTTTGACTCTACTGTTACTTTGACTCTACTGTTACTTTGACTCTACTGTTACTCTGACTCTACTGTTACTCTAACTCTACTGTTTCTCTACTTTGACTCTACTGTTACTCTAACTCTACTGTTTCTCTACTTTGACTCTACTGTTACTCTAACTCTACTGTTTCTCTACTTTGACTCTACTGTTACTTTAACTCTACTGTTACTCTGACTCTACTGTTACTAAACTTTGACTCTACTGTTACTGTGACTCTACTGTTACTGTGACTCTACTTTAACTCTACTGTTACTGTGACTCTACTGTTACTGTGACTCTACTGTTACTGTGACTCTACTGTTACTGTGACTCTACTGTTACTGTGACTTTACTGTTACTGTGACTCTACTGTTACTGTGACTTTACTGTTCTCTACTGTGACTGTGACTCTACTGTGACTGTGACTCTACTGTGACTGTGACTCTGTTGTGACTCTACTGTTACTGTGACTCTACTGTGACTCTACTGTTACTGTGACTCTACTGTGACTCTACTGTTACTGTGACTCTGTTGTGACTCTGCTGTGACTCTACTGTGACTTTGACTCTACTGTGACTGTGACTCTACTGTAACTGTGACTCTACTGTAACTGTGACTCTGTTGTGACTCTACTGTTACTGTGACTCTGTTGTGACTCTACTGTAACTGTGACTCTGTTGTGACTCTACTGTTACTGTGACTCTGCTGTATTGTGAGTGTGTCTCCTGCCCTGTGTCATGATCCTGCTGTTGTGTCTTCAGATATCTGTCTGCCTCAGCCACTTTGGATGACATTGCCCACTCTGAAGCGTGAGTTGACCTCTTTCTCTTTTGTGTTCTTGTTTTATTTTCGTAGATGGGTTTAAGGTTTCTTTAAGTTTGATTTTCTGTTCATCATTTTATTTTATTTTTGCTTCTCCATCTTCTTCTGTTTTCTTTTGGCTGCTGTGAGGGTGTTAGTACATTTTAGCATCTTTTAGTTGTTAGTGGCTGAATCTAGGAAAGTTTCTCTGCTTTATGTTAAACAAGTTCTACATTTAGAAATATTTTTGAATGATCACTGCTAAAATGACGACACAGTACACACTTCAGTGTTCCCTTAGTGTGGAAGGTCAGCCATGTCGTGCACATCGGTACTCGGCAACACCAACTGTGTGTGTTTGATCAGCTCAGCTGAGTGTGTGTGTTTGTGTGTGCATACAGCTGGTGGGGGTTTATTCCAGCCTGCTTGTTAGCTTTTTGCCAGTCTGGATAAATGTGAGTGGGTGCTACATGCATATTTCTGAGCATTTGTCTGTATGTGGGTGAAGTTTGACCACACCTGCAGACCTTGTTCGTCCTGTTGACCACGCACACCTTTTACACCTATAAACTTTACTTTACCTGACTCTTGGAGAATAAGCATTTTCCAAAATGTTGAACTATTTAACTAAAAGTCTCAGATTTAAGGTTACGTGAGGTCAGTATGAAAACCTATTTTCACTGATCTCCTCTGGTTTGCAGTCTGCTGCATCTCTGACCGCGCTCTACTCACCAAACTTCGAATTATGGCGGGGCAGCGATATCATGCAAGCTTCGCAAGGCTGCCTTCGTTATGCACATAACGGTTATCCCACACAGCTAGAAAACGTCCACACATCCACCTCCTTTATTAGATTCACCCGAGGGAGAACAGAAATGTGTGCACACCCATTCATCCTCCTGAGGTGTGTTTTCACCTGCAGGCCGGATTAATTCGATATATCTCTCGCCTTACCTTACATCATGGCAGCAAGGCGACAGCTTCAGATGACCAGAAGTTTCCCGATTTATTCCAGAAATATTTGGTAGCACTGCTTGATACCAGAACTATGCAGGTCAGACAAGAGTAAACAGACTCTGCTGCAGACAGCAGGAATGTGCTAAAGCCAAAGACTCAGATGTTTTATTTTGCTTTTGATTTGAGACTTCTGAACGCTCACATGCTGAGTTTTATCTTAGCCGTATTTGGCAGCAGCTCTGTAAGTTTTCTGATCCAGCCTGGTGCAGAAAACACATGCTGCATTAGTCAAACTGTTTAACAGCTTGTATACAAGGTGAACAGTACGCTTGTAAGTTGTTCTACTTGTTCTCTTGAGCCTGATCCAGTTCTCCATCTGTTTATCAAAGAGCAGCGTCATAAGAATCTCATTTATATGAAGTGTAGCTGTGGTTGGAGAGAACAGTGTTGATCGCTGAAGTTGTGGGAACTAAATGCTGTGATAAAGGTTAAAGTACGCTTCCTCATTCCAGACTTCTGTGACTTTGGACACGGCCAACCGTACTATACTTCATGCAGAGATTGTGTTTAGACGTGTTCAGTCAACCCGTTCTGAGCATACACCCTCCTTCTTTAGCACGAGAATTAGGCCAATAAAGGTGTTTGTATGTTTGCTATGTATTACAGTCGTCCCTCGCTATATCGTGGTTCACTTTTCGCAGACTCGCTGTTTTGCAGATTTTTTTAGTGTAATTTTACATTCTTTTTTTTTACAGCGTACTCTATACTATGAACGCGCATTGTGTTCTGCGTCTTAAATTGGCTAAGGGAGAACCGCACATGTGTTCTGCGTCCTGATCAGGGCTGGTCTTGCATGAGCGCCCGAAAAAGAGCATGATATCGCCGCCCCGCCGTGGCAAGGCGTATGGTGGCGGCGGACAGACTAATCCCAGGCGGCAGTCTAGGACTAGGGCGCACGAGTTGATGTGAGGGTGCATAAGAAAAAATTTGCCCAGGGTGCAAATGTGACCAGGACCGCAGGGGTTCTCATTAACTAAGGGAGTCTTGTACAAAATGCGTGTAAAAAGGTGTATAAAGTGTGTGGTTAGGGATTTTATGGCCTTAAAACATGTATAATAATTGTAAAACTTACTTCGCGGATTTCGTTTATTGCGGGTTATTTTTAGAACGTATCCCCCGCGATAAACGAGGGACCACTGTATTTGTTTGATCGTCGGGCACCATCTTAAACCTTCTGATGTCAGAATCGAAACGCTTTGACTGAAAGTTTCTAAAAACATGATCTGAGCCACGCTGTGCGGAGGTGAAACCAGAGTGTCTTTATGCAACACTATGAACACCTTTGAGAAGAACATCTATACACACTGTTCATATCTTGACACTCGACCGCGCTCTGAGAGTTGGGTGGCTACGTCAGCTTCAGTGTTTGCTTCATTCGCCATCACGCTCTCTCTTCATGCCATTAAACAAACAGACTCACCGCCACGAGCCGCGGGCTGAATCATCTCTCACATTAACGCTGACGCTCTCTCTCTCTACATGTGCTTCTATGTGTGAGAGTGTTTCAGGGGAAGGATTAGGACTAACTCTGAAAGACTCTTTGCTTTTTTTAAGTATTGCAAGATGTTCCATTCATTCGGCTTTTAAAGAAGCAAACAGAAGAGGTAAACAGGAGGTCACCTGCTTTCTGTGGCCTGGATCTTTGTGTGAATACTAACCACCGGGCGGTGAATACTCTGAACTTAGTCACTGTTAGCTTTGGTGTTCATGCTCGCTGTGGTCAAACAGTTTGGTCTAATTCTCGTCCTCCTCTCCTCTTCTCTCCTCTCCTCTCCTCTCCTCTCCTCTCCTCTCCTCTCCTCTCCTCTCCTCTCCTCTCCTCTCCATCCATCTGTCTTGTTTTTCTTCTTCATCCTGTCGCTCTCTGTCGTCTTTTCACTCCTATCCATCCTCCTCCCTTCTTCTTTCTCCATCCCACACCTCGTCATTCCACTCCAACCATCTCTCCTCCTTTTTCTTTTCTCAATTGTTCTTTTTCCATTCTCCTGTTCCCACCGTTCCTCTCTCTCTTCCATCCATCCATCCATCCCACCTCCTCCTTTTCTTTCCCTTCCCTTCCTCTCTGCAGATACAAAAAGACTCAGGAGACTCTCTCTCAGGCGGGACAGAAGACCAGTGCAGCTCTCACCACAGTGGGCACGGTCATCAGCAAGAGACTGGGCGACATGAGGTATGATGTAGCAGAGCCAAAAAACAGCCGACACTCTGGCTCGGCTACAAGAAAAAACGAGCAGAGCAGACAGTGTCGAAACCCAAAATATCACATGACAGATTCATATTTATCTGGTCAAACAGCTGGAGCTAGTGTCTCAGTTTGTTTTAAATAAACACGTCATGTTTATACTCAGCGTTGCAGAATAGTTAAGACTTTGTTGTAGACTGCGTTTCATAAAGTTTCTGAAGGTTCTCCAACTCAACAACTCACAAAAATGTTTATGGGAGTCCGCCGACTGTCTCCACAGGCGACAAGGAAGCGATTAGGGATCGACCGATACGGGTTTTTTGATGGCCGATGCGATACCGATTTTTTCCCCATGGCCCATGGCCGATACCCGATTTCCGATACCCGAGATTTCCGATACCGATATGGGTTAAAAAAAGTTTAAAAAATGACAAATATTCCAGGTCTCAAGTTAAAAATAAATAGCCATTTATTTATAATAACATGAATAACAGGAAAATGACAATCATGTCTGAAGCCCATTGAGCATTTTTTTTTTAAGTGTCTGCTTAATGCTTATACAGTATTATATCCACTTAAAAAGGATAGCCCACATACTTCGGTGCTTTATTCATTTTTATTTATTTAAAAATATATATTAGTTTGGCTTGACACATTCAAAGGACTGTGGCTTGACAGTGGCAACAGAGCTTGACTGCACATTTGAGAAATGTTGGGGATGACACAAAGATTATTTAGAGTAAATGTTTAGGCCTATTTTACAACTGTAGGCCTATATTGTACTTGATATACCATTGCCTTTGAAGCAGGCAGTGACAGTAAATAGCCTGACTTGATCATCATCCGCATTGCAAAGTGAGTGAATGAATTGTAGATTTGTCACTTTTTAAAAAAATAAAAAATGGGCACACCATAATTTGTTTTAGTTGTGGAGAAACAAAACCTCGCTGCTTGCCCCCTGCTTTGTTTCAGGAAGAGGGGAGAGGGGCGGGACAAATCACAACAATCTCCCTTTAGGTTTGACGCATCAAACTTTATCCATTTCGACATTGTCTTAGTTAATATCAAATCCCACGCCACCTCTAACTCTAACGAAGTGTACCCTTATATTGCACACAATATGCGTGGCGAGTTACGTTTAGGAGGGATTTAGAAGTTTATTCAGTGATAATCACTCGCATGCCATTATTGCTCCCGCGGTGTCGACATGCACTGACACGGCGCTACCCCATGTGTTGAAAAATATTCCCGTACGTAAGCTAAAGTAGTCTATGGCTTAGCAAGCCTCTTCTCGAAACCCCAAAACGTTTCATTAGGTCCTGGACTGTTGGGTTCGTTGTGCAGTTATCTGATTACAGCAACTGTTCCGCTCCGCGCTGATCACTTTTTCTCGCTCCATCTGTCTCTCCCTCACGTGCGTGCACACTCACTCACACACACACACACACTGGGCTGCTTCACCGGTGTTCGCCGGTTTAACTCCTGCAAACGCCGAATTGACAGTGACTGATAACAACACCGACTTCATTTGAACTTTAAACTGCGGGTGATTGCATCATAGCCTACTCTTAGTGTTACAGCTCCCTAGTTTAGGTTGGCAGTTTAAATGCGACGCACTTAAACAGCATTCCCGTTTTTTTCGACTCACTTAATGACTTTCAGGCACACGCATGCTACTGTATGCAGTGCAATGCCATGTGCATACTATGCTGCGGGGGCTGCAGCAGCGTGCATAGCGGGTCTTCACAGAGCTGCCCTTGAACGCCTGTCTGTAAAAATGACGCTGGATGCGTATCGGCCGTATCGGCCATGTGTATCGGCCGATGCCGATACACCTAAACAACGCTAATATCGGCCCGATATATCGGCCGGCCGATATATCGGTCGACCCTTAGAAGCGATTATTATTTACTCTATTTGTAAAACTGTCGACTTCTCACCTCAGACCAACACCTGGCTGATAAATATCAGCAAGTAAGACACACACAGAACCTGAAGAAAGAAACGACTTCATTTAATCCAGAATTTACAAATGTGATTTTCGTCACAGCGTGTTACATGACGTGCTCTTACAGGACCTCAGGTGGAGTAGACGGTCCTTCAGTGTGGCCCAGAACTTTAACGTTTAGACCACAGAAGACACAACGCGTGGTCCAGTTAGTCCCAGACCAGCTCGACTTAGCTGATCGCAGCGTGTCTCGGTGGATGATGTCCACTCGATGAATACAGGGAGACTGATGCACAGGAACACTGTGTTACATAGCATGCTTCATTACTGGTGATGAGATGGAAAGTAGTAAATGCAGCTGTGTCCAGGAAGCTGGATCATGAACGAGGACTGAATGAACCGGTTCAGTTTGTGACACTGTCCGCTGCTCTGTTTATCTTGTAGCACTGAAGTGATCGGCTTCTTGTCCTCCCTCCCGTTAGCGCTGTAGATAACGTGTACAACGTCCAGTCTGTTTATTTAACAGCTCCATCACCTGAAAGGTTTTTTTTACTAACACGAGGGATGCTTCAACATGTTTTCAGTAAAATAAAAGTCGACTGGTCTGCCTCTGAAAGTTGGAGCGTCCCTGAAATGTAGAAAACTTTGTCACCCTGAAATCACACAAACACACTGTGTCGTGTCTCAGTTCAGACACACAGAAACAGATTAAAGACACGAGTAACATGTAACATGTTGTTTTTGAAAGGCTGGATCGAAGCCAATACTTCAGATAAAAACATGTGACATGTTTGAACTTTGGACGATGCTCTGGAGTTATTGGAAGTTTGATTCAATCCATACTCAGCCATCACAGGAAGCTGAGTCAGATGTAAACGTTCTGAACAAACGGCAGCAGCAGTCCATCGAGTGTGATCGACGGGTGACAGAAAACACACTAACCACTCTAACTCGTCTCTTGTTGACTCACACAGCCGCCTGTAATTCTATCAGTGTTTCCATTTATCCATGCAAGGGTGTGTGTGTCCGTCTGTCTGTGTGTTTGTTTGTTGTTCTTACAGTATTTTAACAGCTTTTACTTCTTTGTTTGCATCATCGTGTGTCCCTGCATGTTGCATGTTTTCTGCTTATTCATCCACACTGTTCTTCGTTCTTCTAAATGTTCTGAATGTTCAGGTTTTGCTGGTGGATACAGTTTTCAGTGCAGGACAATAACTACACTTACTTTGTACAAGTAATTGTTGTGGAGGCAAGGAGTGAGCCACGACACTAGAAGTGTGTATTAAACATCATGAACTTACACCGATCAGCCATAACATCCTAAGATCGTGCAGGCCTGGACTCCACTAGAAGTCTGAAGATGTGCCGTGGGTGTCTCAGCATCAAGACGTCGGCAGCAGATCCTTTAAGTCCTGTAAGCTGAGACGTTTGTCTTCCATGGATCGGACTTGTTTGTCCCACTGATGCTCGATTGGTCACAAAATGTTCACCTAATATATCACAGATATAGTCCATGCTGTTCACTTCATGACTGATCGGTGTAACTCGGCGCTTCCTCCAGACTTTTCACTTTAAAGGCGTGCAGATGGGTCGACTTTTATTGTGAAAAATCAGCAGGAAGTGTTGGTATTATTTAAGCTGATTGAACTGAGCTCGTCTCAGTTTGTTTGTGCTTCGTCAGCGTCTGAGTGTAATCATGAAACAACGTCACAAAGGTTTGAAAACAAGAAAACCAGTCACACAGCAAACACATGCCTGCTTTTCCCTGTGTGGTGTGTGTGTGTGGTGTGTGTGTGTGTGTGTGTGTGTGTGTGTGTGTGTGTGTGTGTGTGTGTGGTGTGTGTGTGTGTGTGTGTGTGTGTGTGTGTGTGTGTGGTGTGTGTGTGTGTGTGTGTGTGTCCTGATGAAGCTGCTCACGCTCTCTCTCCTTCTTGTGTTTTTTTATTTTTTATCGCTGCCTTGGTTTGACCTGCAGAGCTCTACCTTTCTCTAATTCCTTTAGGTAAGACTAACACGTCCTGTGAGAACAACAGAGAGTTCATGTGGCCTGAAATTTATTAGCAACACAGCAAACATTAACTCATCTTCATCATCATAGAGGTTAAGCTCTGCCAGTTTTATTGTCGATACTTGACGTCTGCATTATTTTATACCCTCAGCATGTCGTCCTCCTCTGTTAATTTAATTATTTAATTTCATTTAATTCTTTAAAACAGTTGTCGATGACTTGTCACGTAGAATTTTCTGATTATAAATTATTTCTGAAAACAGGACGAGTACGCCGTGTGCTAAGATTGTTGGAAACACTTTTTATTTTTTTATGGTAAATCTGGAGTCTAAGTTCTTTAAAAGAACTTTTGTCAGTGAGTTTGAAAGTTAAATAAAAAGATAAAGACAAGTTTTTTTTTTTAAATCTTTTTTTTGTCAGCACAAAGACGAGATATTTAATGTTCATACTGTTGTAAATCTCCACGTCCATCTGCATCATTCAGCAGGTTCATTTCAGGTTTATTGGTAACGTGATGTGTCGTGATGAACGCTGCCGCTTTATACTTTTAAAATACTTTTATCATTTATGGGAGACTACGAGCTGTAAAATAAAATGTTTGCAACTTTTTCTTCCTGAAATGTTGAAAATTGTCACTGAGTTATTAACTGCATTATGTGGTGTGTGCGTGTGTGTGTGTGTGTGTGTGTGTGTGTGTGTGTCACCGCCCGCTTGCTTTATAACACTTGCACTTCTGTCTCTTCTCTTTAACGCTTACAAAGTAGCAACTATTCCATTCGCCACTCGATAAGTATGCCGGCCATGAGGTAAAGTAACACACACGCCTGCTCACTGTAACACAAACACACACACACACACACACACACACACACACACACACACACACACACACACACACACTAACTTTGAAGTTTCTTGTGTTACTGTTTGTTTGTTGGTGTCTGTGCTTGTTGTTTTCAGTTTGCTTGCACAGATTTCTGATCGAGTTGTTGCACCGTCCTCACGTTATTTAATCTGTTTTATGGCTGAAGCCAGTTCAAAAAACTGAAACCGATCACACATCGTGTTCACGGCTCCACATGTTGTGAACCTTTCTTGTTTGTGATGTGTTGAACACGTGCAGCTCTGTAGCTGCTGTGAAATTAATTTATGTCGACTTCTGTCTCATTTTATGAATCGGAAAGAACTGAAATCATATTTTAGGTTTTAGTTGAGCATAAAACCACAAAATAATCAGTTGAAACACATTTCTTTACTCTTGTTATAAACAGATACAAACAGGTTTATCTCCTTAAAGTCACTGTAATTGTTTTATTTTTGATTGTTTCTGGTTTTATCACGTTTGTCTTTTTTGCTCTCAGCAGCTGGACTTGACAGTGAACCTGCCTCTGTGTTTGTCCGTCATGTCACATGTGTAACGTCGTGTCTCTGCTCTGCAGGAACTCTGCGACCTTCAAGTCGTTTGAGGATAAAATGGGGAACCTGAAGGTGAGCTTTTAACAGGAGGAATGACGTGACATGATGCGACTCAGGTATTCATGACTGCCGCAATTTCTACTAACTAACCAAAATGTGGTGGATGAATCGTGGGAGAGGTGTGTTTTCATTTTTCTAACCCAATAAAAATCCACGAGATTCAGTTTTCAGTCACCTGACGTAAAGATTATTCTAGTCTGGCCGTGTCTGCACAGTAGTGTGAGCAGCTCGTTAGTGTGAGCAGCTCGTTAGTGTGAGCAGCTCGTTAGTGTGAGCAGCTCGTTAGTGTGAGCAGCTCGTTAGTGTGAGCAGCTCGTTAGTGTGAGCAGCTCTGGCAGCAGCTCAGCCCGTGAAAACTTTCAATGATTCAAATTGTTTTTTACTGACTGCAAACATCGACAGGAAACTGAGGATCAATAACACTCTGCTGTTTCCTCCTCGTCTCTTCCAGTACAAGGTCGTGGGCCCCAGAGGAAACGGGGACGCCGTCGGCTCCCCCACTGACACCACCCCCACTCAGGAGAACCCGCCTTTCTGAACGCATCGCACCTCCTCCTTCACCTCCTGCACCACCACCTCCTCTTCCTCCTCCTCCTCGCTGCCACCTTCCTCATGACCTGAGACTGTATGTTATCACCTCACATCGCAGATCCAGCCCTGACCTTTGACCCTACACCACCACTCACTCTGTCCCGAGGTCTGTAACCTCCGACAGGCGGAGGTGACGGACTTTCCCGCAGGTCCCATCGCCTCCACCCTTCAGCCTCGCAGTTGAGGGGAAGGAAAATGTTTTGTTGATGTCTAAACCTGAATCATTTACACACCTCCTCCCCGCTAATATCCACACCCGTCTGTGAGTCCAACACTCACCTCCTGCACTCCTCAGGCAGCTTTTTTCCAAACACGCTTGCACATTACAAAGGCATTAAAAGATGTCAGGTTCTTAAACGATCAACTTCAGGGCTTTCTTAACGGCACCGCTGCGGTGGTGCATCAGAAAGGAGCTCCGGCTCGAGAGTGTAGAAGCCAGGATGTCTGCAGACTGAGGGTGGAGGAGCATTTTATGGGCATGAGCAAAGACGGAGGTTTATACTCTACGCTCTCTTTCCGACTTAAATCACACACACACTTTCTTCACTTCCAGGTTAAAAGTTAGACTGGGAGGGCAGCATCCAGCACATTACTCTTCTTAGACCCACTACTGCTACATGCATGTGCATATCTCATCTCAGTTACCATAACGACCATGCAAAGACGACCGAGGTCTCGTGTATACCCCCACCCCCCACACAAAAAAAAACAGGATGTAAAAACAGAAAAAACAACAACCTTAAACCATTTTGTATTAAAACTATTTTACACTGCTTTGCATAATGTTTTTACATAACTTTTATCAATATGTATAAAAATATATGAATAAATATATTGTCACTGATGCTGCTGAATGGCAGCAGTCAGTGTGGGAGGTTTCAGAGGAAGCAGGTGGAGGTTCAACAAACTCCAAAACAAAGAATCACCGTGCGTCGGTTTCACAGGCGTCGCAGCGTTTGTGAAACCGACCCACTGAAGAGCCGCGGTCACTTTGACACTGACTGATCACGCCGAGGCAACGAGAACCAGAACGAATCGACAGACTCGGATGCCGCCGCCAACATTTGCAAGTCAAACTGAGTCAACCTCAAATCGCTTTGACTGTTTGGTTCTCTTTGCCCCGGTTCGACTGCTGCTGCTCTCTTCCTGTTAACTCAACGTGAGACAACGCTTCGCTGTGCGTACACACTACCTGGTGAATGTCGACGCTTCTCTATCGGCCTTACTCACTTTAAAAACCTGTTTATTATTTAGCTGGTAGAAAAGAAGTAGTTCTCGTTGCTGTGTTTGTTTTTTTTTTTCTTTAAGTTGTACAGACTGGTTTCAACCGAAGGAAAGGAAGTTAAAAATATTTAGACGACCCCTTACTGCACACATGAACACACTCCTAAACACACTAAACGCTGCACGCGGCCAAACTGACACAAAACCGCTGCTGCCCTTCTCGTCGTGCCACGATCGTGATAAAACAGAAGCTTTTACAAACTGCAACGTCGGCTCTGGTGGTTCGACGACTAACGATGTGAAATGTTTCCAGCCAAAAAAAAAAAATCCAGGAATTGTTAAAATGTTGAATCATTTCCTCAAGTCGCTGTTTGTGTTGCCAAAAAATCTCTCAGCCATTAAAACGACAACAATGTTGCTCTAAACACCTCTGCCGTAAATATGAGTTGCTTATGTGCTTAAATATTTTTGGATTATTAAATAATTAAAGCCAAAACAAAACTTTAAAACTGAAGCAGGCTCGAGAACAAACAAAAACCTCCCAGAGCTGCTGCCGGTGTTTCATAATTTCTTCTTGTTTTGTTTGTGTTGATCATTTTTTGGTAGTTAATATATTTCTGTTAGGTGATTTCTGTTTTGTTTTTTTGGCTTTTCCGTCTGTCTGGAGAGGTGGACTTTTTTTGTTATTTGTACAATTAATTTGCCATCGGGTTAAAAGAAAAGTTGCCAATATTTAAACATCTGTTACAGAATCTCTCTCTCTGTCTTTCCGCCTCTGGATGTCATGGATACTTTCTGCTTCAACCAACACAAGCAAGAAATATTAATCTCAAGTTATTTAAAAATCCGATTTCTCTGACGTTCACTCGCAGTAGCAGTGATCAGTGTGTGAGGGGAAAAATCTGATTTTAAGGTTGAGTTTAATGTTTTTTTTTGCAGTGTAGCTGTCGCCTGTTTAAAGCTGCAGTCTGTTTTTTTGGGGAGACTGATGATGATGATGTGCTTTTTGTTTTGGTGCCAATGGGAAGAGCAGCACATGACGAGCCCGCTCACAGCCAGCAAAGGCTGGAGGACATGTAGAGTACTTCTTTATTCTAGCTTTATTTAGGTCCTGTGTCGGGCTGATGTAGATTTAAAAAGGGATCAGATTTGGAAGATTATGGTGAATGAATTAAAAAACACTTTTTGGTTTTGTTGTATATGTTTGGATATCAATAAAGCATTCCTTTAAATGAATGTGAGTGAGTGGTGTTTGGTTGTTAAAATCTGAATACACACATTATTTATTTTTAGACAGTAAATTTAACACAAGTCTGAAACTGGTTTCAGTGGGTCAGAAAATGTTTATTATTTTACACATATCTCCTTTAGCATATTTTTATTCCAAAATAAAAATGATAGACATTTTTAAATACATTATTGAAAGAAATTGTCATTTTGGAATGATTTAATTTATTTACATTCAATAATTTAGGGACTTTTCCAACATGAACAGCATTTCTCTTATTATATGCAATATGATATCACAGCTCTCATTAGTTATTACTATAAATCTATAGACACGGGCGGGTATCACGTTGCTCATAACGAGCCATCATAAAAAACTTTATGGCCATAAAGTTTGCTCATCATCCGTTATGATTACAGACAACACCCTGATGTTTATAGTGCCTTCCCTAATGCTTCATACTGAGTGGGTGTGACCGTCTGTGGCCTGCAAATTAAACCAGAATGGTTATTAGAAAACATCCTAATGTTTCTGCTTATATAAACCAGCACATTTAATATCTGTGTATATAAATATAGTTTGCAGTTGGACTAACTTTCAGTACAAAGGCGCCATTTTGCTGTCGTTGTTCGCCACGTGGGCCGACTTGTCACTACCTGATAAAACCAGTTCCACTTACAGCTAAAAAACTGTGTTCCCTGACCGGGAATCGAACCCGGGCCGCGGCGGTGAGAGCGCCGAATCCTAACCACTAGACCACCAGGGAGAGATACTGTAAATGTGACGTCACTACAGGATATGGTCGACCACAGACATATAAACATAGACATATATACACAGATATATATACATAGACTATATATACATAGACTATATACACAGACATATATACATATATATGTCATCGCGAGATTTCAAACAATACGAGACTTCACCGTACATTTTGCCGCAGGTTGTCGTGGCCGAGTGGTTAAGGCGATGGACTAGAAATCCATTGGGGTCTCCCCGCGCAGGTTCGAATCCTGCCGACAACGTAACGTTTTCGTTTTTTTCTCACACCAGTTGCTATAGTTACAAACGTGAATCCACCAGCGTACAGGTAACAGCAGAGCAGGTAGGTGGCTTTAACATTACAAGTTAAAAAGTACCTGAAACATTGCTGCAGTTCGTACATTTGACCACAAGAGGGGGCTGCTTGTACGGTCAGTATTTCTTGTTAAGTCACCTATGATGGAGTCAGACTGAGTTTGACCAGATGAGACGTTAAAAAACGATTTAAAAAAAAGAAATGGAAAGATGAAGAAATAACCCCAAATCATATGAAAAAGTGGATAACAAAAAAAAAAAACAATTCTGATGTAAAAATCAATAGTAAAGCAGTTACACTAGTTACAAATCAAAGTTTTACGACTTGAGGAGAAAGTTTAGATCACAAGCTGTGAAGAAACTTTAACGGATGACTTTTAGGAGACAATAAATTCAAGATTGGGTTAAGTAAAAGTTTTTTAAAATATGATAAATCTGAGTGAATGTTTCTAGAACATGTAGGAACATTCACTGTGTGTTGTACGCGAAAGAGCCGGCTCTGAGAGCCGATTCTTCAAAGTGAACGACAAGAACCGACTCCCATCGGGGGAAAGAGACAAATCTTCAAAGGTTATTTTGATGATGGGTGCACCGTGGAGCCTGCACAGATTTCTGTTATAGGGTTTTGGATTTATATATCGAATAGTTCACTGTTACTGGCTTTTCTCTTACTCTTTTTGGTTTTAAACTAATAAAAAAGAACCATCAAAGTATCAAATTACAAGAATACAACATTAAAAACAGGTTTAAATAGGACAATGCAACTGAATCAGATGGTAAAGGCGATTTTAAACAGGAGGGTTTTAAGTGCAGAGTGAGTTGATACTCTATATGTCCTGTACATATGGAAGCATTGATAATAAAGTTGACTGGTCTTGATTTGAGAGCCGGCTCTTCGAAGGGGAGGCTAAGGTCAAAAGATCCGAATCTTTAAAAAGAGCCGAACTTCCCATCACCACTAGTTCAGATTAGCGGGGCGGGGCCGTTAATACTTAGTCACGCCCACGACGAGTGCCTACGTCACCTGCGTGGTATAAAAGCTCCCGGCGGAGGCTCGGTCCCGTTAAAAGAAGCAGCGTCGACATCCTATCGGACCTTGGAGGGTTACATTTACCCAAAACTTATTTTCAAATGGGCCCCGTCGCCTAGCGTTCACTCCCCCGAGCCTCGCCGACTGAGTTGAATTGTGTGCTACCGAACATCAGCAAGTCTGGGTCCCTGAAAGGTGAGCGGGACCGGAGGGTCTCAAGATGGAGGGGTCTCCCTGAGGAGGGGGCGAGCTAACGATGCTAACGGTGCTAACGAGCTCTGCTGTCTTTGTTTTGGTTTTTAAAAGGACAGACGTGTCTGAGGTGTTACTGTCTGAGGTGTTACTGTCTGAGGTCTTACTGTCTGAGGTCTTACTGTCCGAGTCTGTAACGGGTTTGTAACGGTCAGTTTGTTTTTTGGTGTCAACACTGTTTTTGTCCTCGTTTGGAGACAAAATGTCCCCGTTACAGAAGAAGACAGGCTCCGTCCAGCTTTCTTCTGTCTCTGTCTCTGTCATGAAATCTGAAATATAATGAAATATAATGTGTCTGATGTTCATGATGGAAAGAGACAAAGGGGACGAAGTCAAAATGTCGGTTTGGTGCAGAGACTCTAATGTAAACAAGACACGAGGTGACGTCTCCTCACAGAGAAGACAACAACACAACAACACAACACACACACTGCTGTTATAGATCAGTCACACACACACACACACACACTGTCACAGCTTCAGTGTGTGTCTGTTTGTTTTTCTGCAGCTCGGAGTTTTTCATGCTTTCTTTGTGCAGATCAGCTGATCACCAACATTTGTTAATTAGTACATTATTAATCTGTTTACATCACCTATTTACATATAATAAACTACTCTCAATTGATCAGCCAGTAAAATAGTCATCATGTTTGTTTTTTGTTATAATTGATTGTAAAGTGGTTATTATTATTATTATTATTGTTGTTGTTGTTATAATACTACTACTAATAATAATAATAATACATTTTATTTCATAGGCACCGTTCTGTCACCCAAGGACGCCTTACAGTAAATAAACATAGACGGCAAATAAACAACAAAAACAAGGTCACAGCCTCGTGAATATGTATATTCACAAATCATTTTTGGGTTGTTGTTGTGTTCTTAGACAAAATTATTAATAAATGAAAGCCAGTTAGTTTCAGTCCGTCTGTCAATAACTGGTTAATTACACATGATCAGAAATCATATTACAAAAGACCGAAGAACACCAAGATCACCTGGAATGAGTGTAATCGTTTGTTGAAGTCACTTGTAATGAAATCAGCATAATTTCCAGTTTGGCCTCTTTGTGGTGTGTGTGTGTGTGTGTGTGCGCGTGTGTGTGTGTGTGTCTGTGTGTGTTCTCCAAATGTTTAAACGTGCGTTTTTATTTTTCCCGTCCAGGTTTCCATCAAGCAGAGTGTACCAACGACCAACGGCAGCAGAATGGCGGCTATTCCAGCAGGCGGTTCTCTCGTGGCGACCACTGACTACTACCGAAGTGAGTGTCACACTCACCACAGCAGACAGACTCACTGCTCCTTCACTTACCGTCACTCTGCTGTAGGAGAAGACAGAGAGTCATTAAAGTGTGGCGTGTCTGAATAAACGAGGAGCAGTTCTGTGTGTCAGCTCTGATCACGATCACACAGCTACTAAAACTCACATTAATAGTTGGTGTAGGTGAAACATCGCCCTGTAACTGCCGTGTTACGTCACGTCCATGCTCAGAGTTGTTGAAAGGGGGAAATTGCAATCAGACGACGCACTTCCTCTGTCACGTCTGTCCGTATCTGTGAGAAAGTTTCAGACTGAAGTCTCAGTGAATCAAGAGAAAATGAGCCGTGATTATCTAAGCAGAGCAAAGTTCATTTTTCTGAACGCTCCACTGCAGAGGAACAGTTGGATGTTATGTAAGAGTGTTATGAGTGTTAAGTTCTCCCTTGGGGTCAAAGATTATAACCCCACTAAGGGTGTAACTCACCCGCCTGTAAACGCCTCACCTGTTTCACTCGGGTTCATTAAACCACTCTCTCCTCCCGCAGGGCGCATCGGCTCTACGTCCAGCAGCAGCTTGTGGCAGTTCGGAGTACAGCGGAGAGGTCATCCCTCACCATCCAGGTGTGTGTTCAGATCAGTGGAGGAGAGAAGCTCCCCGCCGTGTGTGAATGAAACAGAACCGTTACAGGTTTATATCAACGTGGACTCACGGTGCTGACTGACAGATGCACAAAACAACACGAGTGTTTCCGTCATGGGTCCTAAAACCTGTTTGAATGTTGTAGATAGACGTGGCCAGTCGGACCGGGACTGAACACAGCTGAACCAGCGGGGTTCAGTAGCAGCTTACTGAGGCGCCAACAACAACAGGAACTGTTTGAGCAGATAAAAATAAAACAGACAAAGACGTATTTATTTTCTCTCTCGTCTGATCTGAAACCTGCCCAAAGTTTAGACTTTATCTGGCTCGGCCCGAACTGAGTCATCGCAGTGAGGCTTTGGATAGAACGGAGTGTTCTGCTCACAGAGAGAAGCAACAACCACAAGACTGTAGGTGTGCCAGATCCAGATGTTTCTGTCAGAGCACGCGTCAGAGAACCACATCCTGTGTGTTGAGGCTACAAGTTTCACAAGATGGTGACATTGCTAAACCCACGTCAGACCCCTCCACAGACTCGAGCCTCATGGTTGCTGTGGTTGAGTCAGCTGTTGCCTCAGACCACATGGCGGGTTGAGTCATCCTCTAACGCACCGAGGCAGGTTGGCTCTGGTCTAATCCAGCACAGTGAACCTGGGACTCCCATTCAGGTTCTCAGATTATTCCGATGTCAGACGTATACCGATATAACCTCAGCCCGGTTTATATCTGCTGACTGCACCAGTCGTCCACATGTGAAAACCATCTGGGCCGACAGATGAGTGCGGGCTCGGGTTTAAAGCGCTGGCTCAGCTTTTAAACGGTGTCACACATCTACACACACTCACACACACCATAAAACTGTAGTACTAGATCAGAGTGTGAACATTAAGCCAGACAAGTTGTGGTTAATTCTTTTAAATTGTCTTTTTAATGACATAGATGTTGGAATCTTGCCAAACCTGCCGCATGTGTTTTACATTTAGGTCGACCTCAGCTTTACCTCAGGCTCGCTGTAAATATAGCCGCCTGCATGTAAATGCATCTGTTGAGGCGTCACCGTCAGTTTGACATGCAGCCAAACAAACACGCCCGAGGCCGAGGAGGGGGAAACCCGAGTCACTCCTCCCTCTGACTGGAGCTGAGCCGTCTCGTTGCTCGTATTTTTCTCAGCTCATAACGGAGAGACAGGAAGCTCCAGCTGAATGTTTGACTCTTTAACACACTGACGCTGATGGATGATCGGTGTGTCTCCTCTGACGGTAAAAACATGAATGAAGTGTAACGTCTTCATTGTCTGTGTCCACAGGACTCCCCAAGCAGGATTCTGGCCATTGGTGGTCCAGTTTCTTCTTTGGGAAGCAGCCAGGGATGAGCCCACTGACTGAGGAGGCACAGCAGAAGTGAGCACACACACACACACACACACACACACACACACACACACACACACACACCACACACCACAACACACACACACAGCCTTAAATTAGAGTCCGCTGTTCAACATGGAGCTCCATTCTTCTTCTACTTCTCTCAGACCAAAACCACCAGGCAGAGTGTACACCCACTAAAAATATGAAACTATTTTTCATGCGTCAAAGTAAAAGACCCAAGAGGCAGGGTGGGAACTTTAACAACGTTCAGCCATCTGTTTTCTGACCTGGACACGTAACGAGAAGCCTCAGATCTTTAGGTCTATCTCTAGAACTTTACTCAAAGTTAGCATCCAGTGCAGACGCCTCAAAGGCTTCAGGATATATATCTATTTTTTACAGTGTATCTGTGTGTCTCTTTCAGGGCGGGGGGGGGCGGTGACAAACGGTCAGATCACCTGCGTTGCCAGGGAGATGGTGATGCAACGCCAGGTGAGTGAGGGCAGCGAGGCGGGAACTCCCACCTCCTCCTGATCCTGCAGCCTCACCCACCTGATCCACGCCGCACCTCGGGGGAAACATCCAACCAATGACCAACGCTAGGTGACGGGAGGGCGTCCCGTTTACGACCTTATTAGTTTTTTTTTTTATTTCATCTGTAGTAATTTGTAGGACAGGCTGCCTTACTCGTTCTTTGTTTTGGTAACTTTTTTTTTTATTATTGACAACCAAGAAAAAAAAGAATAAAAAATAAATAAAAAAACGACGACGATGAAGCAACTGATAAGCTTTTGTTTTTTAACATTTGTACTGTTGTGTGTTTGTAATACTGTGGTGCGTAGACACATCCACACGCCTTTTGTTAAACATGTCACCTTTGTCACCCTGTGATTGCAAATGCAATAAAGTAGACTCCTGCAGCCTAACGCTCTGTGTCGGCTCCACAACATTTGTCCCAGTGCACCCACAGCTTCCTCTGGTTAGACTGATGTGTCCATTTGGTTGAGATGACCCTATAAGGACCAGGACGTGAATGTGTGTATGTTTGCCAGGCAGTGGTTCATTGCTCTTGCACAGGGCTATTCCAGGAACAGAGTAAACAGTGAGAGTGCAGCACTTCATGTCCTTAAACTGCCACTGCTGCAGAGTCTGGAGTTGTGTAACGTTTTGGCTCCACTCTCCAAGCACTGGAACAAACATCTGGAAACCGAGTCCAGCATTCCCAGTCGAGGAAAAGAAGAAACTCCTTCATGCAGATAGTTTCAACTTCTGAAGTGAAGTCTCATTCAAATTAAGCGTTCGTTTTAGATTCCAGAACATATCAGACATCGTTCACTGCCACATGAGTTAACACATGTGTCATGGCTATACCAAAACACACTATACATGTTGGAACATACATACTTTGACCCTGTGTTTTAGTAGATTTTCAGGGAATTAGTTAAGTCAACTTTATTGTCAGTCAGCGCTGCTGTATGTACAGGACACGCAGAGAATTAGTAGAAAGAGATAAGGCAAATATAAAAAGGTATGAACAGTATACATGTTATAAAAATTAGGGTTACACAGCTAGTTAGATGTTTTAACTTATACAATGTTTGTTCTTATATTACATGTCCTTGAGACACTTCCCTTATTGCTGTTTTCCTGAGACTGGCAGGGTAAAGTTCAGGTTCATGTATAAATAGAGGGATTTCAGAACAGAATGAGTCAGGGACCGGTCAGAGAGGTGACATCTAGATTGGGGACATACTGGCTACTCATTAGGTGATATGTTGAAGAAAGCTGTTTAAATGCATTATATGCAAATTAACTGTTAACAGTTTACAGGGGTTGAGACAGCCCATCTTCAGGAAAATGTATAAGAACCAACTGTCAGAGCCTTTTTCTCTGTGACCCCTTTAGTGTGTTGCACTGTGAAACGCTCCTCTTGTACAAGAACAATAAATTCAACTTAAACTTTGATGCTTTGAATCCGATCCTCCTTATTTAAGGGTTTTCTTTAAAAATTCTCGTAACAATACATGTGGCAAATATAGGAAGATATTCACAGTGCAGATATATCAGTACAAACAGTGTGAATATATCAAAAATAAAAGATGTATACAGTGAGAACAGACACATTAAACATCATTACATGATGATTCTCTGTGTCCTGCAGCATATATCAAACGCACCTTTTGTTGTGCACATCTGCACACTTGTCTGTTTGTTTATTGTATATAGGTCTTTTTGATTTTACTTCTCTCGTGTATATCACACGTTTTCTCAATAAAGTCTAATCTAGTGGTGAATTTATATTATATAATTATATTTATTTATATATATAATTATAATTTATAACACGTTTCTGGCACTCAAAGTGCACTCGCATATCCCGATGGTAGACCAATATATTGTTGTTACACTGAACTGGGGGAGCCGGGATTCGAACCTGTGACCCCAAAACTACTGACTGACCATTTTTACCCGGAAGTAGTTGCCACCTAAAATGGCCCGTACAGCCTGGTCTGAATCAGGTGAGTTACCTGACGGTCTCTGCGTCACCTGCACAAGATAAGAGAGAGTTTTGTTTTTGTTTTTGTCTGAGGCTGCTGCTGTTTTTTGTGCTTGATGTTTTTTTTGTATTTGTTGGTTAAAATGTTGCTTCCCTTTTATTGTATCGTTATTGCATTAATTAAATTAATTTATTGTGGCGGCTGGAGCCACTTTAATTTATCATTCAGCAGGATTCTTGTGATTATTCCAGGTTGCTGAGTTAGTAGAGAGATATAAATATGTCAGTATTTTGAGTGTTTGTTTATTAGTGATGGGAAGTTCGGTTCTTTGTAGGGAGTCGGATCATTTGACTCAGCTCACCAAGAAAAGCTTTCGGCTCTTTATTTTATCACTCATGCCTTTTTATAATGCAGGCAGATTTAGAGTTTTTTGAACCGGTTCGTTCATGAACGACACATCACTATTGCTTATGACATTTTTCTCTCAGGCGTTGCTGTTATGTTGATTTTGGATTCATTGCTGGCTTCTTCAAACACTCAACACCTTTTCTTTCACCTGTCACCTCGCTTCATAACATAACCTCTCATTAGGCCTGCTTCTTCCATGGTGTCATGCCTTCGTTAAGCTCAGGATTAACTGTTTGTCATGCAACTTTTCATAGTTTCTGCACAGCTGAAGTGTCTCATACACTTATACTTAAGTACTTATACTTATACTTACACTTAATAGTATATTCCCTGCGATGCTTTATTGAGAAGTGAGCTGATATCTGCAGCACCTCATGCAAACGACATGTGGTTTCACTGTGTGTGTGTTGCTGTGGATGTGTACACTTACATGGACTGTTGAAGTCAAAGCCTAAAAATCCTCCATGTGAGTTAACTGACCAAAATAAATGTACATTTCTTTGACAGTTGTTCTTGCATGACTGTTTCTCATGTCTTGCATATCAAACAGCTGATCGCTGCACTTTTTTTATTGCTGACTGTTCTGCTGAGTGGCATTCTCACTAACATGACCCACCCTGCAGTCATTTTTCAGTTTAATACTGTTGGTAATGCAGCTTTCCTGGCTGCATTGCTGTAAATATAAGTCAAATGTGAATAAACTCAAACGTATAAAAACATTTTAGATTGTTTTTTGGATACTTATATTTCAATATGAATATAACTTGTTGCCTTGTGTGGTATAAACACAGCCAGGGCTGTAGAATATGGATAAAATCTACATATTATGAAACGCTTTGATTGACAGGTGGGTGTCATTCAGCCGCCTCAGGTCCAGCATGATCCACGTCTTTGCTGATATTTATTTAGATTATCCTCGCCAAGTTTCAGACTGGCAGCTGTGCTGACGTCCGTTTCTTTTTACTGTCATTGAACACCGCTTGTAGGTCGGGGTGTCTCTGCAGCACCACAGTTACTTCATTAAGATGCTGTTTTGTTGCATATTTTATTCAGAAAATTGCAGCTTCTGCTCTTGCACTTGGCCACATATTACAATATTTGGATAAATTGTGCAGACTTAAATAAATATGAAATGAATTACAGTTAATTTCTGAGCAGATTTATATCCAGAGTCCTGTTAGGAGCGGTCATCACAGTGCCTTTGAGCCGGAGAGGCCCTCTGCCTCTCCTCTGGGTGATGACCGTGCAGAAATCAAACGGCAGTTTGTCTTTTTCAGTTCCCCAAAACTACAATTCCACAATTTCTTTTATCTTTTGACTCATACAAGTGATCCTGACGCGCAGAGAAAGATCTGCCTGCTGACTGTCGTGCAGCACAAATCCTGACGCCAGGACTTTTCCCCATCTGACTGTAAAATGAGTTTGTGTAAGCGCTGTCCTCTATTCACCCCCTCAGTCTGTCTGCGAAACAGAGGAAAGACAAACAATGGTCGCTGCTGTAAAGTGGCCCCCTCTGTAATGACGCCGCTCAAAAGAGGATTTGTTCTGTGGCTCATTTGAAGAGCCGAGCCATGCCGGGCCGGGTCAGGGCTGATCGTCATCCCACGCTGCAGTTTTTCCAGGTCACTGAGAAGTGGGAGTGAAGGAGCCGGGGTTTCTCTCCTCCGTCACTCGCCTCCATCTTCTCCATCTGTTCACTCTCTTGATATAGCACTCACTCAGTTTGACAGTAAGAACAGGTCTGCATCTGATTCATGCATTTCATGTAAAATCTTGCAGCCTTTTAATTTTAAATTTAGTGTTTTAGTCACTTTAGTTTTGCCATATTGATCTTTCAGCTGACTAAGGCTGCATTTATACAGGATCAGGTTGTGCCTGATTTAGTTTGTTGGTTGTGCTGCAGTGTGTCGAGCTGTGGGGGAACATAAACGGCTGTGACACAATCAGAAATAACTTTTTATTTCAGTGATTAACCAGCTTTATCGATGCCGGCGCTCCCTCACTCTCAGGTGATGAAAAGGTCTAGTTACTTTGGACGGGTGGGAGGTCCAAATGTCGTACTGCTGTGTTCCAGGTTGGAAGTCGTATAAACATTTAAAAAACTCAATGGAGTGAAAATACTAATAGTAATAGAGTATTTCAAGGTAAAACAACATGTTTGACAACCTGTACCATCACCATGGCAACGTTTAATTATAGTTGGGAACACAAAGCTGAGTTTGACAGTAACACAAACAAACAGATCTTCAACGTTTTCACAGATTTTAAGCATCACGTCTTTCGTACGTTACGAGATTTACTCGACTCTTCGTTAATTTTACTCTTTACAACTTTTCCTTTAGCTGCTTCTTCATTCGAATTAAAACAAACGCCTCAGTTTAGAGTCTTCAGATCTCCCTCATCTTTCAGACATTATTGGTCTTATTAAACTTTTAAAGCTGTTATTGTAATTTAGCATCACCCTGAAAACATCCTGGAGTCGATTATGGAAATGCACTCATTTTCTTTTAGATGATTAATTGAGTAATTGTTGCTTGAAGATCAGGTGTGTAAGATCTGGTGGTTTCTCGCGCTGTAGTTGCTGATTGCAGTCCTGCTCGCCTGGGCTACTAGAAAAAATGCACTTCAACACGGTGACTCAGCGTCTGTAGATAAAAGTCTTTTTTTAAGGTTTCTGCCCTGATGAAATCTGAGTTATGAAGATTTTATTGTGTAAAAAGAGAATCTGACATATCTGGGTCTTTTTAACATGCAGCTGTTTACACGTGTGTCTGTCTGTAATTAAA
Source organism: Collichthys lucidus (assembly GCA_004119915.2). Classification (NCBI taxonomy): domain Eukaryota; kingdom Metazoa; phylum Chordata; class Actinopteri; family Sciaenidae; genus Collichthys; species Collichthys lucidus. The sequence continues at coordinate 1,005,839 of CM014087.1, forward strand.
ATATACTCAGCTCTGACACTTTAATAAACAGGATGACGCTCCGAGTGCATGTTTAGGGACGTCAGTGCTGAGTGAACAATGAAGCGAGTCCTGCAGGACGACGTGGAAACTGACGCTGACGCTCATGGAAACCGTTTTCCATATTTACAAGTATTAATTTCATCTTCATCTGTGCAAGGACGTGTCAGACGTGAGCGGCCAGCTTCCTTCTTCCAAACAAAAAACAGCTACAGGTCAAATTTAAACACATAAATCACATGATGAGTCATCACACACTGAGTCTGGAGTCACAGTTACATTTAGATTTCTGACATTTTGAACCACTTTGAGATGTTTTGATGCTTCCACCGGTTCCACTGCATCATCAGGGACTCTGCTCGTTGTTAAAGTGTCTTGTCTCTTTGTCTGCGCTCGTCCATTTGACCCGAGTTGTCAAATCCTGAGTGGTCAAAGTTCACTTCACTTCCTTTCAGTCTATAAACAACAACGAGGTGCGCTTGTTTCCTTCTACTTGATGCCCCGGTCAGCAGGGTTGTTTGGTTTGGAGGTGGAGAAGTGAAGAGAGGAAGGAGAGCCGAGGACGATGTTGACCCAGAAGGTTTTGGTCCCGGCGGGATCTGGGAATCCGGAGAAGTGAAACACAGCGTTACGTTACATGGAGCCTCGATCGGGTGTGGATTATTCTAACGTCCTGTTGCTACACACAGCTGTCTCTTTTTTTAGGAGGGAAACTTTCTATTTACAAAGATTTCCGTCTTCAGGAGGAAAGAATGAGCTCGTGGCTGAGACAGTGATGGAGTTTACCCCACCACGTCCAACTGAACCAGTCAGAGCTGGTTTTGTCTGCGTGTGTG
>CM014087.1:1011692-1013870 GCA_004119915.2 Collichthys lucidus
AATATGAAAGAAAGGAAGTGAGGAAACACAGAGGACATGTGAAGCTGAACACACCTCTAACTTAAACTAAGATCCTGGATGTTACTGATTAACACAGTGTTGTGTTCTCATGCATGGACCAACCTTAAATCAGATCTTCTCACTTCATCAAACCAGAACCAGAACCAGAACCAGAGCCAGCCTGCAGAACCCTGAACATCTCCGACAGACTGAGCCTGCAGGGCGAGGACATGAGCAGTGACGCTGCAGTTTTGGGTTTCCATGTGCCGGAGGAGTGGCTGCCGTTCCTGCCAGAGAGTCAAGTAGCATCCAAGCCAAAAGGTCAGCAGCTGTTTTTACCTGGCAGACACACACACACACACACACACACACACACACACACACACACACACACACACATGAGGTGGATGTAGGTCAGAGGTCACGATGATGTAACACGAGGGTCTCCTTCAGCTGGCATGACGGTGCACAGAGCAAAAAAAATATTTTGACGTTAACGGGTAATCCGGTCACTACGTCACTGCTCTGACATCACCGACAGATTAAGACCTCCAGAGACTCAGGGACAGCTGAAGCAGACAGACTACATGAAGGAAACATGGAAATGGAAGGAAATGTGAAAAGGAAAGGAAAGAAAGGAGGAGGAAACATGAAGGAAAGAAAAGAAGGAAGGGAGGAAAGGAGGGAAAGGGAGAGAAAAAAGGAAATGAGGAGGAAACATGATTAAAAAGGACGAAACACAAAGGTAGGAAAGGAAAGGAGGAAACACGAGGAAAGGAAAAGGAGAGAGAGGAGAAACATGAGGGAAAGAAAAGGAAAGGAAGGAGGAGGAAACATAAGGGAAAGGAAAGGAAAGGAGGAAACACGAGGGAAAGGAAAGGAGGAAACACGAGGGGAGGAAAGGAAAAGGAGGAAACACGAGGGGAGGAAAGGAAAGGAGGAAACACGAGGGAAAGAAAAGGAAAAGAGGAAACACAAGTAAAGGAAAACGAAAGGAGGAAACATGAGGGAAAGAAAAGGAAAGGAGGAAACATGAAGGAAAAGGGGGAGACATAGGTGGAAGGAGGAAACATGAGGGGAGGAAAGGAAAGGAGGAAACACAAGTGAAGGAAAACGAAAGGAGGAAACACAAGTGAAGGAAAACGAAAGGGAGGAAACACGAGGGAAAGAAAAGGAAAAGAGGAAAACACAAGTAAAGGAAAACGAAAGGAGGAAACAGTGAGAAAAGAAGAAAGGAAGGAGGAAACACGAGGGGAGGGGGAAAGGCATAAAGACATAGGTGGAAGGAGGAAACATGAAGGAAGATAGAAAGAAAAGGAAATATGAAAGAAGGAAGCACTCAGGAAAGAAATGAAACACAAAGGACAGTACGGATATTTGAAGATCCTCTGAGCACACACACAATTATTCCTTAATAACCACGCTCGGATCGGCCTGTTTTCCAAAAATCTGCATTTTATTTCTGCATATCTGTGCATGGATGGATTCAGGAAGGAGGAGCCCATGGAGTGTTATGTGCTGTGAGCATGATGCTGACTCAATGCAGAGCTGAGAGCTGTGTGCAGGAACTGTGGTGGAAATATAGGTGTAGTGCAGTTCACTGTCTGAACAACTCAAGTGACACTCGAGGGCATTTTTTAGATTGGGTGCATTTGTTATCAGGTGTGCAGTAGTTCCTCCTCCAGGTAAGCTCAATAAACAACCTGTGTGATCGGCCGTCATGCTGCCAGCCCTGCTGAACTCTAATCTAACGAGAAGCGATTAACGATGGAGAGTAAAATGTTATCAGAGCTGATAAGAACCGGAGTCAGCAACACGGCTCGTAAAAGAAGAAACCTGGAAGTCCAGAAGTTCAAACATCATGATGACATAATTTAACTAGTGTGTGCAAAATGTGTGAAAATCAGAGATCACAGGCTGAAGAAGGTTCTGACCCGATGAAGTTTCAGACTGTGTAACCACTACACGGATCCTGTCACTAACAGTGCAGCGCTGCAGTGAATGCTAACGAAGAGCTGTAACCAGAGCAGAGCCGTCCGCGAGCCAAGAAGCCAAAGGGCGAATGAAAAGGACTCGAGTGAAAGTCGAAAGTCTTTCATCACGTGAATTCAAACGCATTAAATCTGTTACTTTAAAAAAGTTCTGCAGTGCTTTGGTTTATTTAGAGTCTAATTTAAA
>CM014087.1:1013970-1051470 GCA_004119915.2 Collichthys lucidus
TTTTTTTTGTACATTTTTTATTTTTTTGTACGACATTTTTTTTGTACAACATTTTTTATTTATTTTTTTGTACGACATTTTTTAATTTATTTTTTGTACATTTTTTATTTTTTTGTACGACATTTTTTATTTTTTTGTACAACATTTTTTATTTTTTTGTACGACATTTTTTATTTTTTTGTACAACATTTTTTATTTTTTTGTACGACATTTTTTATTTATTTTTTTGTACGACATTTTTTTATTTATTTGTACGACATTTTTTTGTAGGACATTTTATTTTTTGTACAACATTTTTTATTTTTTTCTCAGACTACCGTGTTGCTGGTTTGAGTCTTTTCATGGATTTGTTGACAGTTAAACAAATATATTAAATATATTCAGTATGAATACACAGAGTACTTAACTGGATATCATGACTCAGTGCATCGCATAAGTCACGTGGACTTTACTTTTTAAAGTCGAGCTGTTACACACTTTCTCCAACTTGATTTTTTTAATATTTTTTTTTTTATTCCCTTCTTTCCAGGAAAAAGCAACAAAGAAGTGTTGGATCTTCTGTCGTCTGGCTTTCGGCTGCCCTGTCCGACCCGCTGTCCTCAGAACATTTACCGCATCATGATGGACTGCTGGACCGCCGAGCCCTCCAAGAGACCGTCCTTCCACGCCCTGCACAGCCAGCTGGATTCAATATACGCCAGGATATACTTCAAGACTATCGAGGTTTGAGAAGCTGGAGGAAGAAGAGAGGGTGCAAATATGAAGGAAGGAAGGAAAGGGGGATGTCCTCCTCCCTCTTAACGCACTTCCACAACAGGGTATACGTACGTTAAAAACACAGACTGAAGTGAAACGTTCAGAAGAAGCAGCAGATCTCGAGGAATCGTAACTTCTTGGGTTAAAATGGACAAACGGCCTCAGAGACGTGTAAATACACTAAAAAAACCTCAGCACACTCAGAACCAACGGTTTCTAATTTTATACCCTTGTATGTTTTTTCTAAAGGATGTTTTATTACTGCTGTATGTGCCATGTCTGCGTATGCACACTTTGAAATGTTCACACCAACAGGTCAGGACTTAAACTGATAACCTGTCTATTGACTGCAAAGCCAGTGCTGAAGGAAACCGAGGTTATGTGCAATAATTAAGAGCTTGTTTTTTTTTAAGCCACGCTAGAGACCTGCTGCTGATGTGGATCACTGTCGGTCCAGCTCTTCGGTCTGTAGGACAATGATCTGATCGTGTTCCCCGAACGTGTCCATCTCTTTATTTTGGAAGCGCAGGATCTTATAATGACCAAACTCCTGTCGACGTCAGCTGTAAAATATCCACAGATCACATTTATCTGAATGTTTATGACCAATAACTCCTTCTTTGTACATATGGCATGTGAGTAAGGCATAAATAATTCACCGTCTTAGGATTTTCTGTTTGAGACCACACTCATGTTCCTACATTAACTGTGGAGACGATTCGCCTGGCTCTGTCCACAGTTAAAAAAACACACCTATCAACACCTGCAAACCTCGTCCATCGTGTTGTATCTGCTTTGTTTTGTACACAAACATAGTCTCCAATGGTTTTCTGGTAATCTCAGCATCAGTGAGTCTCCAGGAAGTCACTGCACCTGGTCTATGAAGCCACAGAGGGCTCTAACTATCGGGATCATCGTCACATCGCACAGCCCTGAAAGCACTTTCCCCCAATCCACAACCACCAGAAAAGAAGCGTCACACCCCCCCGAGATGACTCTACGCATCAGAATCTGATCCGAGCGGTCCAACAACATTCGGTAAGCTGAGAAGAGCTCCGGGATTACAATATTTGTCCCGTTCATGTGTGCAGGAAAGCAACAGAAAGAGGAGGTCTGGAGCGAGAAAGCCCAACATGGATACTTTTGGAATATCACCCCATTCAGTTCATCCAGCTGCACCGTTTGCCCACGAGCATGAAGTATTTTATTCAGCCCACCTTCTGTTACTGGAATCGAGAACATGGTACAAGTTTAAAACACCTGGATGCAAGTTTCTTCTAGACTGGCGTGGTGTCTGATGCAGTGCTTGGACCACGGAGCCATGTGTTGACTCATTGAACCCACAGTGATGGCCAGTTACAACTCGAGTGCCTATGTTTACACTACAGACTGTGTCCTCACATTCAGAGTACGGACTGGGGGGATTTCTGCACCACTGAATTGTACAATGATGTTGCAGAGCAATGCAATTCGAGAACAATGCAACTTTTGTCTTTTATGCATGACTTTTACAGCAGACGAAGCCAAGTTCAGGAAAATTTAGCCATAATCACCAAATCACGCGATGGAGTTTCATGTATTAGGGTGCGTGCCATCACCGGTAGTGTAAAGAATAAAAGTATTTTTAAGTATTGAAGTAAAATGTCTGTGTTTTTCATATCAATGCAAAACAATCCACTTATTTCTTCACAAATAAAAGAACAGAGGATGAAGCTAGAGGTTGAGGCAGAGAAGTTAAACGAGTATATTTTCTGTCCAAATTTCCAATGAAAACTACCTGATGAATGTGACGTTTTCGGGCAGAAATGTTTATGAATATGTTTGTCATTAAAAAGGTTTTGCATTTGGACTAAAGAGTGCCTCAGTGTTCCTCTAAGAACTCACGTTAATCAAACACATATCTCAAAAACTCAAGGTTCATTGGACTGTGAGGTGCCGCGTTGCAGCACGGGACAGAACACCTGATCACCTGTCCTTTTAATTATGGTATTAGTAATTTAAATCCTCTGAGGTAAGGTCTAACACATGCATGTTGATCAGTGGTGAACTTTGTTTTCTCTGGTCTTAGGTTCTGCTGCATTGTGCCAAAAACATCGAGCCGCTAACCCGGAGCAGGCAGGTCGGGTCGTTTGGCAGCAGAGTCAGAATGAATGAAGCATTTCAAACTCGATGATTTGTATTCAGAGAATGTGTTTGATGCTCCGCTGCATTGTTCTCATGAAATGACGCAACGCTGCAGACTTCCATAAATAGATTCAGAGTGAAATCAAGCTGTCAATCCAGTGAGAGGAACCTCAGATCGGGTCAGAGCTGCTTCTGTGTCTCAGAGGATTCATGAAAACTTTAACACACAGAGTTTTCTGACTGGAGAGAAATGTTCAGGATCGGTCTGACCCACGATTCAAGACTGAACCCTGAATTTGATTCAACATGTTCAAACCCAAACAGGAAAACTACAATATTTAAAGTGTAGTCCTGTGTTTCTGTGTACTTCACAGATCGTGTTTTACAGAGTTCTCATCCTTTGTTATATTTTACACACCGCCCAGCAACGGCCTTCGTATAAAGATAGAAATAATAAGTATAGACGCAGTAGATCGAGAGCTGTACCTGCTGTACCTGTATTTGTACAGGCTTTTATAATGTGACCTCCATCCCTCATACATCTGTCCCTGTGGATAAAATAGATTTATAAGTAGTTTTACCACAGTGCATGAAATACTCCAACTAAAAGTAAAAGTACAAAAGTATTCAAATCAAAACATACTTCATGCTCAGGGTGGAAATTGTTTCTGTAAATAATGAAGTACGTTTAGAACTTGTTAATTTGGCACGATAAAAAAAAGTGAATTAAAGTATTAATCATGCAGACTGATGCACTGCAGGCCTGTGACTAACAGTGCCGGATGTCTCTGTATTAATGCAGAAATTTATTTTAAATGTATTTTTGTATCATTAAACAATAATAAGAAACTTTAGTTGTAAAGTAAATGTAATGGAGTACAAATATTTGCCTGGATTACCTGAAGTACAAATACCTCCAAACTGTTTGACGAGTTTGACGACGCATGTGTGCGCTGAGAGGCGGGTTCATACCGCCTGGCTCCAGGAAGTTTCTGTCAGTTCATTCACAGCAGCAGTCCCGGTGTGAGCTGGTCCCGGTCCCGCTGTGAGCAGGTCCCGGTCCCGCTGTGAGCAGGACACCGTCCCCTGTGGACGCGTACCGAGGATTCCTGGCGCGTCATCCTTCTACCTGTCCAACAGGTGCGGCAGCATTCATGGTCATCTATGGGTGAGTGTCTGCGTAAAGCCTGTCCGTGTCTGGATCCGCTATGGCAGAGGATATTTGGCGACAAGAAACCCGCAGCTGGGGGAGTAAATGTCGGTACTGAAGCAGGCAGCGGGGGGACCGGCGGTGTGGAGGAGGAGAGCACACCCAGCCCGAGCCCGAGCCCGGCGTCGTCTGTGCCCGAGAGGGGGCCCGAGATCGGCTCCATCTACACGGCGATATGGGCGTTCGAGTCCCGGCACAAGGACGAGCTGTCCTTCCAGGAGGGGGACCTCTTCAGCGTCATCAGCCGCACCGGGGACTGGTGGACCGCGAGGAAGATCGACAAGAACGGATGCGTCCTGAGCACCGGGATCGTGCCCAACAACTACCTGGCCAGGGCTGAATCCTTAGAAATACAACCGTGAGTGCCTCAGATACTTCTCCTTAAAACTTCAGAGAAATGATTGTCAGCAGGAAGCTGCACAAAGCAAACCTGTTTGCTGCACCTGCACCGGACTGGACTGAGGATTACATTACATTACATGACACTGCAGCCACAGAAACACTGTGCAGCTTCTGTTTTATTACTTTACTGAAGGTAAAACCTCAAAATCTGACACAAAAGTCTTGAAATGCTGAAAGCGGGGCGGTTAATTCAGGTTCAGAGGTTTGACAGGTGTGAGGCTGAAGCTGCACAGTCCAGATTAACTAATTTACAGCCTCAAACTGTTTTACAGTCGAGATCTTTAACTCTGAAAAGTGGAACTGTGTGTGCTGTAAAGATTTAAAGCTTCATGGAAGATCTATGTGCGTAAACATGGAGGAAATCAAAGCCACGCTCACATTCCACTTCCTCTAAACTGAAGCAGGTGGTAAAACACTGGAAACGTGTTGCTACTGGTCGGACTGGTATTCAGCTGTTCACGTCTGTCACGTGTTTCTGTGTCGTGACAAACCCATCATACCTTCATTAAAGTTTGATTTCTATAGCGTCAGATCATGAAAGAAGTCACGACACTTTCCACAGAGCAGCTCCTGGCTGAGACTCGACGGTTCCCGACATGAGGAAGCACCTGGTGACACTTATCCACAGCTCAATTTACAGAATACGGCAAAAAACTGTGATTCATAAAACTGTTTTCATTCATGTGTAATCACCTGAAAATATCATTTGTCCTTGTTAGGTTTAATGAGTTTTATATCTACAGTTGCCGTCGTTCCTCCTCTGAGTCCACTGCTTTGAACAGAAAGGACAAAACACTGAACTAAACACAGATTTTTTTTGCCACTATTGAAGAAGGTGAGACGAGGGGGTTGCATTCAGCAGCTACACTGCTAGATGCCACTAAATTTCATACAAAATACACTTACTACACGTCTTAGTCTTCTTCAGGAGACCAAAAGAGTGAAATATGTCAATCATCGCTTCGACTCTAGGCCTAAAATTTTCAATTTTCACATCTAAGTTTGGAGCTTTGGATTAAAAAACTTCTCTGCCTTTCGTTTTGCACCAGCTTCATATCTTCATGTCATATTTTCTCGCTTTCTGTCTCCGCACATCTCCTCCCGGCTGAGCCCTCTCTTCTAGGAAACACTGTCAATAACCTTTCATAATAATAATGATGTAAGCGACCCCTGTCTGTGTCTGTGTGTGATGCAAACTGGGGCACAAACATTATGACAGTCCGCTTCACTACTTCTTGTTTTGTCGTCTCCTCTGTGTATTTACTGCCTCGGTAGAATGGGAAGTGTGTAACGTGGTTTTCCCAGCATGTCAACAGCTGCTGGAAAAAGCTGATAATTTATAGAGATGAGGCCAAAGAGCTCCGGGTGTTGACGCCTTTTCAGATAAAGCAACGTTTTATATACTGCACACATGTGCTACGAAGACTTTCAGTGTTTAATTAAATAATCACTCTCATTTTTACTTTTCTTTCTGTCCTGATCCAGGTGGTTTTTTGGGAGAATGAACCGCTTCGAGGCCCAAAGTCACCTGCTGGCTCCAGGAAACGACCACGGAGCTTTCCTCATCCGGCAGAGCGAGAAAGACGACATCGGATACGTTCTTTCAGGCAAGACGAGACGGAGGAAAGGGATGACGGGGAAGCCCAAAAAAAAAAAGAGAATGAGAGGCGTGTGGTGTGAGAGAAGAGTTTCACTTCAGTTAGAAAAGAGGGTCGGGTTTATCCGAGTATTTATGAGTCATATATGGAGGAAGTATAGTGTCAAATAAAAAGGATAACAATCGGCCTGACACTCCCAAATACGATGCTTTAAGTTCTCTGCTAGTGACATTCGTGGACACAGCGAAGTCAGGCGACGTAGTATGAAGAGCGAGAACGTCACATGGAGGATGTTGAGTGGATGGAGAGGTCAAACGAACACAGGACCTTTCACACAGGAGCCGCAGTTCAAGTCCTGTGTGATACGAATGTTAACTTATGTTCCGGGGCGGCTGTGGCTCAGAGGCACAGCGGGTCGATGCCACATGTGGCGATACTGAAAACAATCTCTCCTGCTACATGCTGCACACTTGAGTTTTGAACCTGAACTATGGCTGTCATGCACGTTCCCGCATGGACAGTGTTAGTAAGGTCAAGCTCAATCCCCTTAACGTTAATATCGCTCAGACTTCACGTGTCAGTTTCACAGTTTTTACCACGCTGGCAAAAAACTCCAACCTGATCCAGAGATCATTTCTGAGTTCAGCAGTTCTTGAAAACAAAAAATGCACGACTTGCTCGTTCATGAAAGACATCGATCGGTAGATTTGCTTATTCCTTTTTCCTGGTGCGAGGTTACAGGAGAAGATCAATACCTCTTTCATATCTGTGAAGATAAAATATGAAGCGGCACCCGGCAGAAGCTTAGCTTAGCACAAAGACTGTAAACGGAAACAGCTCGGCTCTGTGCGATGATAAAAATCCAGCTACCAGCATCTGTACGGCTCATTCCTGTCAGAGTTACAGTCACAAGGCATTTACCTGATGCTCCTTTAAAGAGCAGCGGCACAAGCGTAACCACAGAAAATGTCACTATTTATGTTTTCCATCATTTCGTGCAACATGACCTACAACATTCAGGAAGCATTCAGGGGTCTTTGAGAGGTTTTGAGATGCCGTCAGAAACGTGTTGATTCAACTTCACGCAAGGTTGAAGTTTGTGGTGATTAAATATTTTAGATTTATAAACTTAATGAAGGATTTATTGCAGCACCGAGTCCTGAAACGAGCTGCACGTCGTCTCAGAGTTGTTTTTGTTTAGATGTGTGAAATAAGATCTGACATTGAAGTCGTGCAACCGCGGCGTAGTTCCTCTGTAGCAGTTACTTCTAGTGCGTTTATTAAAAATCATAAATAATCATTAATTAAGATTGTCATGCTGAACAAAATGTGCAAATATAATGAGCTATCACAAAGCTCGATTTCTACAATAATACAAAATCCAATGCAAAAATCCCATTCATATTTTTGTCACAGGAATCAGGATGAACTTCTACAAAAATCTGTCAACCCTGTAGCCCTCTATAACAATGAATAATATAATAAATACAAGTTAAACTGTTGGTGAAGCCTACAAAAAATAGGATCCAAGTGGTAATAAACTCAAGTTTCCAGTTTCAAAATATTTATGTTGGAATATTTCCTCTTTCTTTGGAATGTTCAGATCACAATCGTCACAATCTACGATGTCCTAAATATTAGGTAATCTAATGCCGACGATGTCAGGAACGCTGCTCGTTTCTGACTGTGTCCGTTTGTGTGAATCTTTCTGCAGTGAGGTCAAACGATCGAGTGAAGCACTTCAAGGTCCTCCAAGGAAACAAGAGCGGTTTTTACGTGGAACCAAACCGGTTCTTCAGGTCTCTGATCGACCTGGTGGAGTTCTACTGTGCCAACAGCCTGAACGCTGCACACAAACTGGGAAACCCGTGCAGGAGGGTAAGACGGACTGTGCTGGTTCAATCGTTTGTTCCTCTTCTCTCTGGTCATGTGAAAACAAGAAGTGTGGACGTTTAGCAAGATTTCTCAAGTAGAGCTTTGTGAGTTAACATTTCTTATGTTCGCGTATATGTGATTTATTATTAACGGAGCCGGAACACAGAATTTATTTTAAGAAATCATACAGCAGAGCTGGAAAAGTGACATATCGGGCAGAATGCATGGTAACCCGGACATGTTGAGAGAACTGCAAAGTGCAGAAACCTCATTGTTGCTGCCATTGTTGCTGCCATTGTTGCTGCCATTGTTGCTGCCATTGTTGCATTGCATTCTTGACATTTTTATGCAACATGACTTAGAGGAGGAACTCCGAAGAACAAGCAACGTTTCACGTCTAAAAACAGACGAGAACTTTCCTCTTCCACATATAATACCAGCTGCATTGTTGCATTGTGGTTTTTGCAGTTTTGTTTTCCATTGCTCTGTTTGTAACACGTCAACCCAGTGCCAAAAAGTACCAAACTGCCACAGCTGAGTTGACTTATAATCACGGTTGTGGCATCACTGATACTGACTGGTTAAAGAAAATAACCTTAAATCCGATACATGAACACACAATGTTCATTCCTCCTGCTCACACTGTCCATTTAAAAACATCATTTTCTAACAAGCTTCCAATGGACGTGGTGAATATGGTTGTAAAATTCCAGGAATTTTTTAAAGTTGGAAACTTTTCATGGGAATTAACAGGAATTTATTGTTGGGGGAAATATATTTTGGCATCATCTTGTCCAAATCAACCAGATTTCCTGCAGGTCCACTTGAATATCTGCTCTTCCTCAGCCACATGCACATAGCACACTGCTTACTGCAGGGCTGCTGAGGCCACGCCCCCTACCTGCACAGGTGATCTCTGTACGTGGACCACACTTTAGAGCCCAGAGCACACAGAGACTGTTGAAGACACATTTGAGCTGGTGGATTACATAATATTAAATATAATAGGTAATTTAAATATTTCCAATTTCCAGTTAACTCACGTTAATATACATGGAGTTTCCTATTTGGAATATTCCCCAAATTCCTGAGCTTTTTTTCCCATGGAAAGTTTCCAGAAACCTTCCACCCCTTTATAACGCTAGTGATGAAGACCTGACAAATTATTTTAAGACTTAGAAAAACTGAACCCATCTTTTATTGTTGTTACGAGATCAAGACCTGAAACAATTCCATTAATTTTTCAATACACAAAACAATAGTCAGATTAGTGTCATGTGCATGAATCTGACCTACGAGTGTCTGCATGTGTGTTTCAGAAAAAGCCCACCACTCCAGATTTGAGTCATTTCACGGTGGACGAGTGGGAGCTCCCGAAAGAGGAGTTCACCCTGGAGGAGCAGCTGGGCAGCGGCTACTTCGCTGATGTCTACCGGGGACGCTGGAAGAACATGATTAAAGTCGCCATCAAGATCCTCAAAAGTGGTATTTATGATTTTTTCTCTCAGGCTGGTGGGACAGCGAACATTCATACACATTGCTATAAAAGCACCAGGGTTAGTCACGAGGCTATTTTTCATCTGTAAGTCCCAGGACAGTTACAAAGTCACCCTGCTCGACCTGCCGCCGTCGTGTTGACCTGAACTCTTGTTCTGGCAAACTGCAGGAATCAGCTCATATCTCAGATCTTTACTGGTATGGAGCAGTTTTAAAAAGATCAGTTTAAAGACAACTGTACTTCTAAAAAGTTTTACACCTAAATGTCTCCATAAAATCTCGTAATATCGTGTCAGGTTAATAATCTCCAACACCTGCCCCGTACAGCTATAGACCTTGATATAGACAAAGCACACTTTCAGTTGACTGTGGCACAGTAAACTGTAAAACTTCAGTGTAGTGTGCAAAGCTAAGCTAAATCTGACCTGGACCAATCATGCGGCACAAAATATCTGAAGTAAACCTAAAGAAGAACGAAGCCTGACCTGTGTTTGGTGGATAACATGTTCGACCACATTCGAGCGAAACTGGGTGTGGTGTGAGACTCATGTCCATATTTATCATGATAATACCTATTGAGCCGCCTCAGATGATGGTATGTGTGGAATTTAAGTGACGCAGTGTTGTGCAACAATCAGTAAAATCCATGAGTAGAAGTCAGTCATCCGTCTATCACGACTTACAGTCTGTGCAGTACGGGCTAAATGTTCACAACATGTTTTAACATGCGGCTGTAGAAGGTCAAGCGAGTGCATTGTGGAGTCATCGCATTGTCGTGAAGCGAGACGCTAAAACTCGACTGACGATGCTGATGACTCATTTGTTTTACAGTAAGAATGCATGAACTCCCTTTCCAAACAGGAAGTCAGAGGGTTGCTTCATCATTTACAAGCGTCGCCCAAACTCCAAAAGATTATGTAACGTGTACCTGACCTCCCTCTAGTGGAGCGTAGAGGAATCTCTGAAATAAATTTAACAGACAAAATAAGATCGCTGGAACGTACACGTGCACATTCATGTAGTGTGTGACTACATGTTTTGTGCCATAAACCAGGCAGACACTGTGCGTTAATCCAGATTTGGTTGAATTTGTGCCGGATCAGCTGTGTTTGACGTTTGAGGTTCACAACTATTAACAAATGAAGCCAATGGTCGTTTTTTCTGGCATGTTCTGTGGGTCGATTAACCAACGTGAAGTGAACTCGAAGTGAACTTGAATATTATTGTAGTAGTATTACTTTTACTGAAACTGTCTTAACTGAGACAGACAGACAGACAGACAGACAGACAGACAGACAGACAGACAGACAGACAGACAGACAGACAGACAGACAGACAGACAGACAGACAGACAGACAGACAGTGTTTCAGCTGCTCCGTGTACAGTTTGCTAAGATTAGTAAAAATAAAGTGTCTGCTCAGCTCAAGACCACACGATCAAACCACAACGAAGGCAACAGAAGCATGCAGAGATATTTACTGTGCGTGTGTGTGTGTGTGTGTGTGTGTGTGTGTGTGTGTGTGTGTGTGTGTGTGTGTGTGTGTGTGTGTGTGTGTGTGTGTGTGTGTGTGTGTGTAGTGTAGTGCGTAGTTTCCACAGTTCGCATAGTTTAATTAATAATAGACACACTGATGCCACATTAAAGTTTCTGTTCTTTAAAATGACGTGAAACAGACAATCCGTCTTCTTGAGTGTCTGTGTTTATTTCTTGCTCCGTGCTGCCACACTTCTTTTGGTTTCCCTCTTTCTTGTTCCCCTTTTGTTTCTGTTCCTCTTTTCCATCCATCCACCCCGTTTTCTTCCTGTTAACACACCTTCGTCCGTCTCTCTCCAGACTCGGAGCTGAATCACCGTGAGTTCCACAGGGAAGTCCAGATCCTGAAGAGCCTCCGCCATCGTCACCTCATCTCTCTGTTTGCGGTCTGCACGGCGGCGCCGCCTTACTACATCATCACCGAGCTGATGGAGAGAGGCAGCTTGCTGAGTTTCCTCAGAGGTGAAACCTCAGTGTGTTCTTCTTCTGCTTCTGTCTTTTGTGACAGCCAATGAGTTTAATGCCCCAAGGTTAGGTTAGGTTAGGTTAGTAGGTTAGGTGAGGTTAGGTTAGGTTAGTAGGTTAGGTTAGGTTAGGTTAGTAGGTTAGGTGAGGTTAGGTTAGGTTAGTAGGTTAGGTTAGGTTAGGTTAGTAGGTAAGGTGAGGTTAGTAGGTGAGGTTAGGTAAGGTTAGTAGGTGAGGTTAGTAGGTGAGGTTAGTAGGTGAGGTTAGGTGAGGTTAGTAGGTAAGGTTAGGTGAGGTTAGGTGTTTAGGTAAGGTGAGGTTAGGTAAGGTTAGGTTAGTAGGTTAGGTGAGGTTAGGTGAGATTAGGTGAGGTTAGTAGGTTAGGTGAGGTTAGGTTAGTTTAGGTCAGGCCAGGTTAGGTTAGTAGGTTAGGTGAGGTTAGGTTAGGTTAGTAGGTTAGGTCAGGTTAGGTTAGTTTAGGTCAGGTCAGGTTAGGTGAGGTTAGGGTCAGGTTAGGTTAGTAGGTTAGGTTAGTTTAGGTCAGGTTAGGTGAGGTTAGGGTCAGGTTAGGTTAGTAGGTTAGGTCAGGTTAGGTTGGGGTCAGGTTAGGTTAGTAGGTTAGGTCAGGTTAGGTTGGGGTCAGGTTAGGTTAGTAGGTTAGGTCAGGTTAGGTTGGGGTCAGGTTAGGTTAGTAGGTTAGGTCAGGTTAGGTTAGGTGAGGTTAGGGTCAGGTTAGGTTAGTAGGTTAGGTCAGGTTAGGTGAGGTTAGGGTCAGGTTATGTTAGTAGGTTAGTTTAGGTGAGGTTAGGGTCAGGTTAGGTTAGTAGGTTAGGTCAGGTTAGGTTGGGGTCAGGTTAGGTTAGTAGGTTAGGTCAGGTTAGGTTAGGTGAGGTTAGGGTCAGGTTAGGTTAGTAGGTTAGGTCAGGTTAGGTTAGGTTAGGTCAGGTTAGGTTAGTAGGTTAGGTTAGGGTCACATTTTGCCCGTCATGGTGTGGTTTCAGTTCAGCAGCGTGGATCTTTGCCGTGCTGTTGAATTGTAGCGCGTCCAGTTCTCAATGCCAGTTGTTGATTTCAGGTCCTGAGGGGCAGAAACAAGATGTTGCGTCCCTCATCGACATGGGTGCCCAGGTGGCTGATGGTATGTCATACCTGGAGGAGAAGAACAGCATTCACAGAGACTTGGCAGCTCGAAACGTCCTGGTGGGAGAGGACTACATCTGTAAGGTGGCCGACTTTGGACTGGCCAGGGTGATCAAGGTAGGACGGGAGGGAAGTTTGTGTGTGTGTGTCATCTGAAGTCAAATCCAGAGTGTTGAGTTTAAGATTCCTCTTGCAGGAGCCGTTCTACATCACAGAAGATAAAAAGATTCCCTACAAGTGGAGCGCTCCCGAGGCCATCAGCCACGGGAAGTTCTCCAACAAGTCAGACGTCTGGTCGTTTGGTGTCCTGCTTTATGAGATCACCACCTACGGAGGCATTCCTTACCCAGGTCGGTGGAATGGATCTGATGTGTGAGAAATATCATTTATAAATAGCAGGGATGAAGAATACTATTCGATATTCAACTGTTTGACTAAACTGAAGAGCTGAACTGAGTCAAGCTTTATTTGGATAGCAGCAACACAGTCCAGCTCCTAAAAATATAAACTCTCTCTGCTGCTCCAGGTCTTCGGACGTGGACCACAGTGAGAAAATACTAATATCTTTTTATAATAACGTGTTACTACCAGGCACTGTTCCCCCATCACTTACATTAGAGGTGCCACTTTCATGTGTGGTTTTAAATCTTGACGTTCACAGTCTGCACTGACATTTGTCAGAGTTCTGTGCTGGGTTGAAAGTCTGTCTAAGTCTGTTTGAAGAAGAAGCAGCTCCACAAACTCGTCCTTGTTGTTGCATCACAGATCCAGCATGTTGTGGGTAACGTCTTTGTTATTGTGCTTTCACGCATGCAGGTCACTTCAGGACTGTGACTAGAGTTTTTGGAAGCGTTCGGTTGGTTGAAACAAATGTTTAACCTCCTTTCTGCCTCTTTTCTCTCCCTCCCTGCTTCCCTCCATCGCTCGCCCTCCTCAGCTTTAAGCAACCAGGAAGTGTACCAGCAGGTTTCCAGCGGCTACAGGTTGCCAGCTCCGGCCAAATGTCCCAACTTCCTCTACCAGATCATGCTGAAATGTTGGAGTGCCGACCCAGCAGACAGGCCGGACTTCAAGTCCCTCAGAGTCCAGATGGACAGCAGCTCCTACGAGCTGGACTGAAGCCCACCAACCTCCTGCAGTACACGCTCACCGCCACAGAGGGGCAGCGAAGCTGGTTTCACACGGAGAAGAGACTTTGTTAGAGAATGGCAACATTTTTTTTAGAAGATTTTTATAATAGTTTTATATAAGAGACAGAAAATGCCTAAAATTCTTTAGTGTTGTAAACAACGAATCAATGAATTGAGACAATAATGCAGCAGATTAAAAAGAATATAAATTAAATTAATTAACTCAAATATTCAGTTTGAAAAGTTGATTACAGTCCAGACTTAAATGAGGCGGGAAGCCGAACCCAACACAAAACTGCCAACGTGTTGGAAGATTTGTTCTAATATCCGACAGATTTTTTTTTCATTAACCTTTTTGGCGAATTACAGAAATTACACAGAAGATTAAAGTGAAGTTAAGAGGACGGCTTGACGTCAGATTTCTGGGGTTTCAACCCAAGAACGTTTCACACGAGGTGTGTGACGGTTTACAGCCGACAGGGAACCGTGAAAACGTCACGCGACACGCATTGTCATTCTGAAATTCATGCAAACACACACAAATGTTCAGAGAGAAACACACCAACTGTAAACTAATCAAACTTCTAATTGAACCTCATCCCTCTGTCCACCAGGAGGCAGCACAGTCACATCAATCCATTTCTCTTCTTGTAGTTACTATTTTTATTCTCACTCACACACGCACACACACACACACACACACACACACACACACACACACACACACACACACACACACACACAGACACAGACACACACACTATAAATCTTCCTCCAGACGAGGATCTCAGCTCAGCTGTCGCTCAGCTACTTTTTGCATCAGTGCCATACATCAGCCGCCACCGCTAGAGTTATTCAGATTTTAGAACTTTGTGTTGCATGAATGTTTTTTTCTGGTTTCCACAGGTTAAGAAACACTGCCACAGACGGCATGTGTGGACGAGAACAAACAGCAATCACTGTCAAAACCAAACGTCAGCAGCTAAAGTGAAGAATCGTGCCACATATCTGTGTCTGTACAGTCGTCTGTATAAAGTTATTTTTGTATTTGTCTGTTTTTAATGTGCAATGATGAAATATGTGTATAAATAAGGTAATAAGGATTGATAAGTTTATTTTTATTATTTTTAATTTATCTGAAGGACACTTTCGATGTTCAGGTGTGTTTGTGTGTTCTATGGAGCCATAAGTCCAGTTTTATCTGTGTGTGTGTGTGTGTGTGTGTGTGTGTGTGTGTGTGTGTGCGTGTGTGTGTGTGTGTGTGTGTGTGTGCGTGTGTGTGTGTGTGTGATGCCCTACATTCCCTCCTGTCCGTCTGCTCATGGTACTCAGTGACATTTGACCCTGATATCTTCAACGTCTGTCTGCCGCTCAAGTTCAAGTTCAAACTGTTTTATTTTAAATCTGAAACACATGAACCTGTAACACACTGAGATTATTATTTACAGCGTTTTTATCCTGCGCCTGTTCATACAGCTTTATGTGCAAAGAAGTAGTTATCTGCTACAATCGTGATTTTATCATTTAATATTAAAATATATATTTTATCATTTGTAGAGCTGACAGACACAAAAACATGACAGATTAGTTTCCTGCGCTGTCTAATGTTCATTTAGAAGCTCAGTTTGATATTTATAGGAACATTTTCTGTTCCTGTTGCTGAAATCTGAGTTTTATAATCGATTAATTAATCAAAAATGAATATCGTAACGTCCAGAGTCAGAGGTGCCGTCACTTTTTTTGTCTTATCAACAGAGCAAAAGATATCGAGCAGAGAAACATTTAAGTAGAAACTGAAAAAGTTCGAACTCTCTATTGATTCTTTTAAAAAATGAATCTGGGTTTAAAATTTGGAAAATCTTTTAAAGACAAGTTTGAATTTTGCTGTTTTGTTTTATCCACGGCGTCCTCGCTTCTTCACTTCGTTTCTCTAACTCGTCTTTACTCGTCTTCTTTCTCTCAGTGTGGACACACGCACGCACACACACACGCACACACACACACACACACGCACACACACACACACACACACACACACACACACACACACACGCACACACACACACACACACACACCATGTGCCTTTCACAATGCGCTCTCTGAATCCATTGATGATGCAGCATTTTTTAGAAAGTACACACAAGTACACACCTGAAACCACAAGTGGGTTAGGACAGGCCGCTACATGAAACTGTATATGTGTGGGAATGTGTGTGTGTGTGTGTGTGTGTGTGTGTGTGTGCTGCTATATTTTCCCTCTCCTCTCGTCCTGCAGCGTCACGTCGCCCAGTTAACCCAGTTTCAGCCGTATGAATGTAGCCGAGTCAGAAATAGAGTCAGACCTCCCTCAGATAACTTCCAGGGCGACCCAGTGACCTCGACAGGAAACCCCCGACGCTGAACTCTGACCTTAACAGGCCAGGAGACCGCTACCATGGTAACGGCTGAGACAGACATAACTCAGGCGTGTCATGAACCGAGGTACGAGTTACACTGAAGTTATCTGATGGCTGAATCTGTCCAAACAATGAGTGATTGTGACGGCGAATTCAAGTGTGTGTCGCTCCATAAAAATGACACCTGAGAACCAGGTTCAGATCTTTTGAGACCTCACAAAGGATTTGAGCTGAGATCAGTACAACATGATAACATTAGCTCTAAGCTAAAACATCCAAACTCAATGCACAGCCAGTTCATGACAGACACGATGCAAGAACCGGTTAAAAACATATAACACACATCTCAGGGTCTATTGTTCCATTTTTTGGCTGCAGTTTTCAGATTACAGGAACAGTTCCTGCACGCACACACACACACACGCACACACACTGTCCCACATGCAGCCGGTGATCATGAGCTCGGGGAGTGTCCGTGGCCTCCAAACTGGGAAAACCGCCAAACCCGTGTTTCATAATCTTCCGCTAGATCCGGGTTTAAGGACTGAACTCGATCACCCTGAATAGGCTGGATAAAAACACATCCAATGCAAACGCACGCACTCTTTGACTAACATATAGTACAGGAAGGCAAATAAATCTGGTTAAATACAAACTGCAAAGTGAACGTGCTGATCAAGAGGGATACATTTGTATTTCGAAGTGGAGTTAAATCTTGTGTTGATGACACTGACGTCTACTTTCCTGATCTGATGTTTGAAGAGAAACTCCGCCGACACTGTCTTAGTTGTATAACAAATTTATTACAATAACTTCAGTATCGTAGCAAGTAAAACGTTACTTGGAGAGCCCCAGGCCGAATGATGAGACTCTTCTGATCTATGCGGGGCGAGCCCTTATATACAATGGGTCATGCCCCCAAAGCATACAATTAAAATAACTTGCCCCAAACCGTGCAGTAAAGTAACTCGAGTCCGAGGAACAGATAAATAAGAGAAATTCCTTTCCCACGACACCCCACCTCAACCTTTGACCTGACCTCTTATCTATCCAGTTAAAAGAAACATCACATCTCCACATCTGACAGCGGCACCAGGACAGTGTTAGCTTTAGTATGTGACTATGCATCTATGTGCAGACACCTCAATCTCTAAACACAAGACAACACTGAAGCCACTCGAGTACAGCTCAACTAAACCATCAACTCACATTCCCCTTCACAAGTCCATTTATTGGCTTGAAAACTGAAGTTTAACGAGGGCTCAGAGCACCGTGTGGAGTGTTTGTTACCACAGATGTTCTGGACCACAGGGAAGAAGACCAGAAGGTTTTCAGGCCCAGGCGTGGGGGGAATGTTGATGGGTAGCGATGGGAGTCAGTGTTGTGCCAGAACAGGAGCTGGGTGAGCAGGCTCAGCAGCCTCTATGGACGTAATGCTTTCAGTAAATACTGAGACGCCTACAAAAAAAGAAATTACTATCGTCATGCTTTGTCATGAAGGCGTTAACTAACCGGATCAGCAACAAGTTTCTTTCACGCGTTCAAACAACAGCTCGTCTGTTTCCTCACATCGGATTTGTTTTCCTGGCTCACGCTCGGAAAGTCGTCGACGCGCTGATACAAGATGATTCTGCAAAATCCTGCGTTACGTTTTCATGGTGAAACTTCTAAACGTTCGACGTCTCCAGCTGATTCCTCCTGCTTTGATTCAAAACTTAAACTCAAAGCCGATCAAACACTGAAATGTTCAAACTCATTTAGATTTATTCACATTAAACAAACATGCACATTCATAGTAACGTGAAGCCAAGCACGGCTGTTCCATTCAAACATGTCAGTGCCAGTCTTTTGCCTCCAGCTGCTCCAGATTCCTGTCACCTTTATACACAGTGACCTTTACACAGACTAACCTTCATAGCAGGTGAAGCCGCTGAGGGAAAGTGACACAACACAGTAAACAGCTCTGACACTACAGTACGTGTTTGTTGTTGTTGTCGTGTTATAACAAGCAGCTCTGCACAAACTAATGTCATGAACCCACGGCTTCATTTATTCCTAACTTGAAACTTAACCGAGCAGTTAACAACAATAAAAGTGACGGGAGAAGAAGCTTCATGTGGAGCACGTAAACGTGGAACCTGCTCTTCCTGTTTTCCAGCCGGTCACGTTAAGTGTTAACAAGGATTCATGTTTGACCTCTTCAACAGTAGCACACGGTCTACCGTACGTGTGTAATTACAGCAGTTTAAAGTATTTACAGTAAACATGAAGTGTTGTTGGTGTGCAGAGAGTCCAAAGCTTCTTTTTTAGAGCGTCTAAAGTCAGTCAGACAAACTGTCAGAGAAGAACAGTGACAGTTTTTAAATTTAGAGCTTCTTGGTCTGAGCAGCTCCATTGGCAACAATAAGGTCACATTGTATGAGTCTAATAAACATGAAAACGAATGAAAACGACTCTTATTTGATTTATTGGCTCAGTAAATATAGTAAATTTGTTTAGTAAATGATGGTTCCAGGAAGAGGACTGCGTGCGTGCGTGCAGGTCGTGCAGGTCGACACGGCACGGCAGCAGGTTCTCAGCATGTGGCTGATTGTCACAACAAGGAGACGAACTTCGTTTTAACTCAGCTCGGCTCATCCCAGGTACCATCCAGAACAGTAGCGGTTTTAGGTACGGGCGGACAGGGCAGCCGCCCGGGGCACCATTTCATGGGGGGCGCCACGAGCGCCCAAAAAAGAAAAAAAACTTGCGAATTTTCGATACCGCTCATCAAGTCAGCGGAGCGGGCGCCCCCGTGGGCGGGGGGTTGACGACGAGGTAGAGGGGGAGCCGGACAGACTGATCAGGGCGCACGGCGCGTCCAGGGGCGCACGAGAAAATCTCCGTCCCGGGGGGGGCGGTTTCGCCCAGGTTCGCCCAGAGCGCAAATGTGGCCAGGACCGCCGCTGATCCAGAACTTTTGCCAATCAAACCAAACAGGAACAGAAGCAGGTAGTTTCACTGAACATTAAAGAGGAAGTGCATGTGTGAAAGAAGTCACCTAAGGCCTTTTGTTGCTGCACACAATCTGTTATTTGCTGAGCCGAGCGGTATCATGCAGTGGAAATGAGGCATAAGACTGAAGAGAGAGGGAGAGAGTCAGGAAGGAGGGAGGGAGGGAAGGAGGGAGGGAAGGAAGGAGGGAGGGAAGGAGGGAGGGAAGAGGTCGAGGAGAGGTCTGCCTCCTCAGCTAATAAAGCTTCAGGGAGGTGTGTGAGTGTGTTTACCCTGCAGAGGGTCGAGGAACACTTCATCCTGCATGTTTCCTGGATTTATGTGATCTTCTTCTTCTGATGTGAAATTCTCAAATCACTGGAGCCTGAAAACACAAACATTAAAACAAAGGTAAGTTCAACTTCTCACTTCTCTGCACATGCACAACTTGTGATAAACTTGATACTTGCTATTTCTTTATTAGGAATTTCCTCGTGAGAATCACAGGAAGCGAAGGGGAAGTTTGTGTTGTTAAAAGTAGAGAAGGTGATCCTGGAAATCTAAAGGCAGCTGAGGTCGTTGATTTTTTAAATTCTTATCTTCAAATAAACGTCACTTTAAATTTCATTTAATGTTTTGAAGCACGAGGAAACATTTTTATTTGTCCTTAATTTAAATTAGACTCTAAATAAACCAAAGCACTGCAGAACTTTTTTAAAGTAACAGATTTAATGCGTTTGAATTCACGTGATGAAAGACTTTCGACTTTCACTCGAGTCCTTTTCATTCGCCCTTTGGCTTCTTGGCTCGCGGACGGCTCTGCTCTGGTTACAGCTCTTCGTTAGCATTCACTGCAGCGCTGCACTGTTAGTGACAGGATCCGTGTAGTGGTTACACAGTCTGAAACTTCATCGGGTCAGAACCTTCTTCAGCCTGTGATCTCTGATTTTCACACATTTTGCACACACTAGTTAAATTATGTCATCATGATGTTTGAACTTCTGGACTTCCAGGTTTCTTCTTTTACGAGCCGTGTTGCTGACTCCGGTTCTTATCAGCTCTGATAACATTTTACTCTCCATCGTTAATCGCTTCTCGTTAGATTAGAGTTCAGCAGGGCTGGCAGCATGACGGCCGATCACACAGGTTGTTTATTGAGCTTACCTGGAGGAGGAACTACTGCACACCTGATAACAAATGCACCCAATCTAAAAAATGCCCTCGAGTGTCACTTGAGTTGTTCAGACAGTGAACTGCACTACACCTATATTTCCACCACAGTTCCTGCACACAGCTCTCAGCTCTGCATTGAGTCAGCATCATGCTCACAGCACACTAACACTCCATGGGCTCCTCCTTCCTGAATCCATCCATGCACAGATATGCAGAAATAAAATGCAGATTTTTGGAAAACAGGCCGATCCGAGCGTGGTTATTAAGGAATAATTGTGTGTGCTCAGAGGATCTTCAAATATCCGTACTGTCCTTTGTGTTTCATTTCTTTCCTGAGTGCTTCCTTCTTTCATATTTCCTTTTCTTTCTATCTTCCTTCATGTTTCCTCCTTCCACCTATGTCTTTATGCCTTTCCTCCCCTCGTGTTTCCTCCTTTCCTTTTCTTCACTCGTGTTTCCTCCTTTCGTTTTCCTTTACTTGTGTTTCCTCTTTTCCTTTTCTTTCCCTCGTGTTTCCTCCTTTCGTTTTCCTTCACTTGTGTTTCCTCCTTTCGTTTTCCTTCACTTGTGTTTCCTCCTTTCCTTTCCTCCCCTCATGTTTCCTCCTTCCACCTATGTCTCCCCCTTTTCCTTCATGTTTCCTCCTTTCCTTTTCTTTCCCTCATGTTTCCTCCTTTCGTTTTCCTTTACTTGTGTTTCCTCTTTTCCTTTTCTTTCCCTCGTGTTTCCTCCTTTCCTTTCCTCCCCTCGTGTTTCCTCCTTTCCTTTCCTCCCCTCGTGTTTCCTCCTTTCCTTTCCCTCGTGTTTCCTCCTTTCCTTTCCCTTATGTTTCCTCCTTTCCTTTTCTTTCCCTCATGTTTCCTCCTCTCCTTTTCCTTTCCTCGTGTTTCCTCCTTTCCTTTCCTACCTTTGTGTTTCGTCCTTTTTAATCATGTTTCCTCATTTCCTTTTTTCTCTCCCTTTCCCTCCTTTCCTCCCTTCCTTCTTTTCTTTCCTTCATGTTTCCTCCTTTTCTTTCCTTTCCTTTTCACATTTCCTTCCATTTCCATGTTTCCTTCATGTAGTCTGTCTGCTTCAGCTGTCCTGAGTCTCTGGAGGTCTTAATCTGTCGGTGATGTCAGAGCAGTGACGTAGTGACCGGATTACCCGTTAACGTCAAAATATTTTTTTTGCTCTGTGCACCGTCATGCCAGCTGAAGGAGACCCTCGTGTTACATCATCGTGACCTCTGACCTACATCCACCTCGTGTGTGTGTGTGTGTGTGTGTGTGTCTGCCAGGTAAAAACAGCTGCTGACCTTTTGGCTTGGATGCTACTTGACTCTCTGGCAGGAACGGCAGCCACTCCTCCGGCACATGGGAAACCCAAAACTGCAGCGTCACTGCTCATGTCCTCGCCCTGCAGGCTCAGTCTGTCGGAGATGTTCAGGGTTCTGCAGGCTGGCTCTGGTTCTGGTTCTGGTTCTGGTTTGATGAAGTGAGAAGATCTGATTTAAGGTTGGTCCATGCATGAGAACACAACACGTGTGTTAATCAGTAACATCCAGGATCTTAGTTTAAGTTAGAGGTGTGTTCAGCTTCACATGTCCTCTGTGTTTCCTCACTTCCTTTCTTTCATATTTCCTTTTATTTATTTCCTCCATATTTCCTTCTTTCCTTTATTCCATGTTTCCTCCTGTATGCCTTCTTCTTTCCTTCTTTCATATTTCCTTTTCTTTCTTCCCTTCATGTTTCTTCCCTTTCTTTTATTTCCTTTCTGCTTCCTTCTTTCATGTTTCCCTCTGTCTTCCTTCCTTTATTTCTTTACTTTCCATCCTTGTCTTTCCTTCTTTCTTCCCTTAATACCCTCTTTCTTTCCTCATTCCCCTTTTTCATCTATTTATTTCTTTGTTTCTTTTTTTCTAGCTGTTTCACTTCTTCTTTTCCTCCTTTTCCTTCCACCTCTCTTTCTTGTTCAGCTGTTTTCATTCAGATACTGATCACAGCAACAGAGAAAATTTATTTACCACATCAGACGTGAGTCACAGTTTGTGTGTGAGAGACGTACAGATGAAGGAGATGGAGGCAAACAGCCACATGGTCACATGGCCACATGGTCACATGCTGGTGTGAGTGAAGAAAAGCAGAAGCTGAGTCTATAGGATGAAACAGCAGCAGTGGGCGGCTGCGACCTTTCCCCTACATCTCACAGACACACCAGCTTATATAAGGCGGCTTTGGTTGCGCAATGCAGCCGCAGATGACAGAGTCAATGAGAAATATAAAGTTTACTCATATTCTCACTGGGCACGTTGAACACGGCATGTTTCAGCTTCTGGTGAATTAAATCAACATTTCTTTATTTACTAACTCGCATGTAACAGTTAAAACTGAGCTGTGGTTTCGGTATTATAGATATTATAGATATATTATAGATATAGATATTATAGATATAGATATTATATATATATCGATAGTATAGATATAGATAGTATAGATGTTATAGATATTATGGATATAGATGTTATAGATATTATAGATATTATATATATTGATAGTATAGATATAGATAGTATAGATGTTATAGATATTATAGATATAGATATTATAGACCTACTGTGATTTTATAGAAATATGTCATATTTTATGTTGTCTTTGGTCTACTCCAGCACATTGGACAGACTTTTTTTAGGGTTCTTTATTAGGTGAACAATGTAAATTCATTTTCATTCAAACTGCCCCAGTTACCCTCTCTTATAATAATCCCAGCTGGAATAAGACAGGACGATGGTCCTGAACATACAAACGGGGCAATAAGTGGGAGTAACTTTGGGACTTATGGCAAGTGATAATGGTGCTGTGGTGTGTATGTACTGAACACAGATGAGATACATCACAGCAGCATGAGAATTCAATCAGCCTCAGTGTGTGAATATGAAATGCTTATCTGTCCAGCACACACACACTTATCTGTCACTATCCCAGCTCGACCAACAGATTTATGTAACCAAGACTACAGCTGAAAACAAACCTCCACAAGTACACTGCTTATGTATTTACTGAATATGTCTCTTACATTCTTTGTAAGAGCTGATTCCACATGTCTGGTGACTTAAACTTGCCACCAGGGGGCAAGTCCACTGGTTGCAAAAAGAAGTCAGATAAACGACAATCTATGAGAAAATGAGCCGACTTCTCAAACCCAAAAACTGGAGCAGCAAGGCTTTCAAAACAGAACCATGATCCCTGGCCCACAGACTAATCTTATCCCAGACTTCCATGAAAGTCGTCACTAGTCCGCCGCTGCAGTCTTTGCCCAGTAAAACAAATATTTTGTTACCAGAAAAAGAAATTTTTATCTAAAGCTAACGGCGCTGTGCTGATAACCCAGACTGGACAAGGACAGGAAAGGCCTTTGGGTGATTGACCCATCACCGACCTGTACCTGCCCAAATCCTCCACAGAATCCAAAATTCAAAGAAAAAATACACAGGACATGAACTCCGACCCCCTGAACAGACCAGAGCCACAAACCAAATGTCCCGTCCGTGCATCAAAACGCACAGCAGCACATGAGACCAAGAAACAACAACCACATCGGATCAGTCTGAGTTCAGAGCTGCAGGTCTTTATTTCTGGAAGGAGGGTGAGGTGAGGGAGTTGCAACCAGCAGCTAGACTGCATCACATCGTACGCACTGAACCTTTAAAGCGTCGAAGCAGCTTCATCTCTCGTTACTGTTCGTCCATGAAAAGCTCTTTAATGGAAAATATCAAAGATACTGAGGTGTGAAGTGAAGCTGCAGAGTCCACAGACGTGATTGTTTCACTACTGTACACACACACACACACACACACACACACACACACACACACACACACACACACACACACACACACACACACACACACACACACACACACACACACACA
Organism: Collichthys lucidus; assembly: GCA_004119915.2. Taxonomy (NCBI): domain Eukaryota; kingdom Metazoa; phylum Chordata; class Actinopteri; family Sciaenidae; genus Collichthys; species Collichthys lucidus. The sequence continues at coordinate 1,038,156 of CM014087.1, forward strand.
CACACACACACACTTTATCTAATAATAGCAGCAGCTCTGTTCCAGGTGACAGGTTGAACAAACTGTCCCTGCGTTCGTTGGAATAATCGTTTCCTCTGTTTGTGCTCTTTATCTGTTTGAACATTAAACTATTCGACGTTTCTTTCCACCTCGCCCTCCCTCTCACGGTTTCTATGGATGGAGCTTTATTCTATCAGACCTGCTTTAAACTGTGATGTTTTCTTTCTGTGTGTAGCACAGAGAGGCAGCCACTCAACGCTACATACTGACACTACTGAGCAGAAACTACAGCTTTATCGTCAGCCTACGACACAGGACTGCACAATGAAACTGCAAAAACAAATCTAAATATATAAATTAGAGCTCCAACTATCAGTCAACAGAGAACTAAATAATCAGTAATGATTCTGGTCATTTATTATTTAAGTTGTGTTTCGAGCAGTTTGCTGGTTTCAGCTTGTACATGATCATCTCTTTGTGTTTTGACATACTGGGGAAGTCGTGAGAGGAAATGAAAACAATCTTTAGTAGTGAAAAGTTTCTCAGCGGTCAGCAGATCAGACTGCGCTTGTGCTGGACAGCGAGAGCGCTGAAACGCTGCCGCTTCCTCAGAATTAAAACTGAATCATCAGATCTTTATGATTCACTTCAGCTTTGGACTCATGAGTGAAAACATCAGCCCTGAGCCGCGACATCTCCACCTCTTCTCTGCAGGATGTCGACCCTGTAGGTCAGCGACCAGCTGCAACGCACCATGACCAGTGTCAACTCTCCAGCCTGTCTGCTCGCCCGCAACTGCTTCTACAGAAGTATGAACACACACACACACACACACACACACACACACGCACACACGCACACACACACGCGCACACACACACACGCACACACACACACGCACACACACACACGCACACACACACACACGCCACACACACACTTTATTTTTAAAGCCAGACTTTGATCCCATTCAAATAGTCAAAGGTTGTGTGTTTCATGCATGATGCATGTGATGACAGGATCACTCTCGCTCTCTGCACCTTTGACCTCGCTGCTCATCTTTGTTTAGTCTGTGGACTGAGATGTTCTATTTGTAACATCGGAACTCTGCTCCACCATGAACACGTGGACGATTTTCTATGTTTGCCACCACGTCAATCAGCACAGACCGGATCGAGCTGAGCCGCAACTCAGACATACAAACGAGAAAAATGATCAAATCTGAGCAAGTTAACAAAGTCTGACGCACAAAACACTGCTGGTGCTGTACAAAGCAGCAGAGAGGTGCCCGGCAGATATAATATTAATACAAGACACAGAAAGTTTGAATCTGAATCGAACCATCGATAATCTGAAAAATATGATAATCTGTCATATGTGATAGAAATCTTTCACTATTTATACATGGATAAGTAATAAAGAACAATTCAGCAAATCAGTAATAAAATTTGTATCTGCGTTTATTTTTAACAAAATCACAATAAAAATAAACTGGGAGCTGACACAAACAGATTATTTTTAACATTTTAGAGATCAAATGATTGATTTGGAGAAATATTCGGCACATTAAATCAAAATCATAACAAACATAGAAATATAGTTTTTAGTTGCAGCTAATCTCAAAACTTCTACGTGACAAAATAACACGAGATGAACTGATGCTTTAACATCTGCACGAAATACAGAAGTGAAAGAGGAAAAGAAACTAAAGTCCTCCGACTCAGCACTAACACACACACACACACACACACACACACACACACACACACACACGCACACACACACACACACACACTTTGTTCTTAATGGTGGGGGGAGAAAAACAACAACAACAGGAGCAGGAAGGGAAAATTGCGGCTGAGTGACGTCGAAGCCAAAACACCCAAACAAAGTGAATCTGACCCGACGTGATCTGAGCGAGTTGAACTCAAACATCAGAGAAACGAGGTCAGAGCAGGTGGAAACCTGCCGGGACAGGACAGACAGCATCAGGGAGTTTGGTGGCACGCACTTGGATGGAGGATGAACAGGACGAACAAGAAGATTATCGTCTTAGGAGTCCATAATAAATATAATTATTAGCTGCAGCCCGACTTCTCACACCAACAGCTCGTCTTAATCTGTGGTTGACGGTTTGTTGGCATCAGCACTGACATGAACTCACTCAACACACTGCGTCTGACTCATTATAACTTCTCTGTCCTGTAGCAGCACTGTACTCTTCATCTCTCTCTTCATGTTTAGACCTTCCCCCGAGTCCGGAGCAGATGAAGCCTGAGTTCAGCTGTCAAAACAACTCTGTCAGACACAAACAGAGACGGGTCACCCTCTGCGTCACCATGGCAACGCCTCCTGGTAAACACACACACACACACAGTAAATCATCTAGAATACTTTATAAGGCTTTCCACTCTATGCTGGAGCTGCAGGGATTTGCTCCGGAGCTAAAAGCCTCTGATGGACGTGGCTTTGTGCACAAGTCACCGTCGTGTTGCAACAATAAAGGGCCGTCCACAATCTGACACTACTGACTGGAAATATCATTGTATGGTGTAAAAGCTTGAAAAGCAGCCCCAGGGTTCGGCCTCAGCCGGGGAATTTCCCGAATGTTTGAGAGATTTTGTGGGTAAGAGGTCTACGAGCCAGTGTACACATATACAGCACACACGCTGTATCATGTACAGTATACACACATGCATGTATGCTCAGTATGTAGGTCAGTGTACAGCACATAAACACATATGGAGCTCACACACACCCTCACACACGCAGACAAAACCAGCTCTGACTGGTTCAGTTGGACGTGGTGGGGTAAACTCCATCACTGTCTCAGCCACGAGCTCATTCTTTCCTCCTGAAGACGGAAATCTTTGTAAATAGAAAGTTTCCCTCCTAAAAAAAGAGACAGCTGTGTGTAGCAACAGGACGTTAGAATAATCCACACCCGATCGAGGCTCCATGTAACGTAACGCTGTGTTTCACTTCTCCGGATTCCCAGATCCCGCCGGGACCAAAACCTTCTGGGTCAACATCGTCCTCGGCTCTCCTTCCTCTCTTCACTTCTCCACCTCCAAACCAAACAACCCTGCTGACCGGGGCATCAAGTAGAAGGAAACAAGCGCACCTCGTTGTTGTTTATAGACTGAAAGGAAGTGAAGTGAACTTTGACCACTCAGGATTTGACAACTCGGGTCAAATGGACGAGCGCAGACAAAGAGACAAGACACTTTAACAACGAGCAGAGTCCCTGATGATGCAGTGGAACCGGTGGAAGCATCAAAACATCTCAAAGTGGTTCAAAATGTCAGAAATCTAAATGTAACTGTGACTCCAGACTCAGTGTGTGATGACTCATCATGTGATTTATGTGTTTAAATTTGACCTGTAGCTGTTTTTTGTTTGGAAGAAGGAAGCTGGCCGCTCACGTCCGACACGTCCTTGCACAGATGAAGATGAAATTAATACTTGTAAATATGGAAAACGGTTTCCATGAGCGTCAGCGTCAGTTTCCACGTCGTCCTGCAGGACTCGCTTCATTGTTCACTCAGCACTGACGTCCCTAAACATGCACTCGGAGCGTCATCCTGTTTATTAAAGTGTCAGAGCTGAGAATATTTCATTACAGACAGACAGACGTGTAAACAGCTGCATGTTAAAAAGACCCAGAGATGTCAGATTCTCTTTTTACACAATAAAATCTTCATAACTCAGATTTCATCAGGGCAGAAACCTTAAAAAAAGACTTTTATATCTACAGACGCTGAGTCACCGTGTTGAAGTGCATTTTTTCTACAGTAGCCCAGGCGAGCAGGACTGCAATCAGCAACTACAACGCGAGAAACCACCAGATCTTACACACCTGATCTTCAAGCAACAATTACTCAATTAATCATCTAAAAGAAAAATGAGTGAATTTCCATAATCGACTCCAGGATGTTTTCAGGGTGTTGCTAAATTACAATAACAGCTTTAAAAGTTTAATAAGACCAATAATGTCTGAAAGATGAGGGAGATCTGAAGACACTAAACTGAGGCGTTGGTTTTAATTTGAATGAAGAAGCAGCTAAAGGAAAAGTTGTAAAGAGTAAAATTAACGAAGAGTCGAGTAAATTTCGTAACGTACGAAAGACGTGATGCTTAAAATCTGTGAAAACGTTGAAGATCTGTTTGTTTGTGTTACTGTCAAACTCAGCTTTGTGTTCCCAACTATAATTAAACGTTGCCATGGTGATGGTACAGGTTGTCAAACATGTTGTTTTACCTTGAAATACTCTATTACTATTAGTATTTTCACTCCATTGAGTTTTTTAAATGTTTATACGACTTCCAACCTGGAACACAGCAGTACGACATTTGGACCTCCCACCCGTCCAAAGTAACTAGACCTTTTCATCACCTGAGAGTGAGGGAGCGCCGGCATCGATAAAGCTGGTTAATCACTGAAATAAAAAGTTATTTTCTGATTGTGTCACAGCCGTTTATGTTCCCCCACAGCTCGACACACTGCAGCACAACCAACAAACTAAATCAGGCACAACCTGATCCTGTATAAATGCAGCCTTAGTCAGCTGAAAGATCAATATGGCAAAACTAAAGTGACTAAAACACTAAATTTAAAATTAAAAGGCTGCAAGATTTTACATGAAATGCATGAATCAGATGCAGACCTGTTCTTACTGTCAAACTGAGTGAGTGCTATATCAAGAGAGTGAACAGATGGAGAAGATGGAGGCGAGTGACGGAGGAGAGAAACCCCGGCTCCTTCACTCCCACTTTTCAGTGACCTGGAAAAACTGCAGCGTGGGATGACGATCAGCCCTGACCCGGCCCGGCATGGCTCGGCTCTTCAAATGAGCCACAGAACAAATCCTCTTTTGAGCGGCGTCATTACAGAGGGGGCCACTTTACAGCAGCGACCATTGTTTGTCTTTCCTCTGTTTCGCAGACAGACTGAGGGGGTGAATAGAGGACAGCGCTTACACAAACTCATTTTACAGTCAGATGGGGAAAAGTCCTGGCGTCAGGATTTGTGCTGCACGACAGTCAGCAGGCAGATCTTTCTCTGCGCGTCAGGATCACTTGTATGAGTCAAAAGATAAAAAGAAATTGTGGAATTGTAGTTTTGGGGAACTGAAAAAGACAAACTGCCGTTTGATTTCTGCACGGTCATCACCCAGAGGAGAGGCAGAGGGCCTCTCCGGCTCAAAGGCACTGTGATGACCGCTCCTAACAGGACTCAGAAATTAACTGTAATTCATATATTTATTTAGGGCTGCACAATTTATCCAAATATTGTAATATGTGGCCAAGTGCAAGAGCAGAAGCTGCAATTTTCTGGATAAAATATGCAACAAAACAGCATTATAATGAAGTACTGTGGTGCTGCAGAGACACCCCGACTTATAAGCGGTGTTCAATGACAGTAAAAAGAAACGGACGTCAGCACAGCTGCCAGTCTGAAACTTGGCGAGGATAATCTAAATAAATATCAGCAAAGACGTGGATCATGCTGGACCTGAGGTGACACCCACCTGTGAATCAAAGCGTTTCATAATATGTAGATTTTTATCCATATTCTACAGCCCTGCCTGTGTTTATACCACACAAGGCAACAAGTTATATTCATACTAAAATAGAAGTATCCAAAAAAACAAACTAAAATGTTTTTATACGTTTGAGTTTATTCACATTTGACTTATATTTACAGCAATGCAGCCAGGAAAGCTGCATTAACAACAGTATTAAACAGGAAAATGACTGCAGGGTGGCTCATGTTAGTGTGAATGCCATTCAGCAGAACAGTCAGCAATAAAAAAGTGCAGCGATCAGCTGTTTGATATGCAAGACATGAGAAACAGTCATGCAAGAACAACTGTCAAAGAAGTGTACATTTATTTTGGTCAGTTAACTCACATGGAGGATTTTTAGGCTTTGACTTCAACAGTCCATGTAAGTGTACACATCCACAGCAACACACACACAGTGAAACCACATGTCGTTTGCATGAGGTGCTGCAGATATCAGCTCACTTCTCAATAAAGCATCGCAGGGAATATACTATTAAGTGTAAGTATAAGTATAAGTACTTAAGTATAAGTGTATGAGACACTTCAGCTGTGCAGAAACTATGAAAAGTTGCATGACAAACAGTTAATCCTGAGCTTAACGAAGGCATGACACCATGGAAGAAGCAGGCCTAATGAGAGGTTATGTTATGAAGCGAGGTGACAGGTGAAAGAAAAGGTGTTGAGTGTTTGAAGAAGCCAGCAATGAATCCAAAATCAACATAACAGCAACGCCTGAGAGAAAAATGTCATAAGCAATAGTGATGTGTCGTTCATGAACGAACCGGTTCAAAAAACTCTAAATCTGCCTGCATTATAAAAAGGCATGAGTGATAAAATAAAGAGCCGAAAGCTTTTCTTGGTGAGCTGAGTCAAATGATCCGACTCCCTACAAAGAACCGAACTTCCCATCACTAATAAACAAACACTCAAAATACTGATATTTATATCTCTCTACTAACTCAGCAACCTGGAATAATCACAAGAATCCTGCTGAATGATAAATTAAAGTGGCTCCAGCCGCCACAATAAATTAATTTAATTAATGCAATAACGATACAATAAAAGGGAAGCAACATTTTAACCAACAAATACAAAAAAAACATCAAGCACAAAAAACAGCAGCAGCCTCAGACAAAAACAAAAACAAAACTCTCTCTTATCTTGTGCAGGTGACGCAGAGACCGTCAGGTAACTCACCTGATTCAGACCAGGCTGTACGGGCCATTTTAGGTGGCAACTACTTCCGGGTAAAAATGGTCAGTCAGTAGTTTTGGGGTCACAGGTTCGAATCCCGGCTCCCCCAGTTCAGTGTAACAACAATATATTGGTCTACCATCGGGATATGCGAGTGCACTTTGAGTGCCAGAAACGTGTTATAAATTATAATTATATAATATAAATAAATATAATTATATAATATAAATTCACCACTAGATTAGACTTTATTGAGAAAACGTGTGATATACACGAGAGAAGTAAAATCAAAAAGACCTATATACAATAAACAAACAGACAAGTGTGCAGATGTGCACAACAAAAGGTGCGTTTGATATATGCTGCAGGACACAGAGAATCATCATGTAATGATGTTTAATGTGTCTGTTCTCACTGTATACATCTTTTATTTTTGATATATTCACACTGTTTGTACTGATATATCTGCACTGTGAATATCTTCCTATATTTGCCACATGTATTGTTACGAGAATTTTTAAAGAAAAACCCTTAAATAAGGAGGATCGGATTCAAAGCATCAAAGTTTAAGTTGAATTTATTGTTCTTGTACAAGAGGAGCGTTTCACAGTGCAACACACTAAAGGGGTCACAGAGAAAAAGGCTCTGACAGTTGGTTCTTATACATTTTCCTGAAGATGGGCTGTCTCAACCCCTGTAAACTGTTAACAGTTAATTTGCATATAATGCATTTAAACAGCTTTCTTCAACATATCACCTAATGAGTAGCCAGTATGTCCCCAATCTAGATGTCACCTCTCTGACCGGTCCCTGACTCATTCTGTTCTGAAATCCCTCTATTTATACATGAACCTGAACTTTACCCTGCCAGTCTCAGGAAAACAGCAATAAAGGGAAGTGTCTCAAGGACATGTAATATAAGAACAAACATTGTATAAGTTAAAACATCTAACTAGCTGTGTAACCCTAATTTTTATAACATGTATACTGTTCATACCTTTTTATATTTGCCTTATCTCTTTCTACTAATTCTCTGCGTGTCCTGTACATACAGCAGCGCTGACTGACAATAAAGTTGACTTAACTAATTCCCTGAAAATCTACTAAAACACAGGGTCAAAGTATGTATGTTCCAACATGTATAGTGTGTTTTGGTATAGCCATGACACATGTGTTAACTCATGTGGCAGTGAACGATGTCTGATATGTTCTGGAATCTAAAACGAACGCTTAATTTGAATGAGACTTCACTTCAGAAGTTGAAACTATCTGCATGAAGGAGTTTCTTCTTTTCCTCGACTGGGAATGCTGGACTCGGTTTCCAGATGTTTGTTCCAGTGCTTGGAGAGTGGAGCCAAAACGTTACACAACTCCAGACTCTGCAGCAGTGGCAGTTTAAGGACATGAAGTGCTGCACTCTCACTGTTTACTCTGTTCCTGGAATAGCCCTGTGCAAGAGCAATGAACCACTGCCTGGCAAACATACACACATTCACGTCCTGGTCCTTATAGGGTCATCTCAACCAAATGGACACATCAGTCTAACCAGAGGAAGCTGTGGGTGCACTGGGACAAATGTTGTGGAGCCGACACAGAGCGTTAGGCTGCAGGAGTCTACTTTATTGCATTTGCAATCACAGGGTGACAAAGGTGACATGTTTAACAAAAGGCGTGTGGATGTGTCTACGCACCACAGTATTACAAACACACAACAGTACAAATGTTAAAAAACAAAAGCTTATCAGTTGCTTCATCGTCGTCGTTTTTTTATTTATTTTTTATTCTTTTTTTTCTTGGTTGTCAATAATAAAAAAAAAAGTTACCAAAACAAAAGAAACGAGTAAGGCAGCCTGTCCTACGAAGATTACTACAGATGAAATAAAAAAAAAAACTAATAAGGTCGTAAACGGGACGCCCTCCCGTCACCTAGCGTTGGTCATTGGTTGGATGTTTCCCCCGAGGTGCGGCGTGGATCAGGTGGGTGAGGCTGCAGGATCAGGAGGAGGTGGGAGTTCCCGCCTCGCTGCCCTCACTCACCTGGCGTTGCATCACCATCTCCCTGGCAACGCAGGTGATCTGACCGTTTGTCACCGCACCCGGGACCCCCGCCCTGAAAGAGACACACAGATACACTGTAAAAAAAATAGATAGATATCCTGAAGCCTTTGAGGCGTCTGCACTGGATGCTAACTTTGAGTAAAGTTCTAGAGATAGACCTAAAGATCTGAGGCTTCTCGTTACGTGTCCAGGTCAGAAAACAGATGGCTGAACGTTGTTAAAGTTCCCACCCTGCCTCTTGGGTCTTTTACTTTGACGCATGAAAAATAGTTTCATATTTTTAGTGGGTGTACACTCTGCCTGGTGGTTTTGGTCTGAGAGAAGTAGAAGAAGAATGGAGCTCCATGTTGAACAGCGGACTCTAATTTAAGGCTGTGTGTGTGTGTGTGTGTGTGTGTGTGTGTGTGTGTGTGTGTGTGTGTGTGTGTGTGTGTGTGTGTGTGTGTGTGTGTGTGTGCTCACTTCTGCTGTGCCTCCTCAGTCAGTGGGCTCATCCCTGGCTGCTTCCCAAAGAAGAAACTGGACCACCAATGGCCAGAATCCTGCTTGGGGAGTCCTGTGGACACAGACAATGAAGACGGTTACACTTCATTCATGTTTTTACCGTCAGAGGAGACACACCGATCATCCATCAGAAGCGTCAGTGTGTTAAAGAGTCAAACATTCAGCCTGGAGCTTCCTGTCTCTCCGTTATGAGCTGAGAAAAATACGAGCAAACGAGACGGCTCAGCTCCAGTCAGAGGGAGGAGTGACTCGGGTTTCCCCCTCCTCGGGCCTCGGGCGTGTTTGTTTGGCTGCATGTCAAACTGACGGTGACGCCTCAACAGATGCATTTACATGCAGGCGGCTATATTTACAGCGAGCCTGGAGGTAAAGCTGAGGTCGACCTAAATGTAAAACACATGCGGCAGGTTTGGCAAGATTCCAACATCTATGTCATTAAAAAGACAATTTAAAAGAATTAACCACAACTTGTCTGGCTTAATGTTCACACTCTGATCTAGTACTACAGTTTTATGGTGTGTGTGAGTGTGTGTAGATGTGTGACACCGTTTAAAAGCTGAGCCAGCGCTTTAAACCCGAGCCCGCACTCATCTGTCGGCCCAGATGGTTTTCACATGTGGACGACTGGTGCAGTCAGCAGATATAAACCGGGCTGAGAGTTATATCGGTATACGTCTGACATCGGAATAATCTGAGAACCTGAATGGGAGTCCCAGGTTCACTGTGCTGGATTAGACCAGAGCCAACCTGCCCTCGGTGCGTTAGAGGATGACTCAACCCGCCATGTGGTCTGAGGCAACAGCTGACTCAACCACAGCAACCATGAGGCTCGAGTCTGTGGGGAGGGGTCTGACGTGGGTTTAGCAATGTCACCATCTTGTGAAACTTGTAGCCTCAACACACAGGATGTGGTTCTCTGACGCGTGCTCTGACAGAAACATCTGGATCTGGCACACCTACAGTCTTGTGGTTGTTGCTTCTCTCTGTGAGCAGAACACTCCGTTCTATCCAAAGCCTCACTGCGATGACTCAGTTCGGGCCGAGCCAGATAAAGTCTAAACTTTGGGCAGGTTTCAGATCAGACGAGAGAGAAAATAAATACGTCTTTGTCTGTTTTATTTTTATCTGCTCAAACAGTTCCTGTTGTTGTTGGCGCCTCAGTAAGCTGCTACTGAACCCCGCTGGTTCAGCTGTGTTCAGTCCCGGTCCGACTGGCCACGTCTATCTACAACATTCAAACAGGTTTTAGGACCCATGACGGAAACACTCGTGTTGTATTTGTGCATCTGTCAGTCAGCACCGTGAGTCCACGTTGATATAAACCTGTAACGGTTCTGTTTCATTCACACACGGCGGGGAGCTTCTCTCCTCCACTGATCTGAACACACACCTGGATGGTGAGGGATGACCTCTCCGCTGTACTCCGAACTGCCACACGAGCTGCTGCTGGACGTAGAGCCGATGCGCCCTGCGGGAGGAGAGAGTGGTTTAATGAACCCGAGTGAAACAGGTGAGGCGTTACAGGCGGGTGAGTTACACTAATTACACTTTAATCTTTGACCCCAAGGGAGAACTTAACACTCATAACACTCTTACATAATATCCAACTGTTCCTCTGCAGTGGAGCGTTCAGAAAAATGAACTTTCCTCTGCTTTGATAATCACGGCTCATTTTCTCTTGATTCACTGAGACTTCAGTCTGAAACTTTCTCACAGATACAGACAGACGTGACAGAGGAAGTGCGTCGTCTGATTGCAATTTCCCCCTTTCAACAACTCTGAGCATGGACGTGACGTAACACGGCAGTTACAGGGCAACGTTTCACCTGCACCAACTATTAATGTGAGTTTTAGTAGCTGTGTGATCGTGATCAGAGCCGACACACAGAACTGCTCCTCATTTATTCAGACACGCCACACTTTAATGACTCTCTGTCTTCTTCTACAGCAGAGTGACGGTAAGTGAAGGAGCAGTGAGTCCGTCTGCTGTGGTGAGTGTGACACTCACTTCGGTAGTAGTCAGTGGTCGCCACGAGAGAACCGCCTGCTGGAATAGCCGCCATTCTGCTGCCGTTGGTCGTTGGTACACTCTGCTTGATGGAAACCTGGACGGGAAAAATAAAAACGCACGTTTAAACATTTAGAGAACACACACACACACACACACACACACCACAAAGAGGCCAAACTGGAAATTATGCTGATTTCATTACAAGTGACTTCAACAAACGATTACACTCATTCCAGGTGATCTTGGTGTTCTTCTGTCTTTTGTAATATGATTTCTGATCATGTGTAATTAACTAGTTATTGACAGATGGACTGAAACTAACTGGCTTTCATTTATTCATAATTTTGTCTAAGAACCGCCAGAATATATCTTCTTTTGTCCAGTCAACAACCCAAAAATGATTTGTGAATATACATATTCACGAGGCTGTGACCTTGTTTTTGTTTGTTTCTGTTATTTGCCGTCTATGTTTATTTACTGTAAGGCGTCCTTGGGTGACAGAACGGTGCCTATGAAATAAAATGTATTAATTATTAGTAGTAGTAGTATTATAACAACAACAACAATAATAATAATAACCACTTTACAATCAATTATAACAAAAAACAAACATGATGACTATTTTACTGGCTGATCAATTGAGAGTAGTTTATTATATGTAAATAGGTGATGTAAACAGATTAATAATGTACTAATTAACAAATGTTGGTGATCAGCTGATCTGCACAAAGAAAGCATGAAAAACTCTGAGCTGCAGAAAAACAAACAGACACACACTGAAGCTGTGACAGTGTGTGTGTGTGTGTGTGTGTGTGACTGATCTATAACAGCAGTGTGTGTGTTGTGTTGTTGTGTTGTTGTCTTCTCTGTGAGGAGACGTCACCTCGTGTCTTGTTTACATTAGAGTCTCTGCACCAAACCGACATTTTGACGTCGTCCCCTTTGTCTCTTTCCATCATGAACATCAGACACATTATATTTCATTATATTTCAGATTTCATGACAGAGACAGAGACAGAAGAAAGCTGGACAGAGCCTGTCTTCTCCTGTAACGGGGACATTTTGTCTCCAAACGAGGACAAAAACAGTGTTGACACCAAAAAACAAACTGACCGTTACAAAGCCGTTACAGACTCGGACAGTAAGACCTCAGACAGTAAGACCTCAGACAGTAACACCTCAAACACGTCTGTCCTTTTAAAAACCAAAACAAAGACAGCAGAGCTCGTTAGCATCGTTAGCTCGCCCCCTCCTCAGGGAGACCCCTCCATCTTGAGACCCTTCGGTCCCGCTCACCTTTCAGGGACCCAGACTTGCTGATGTTCGGTAGCACACAATTCAACTCAGTCGGCGAGGCTCGGGGGAGTGAACGCTAGGCGACGGGGCCCATTTGAAAATAAGTTTTGGGTAAATGTAACCCTCCAAGGTCCGAGAGGATGTCGACGCTGCTTCTTTTAACGGGACTGAGCCTCAGCCAGGAGCTTTTATACCACGCAGGTGACGTAGGCACTCGTCGTGGGCGTGACTAAGTATTAACGGCCCCGCCCCGCTAATCTGAACTCGTGGTGATGGGAAGTTAGGCTCTTTTTAAAGATTCGGATCTTTTGACCTCGGCTTCCACTTCGAAGAGCCGGCTCTCAAATCAAGACAAGTCAACTTTATTATCAATGCTTCCATATGTACAGGACATATAGAGTATCAACTCACTCTGCACTTAAAACCCTCCTGTTTAAAATCGCCTTTACCATCTGATTCAGTTGCATTGTCCTATTTAAACCTGTTTTTAATGTTGTATTCTTGTAATTTGATACTTTGATGGTTCTTTTTGTTAGTTTAAAACCAAAAAGAGTAAGAGAAAAGCCAGTAACAGTGAACTATTCGATATATAAATCTAAAACCTTATAACAGAAATCTGTGCAGGCTCCATGGTGCACCCATCATCAAAATAACCTTTGAAGATTTGTCTCTTTCCCCCGATGGG
>CM014087.1:1053970-1115559 GCA_004119915.2 Collichthys lucidus
GAAAGTATCCATGACATCCAGAGGCGGAAAGACAAAGAGAGAGATTCTGTAACAGATGTTTAAATATTGGCAACTTTTCTTTTAACCCGATGGCAAATTAATTGTACAAATAACAAAAAAAGTCCACCTCTCCTGACAGACGGAAAAGCCAAAAAAACAAAACAGAAATCACCTAACAGAAATATATTAACTACCAAAAAATGATCAACACAAACAAAACAAGAAGAAGTTATGAAACACACCGGCAGCAGCTCTGGGAGGTTTTTGTTTGTTCTCGAGCCTGCTTCAGTTTTAAAGTTTTGTTTTGGCTTTAATTATTTAATAATCCAAAAATATTTAAGCACATAAGCAACTCATATTTACGGCAGAGGTGTTTAGAGCAACATTGTTGTCGTTTTAATGGCTGAGAGATTTTTGGCAACACAAACAGCGACTTGAGGAAATGATTCAACATTTTAACAATTCCTGGATAATTATTATTATTATTTTTTTGGCTGGAAACATTTCACATCGTTAGTCGTCGAACCACCAGAGCCGACGTTGCAGTTTGCAAAAGCTTCTGTTTTATCACGATCGTGGCACGACGAGAAGGGCAGCAGCGGTTTTGTGTCAGTTTGGCCGCGTGCAGCGTTTAGTGTGTTTAGGAGTGTGTTCATGTGTGCAGTAAGGGGTCGTCTAAATATTTTTAACTTCCTTTCCTTCGGTTGAAACCAGTCTGTACAACTTAAAGACAAAAAAACAAACAAACACAGCAACGAGAACTACTTCTTTTCTACCAGCTAAATAATAAACAGGTTTTTAAAGTGAGTAAGGCCGATAGAGAAGCGTCGACATTCACCAGGTAGTGTGTACGCACAGCGAAGCGTTGTCTCACGTTGAGTTAACAGGAAGAGAGCAGCAGCAGTCGAACCGGGGCAAAGAGAACCAAACAGTCAAAGCGATTTGAGGTTGACTCAGTTTGACTTGCAAATGTTGGCGGCGGCATCCGAGTCTGTCGATTCGTTCTGGTTGCCTCGGCGTGATCAGTCAGTGTCAAAGTGACCGCGGCTCTTCAGTGGGTCGGTTTCACAAACGCTGCGACGCCTGTGAAACCGACGCACGGTGATTCTTTGTTTTGGAGTTTGTTGAACCTCCACCTGCTTCCTCTGAAACCTCCCACACTGACTGCTGCCATTCAGCAGCATCAGTGACAATATATTTATTCATATATTTTTATACATATTGATAAAAGTTATGTAAAAACATTATGCAAAGCAGTGTAAAATAGTTTTAATACAAAATGGTTTAAGGTTGTTGTTTTTTTTCTGTTTTTACATCCTGTTTTTTTTTTGTGGGGTGGGGGGTATACACGAGACCTCGGTCGTCTTTGCATGGTCGTTATGGTAACTGAGATGAGATATGCACATGCATGTAGCAGTAGTGGGTCTAAGAAGAGTAATGTGCTGGATGCTGCCCTCCCAGTCTAACTTTTAACCTGGAAGTGAAGAAAGTGTGTGTGTGATTTAAGTCGGAAAGAGAGCGTAGAGTAAAAACCTCCGTCTTTGCTCATGCCCATAAAATGCTCCTCCACCCTCAGTCTGCAGACATCCTGGCTTCTACACTCTCGAGCCGGAGCTCCTTTCTGATGCACCACCGCGGCGGTGCCGTTAAGAAAGCCCTGAAGTTGATCGTTTAAGAACCTGACATCTTTTAATGCCTTTGTAATGTGCGAGCGTGTTTGGGAAAAAAGCTGCCTGAGGAGTGCAGGAGGCGAGTGTTGGACTCACAGACGGGTGTGGATATTAGCGGGGAGGAGGTGTGTAAATGATTCAACAAAACATTTTCCTTCCCCTCAACGGCGAGGCTGAAGGGTGGAGGCGATGGGACCTGCGGGAAAGTCCGTCACCTCCGCCTGTCGGAGGTTACAGACCTCGGGACAGAGTGAGTGGTGGTGTAGGGTCAAAGGTCAGGGCTGGATCTGCGATGTGAGGTGATAACATACAGTCTCAGGTCATGAGGAAGGTGGCAGCGAGGAGGAGGAGGAAGAGGAGGTGGTGCAGGAGGTGGAGGAGGAGGTGCGATGCGTTCAGAAAGGCGGGTTCTCCTGAGTGGGGGTGGTGTCAGTGGGGGAGCCGACGGCGTCCCCGTTTCCTCTGGGGCCCACGACCTTGTACTGGAAGAGACGAGGAGGAAACAGCAGAGTGTTATTGATCCGCAGTTTCCTGTCGATGTTTGCAGTCAGTAAAAAACAATTTGAATCATTGAAAGTTTTCACGGGCTGAGCTGCTGCCAGAGCTGCTTACACTAACGAGCTGCTCACACTAACGAGCTGCTCACACTAACGAGCTGCTCACACACTAACGAGCTGCTCACACTAACGAGCTGCTCACACTAATGTGCAGACACGGCCAGACTAGAATAATCTTTACGTCAGGTGACTGAGAACTGAATCTCGTGGATTTTTATTGGGTTAGAAAAATGAAAACACACCTCTCCCACGATTCATCCACCACATTTTGGTTAGTTAGTAGAAATTGCGGCAGTCATGAATACCTGAGTCGCATCATGTCACGTCATTCCTCCTGTTAAAAGCTCACCTTCAGGTTCCCCATTTTATCCTCAAACGACTTGAAGGTCGCAGAGTTCCTGCAGAGCAGAGACACGACGTTACACATGTGACATGACGGACAAACACAGAGGCAGCTTCACTGTCAAGTCCAGCTGCTCAGAGCAAAAAAGACGAACGTGATAAAACCAGAAACAATCAAAAATAAAACAATCACAGTGACTTTAAGGAGATGAAGCTGTTTGTATCTGTTTATAACAAGAGTAAAGAAATGTGTTTCAACTGATTATTTTGTGGTTTTATGCTCAACTAAAACCTAAAATATGATTTCAGTTCTTTCCGATTCATAAAATGAGACAGAAGTCGACATAAATTAATTTCACAGCAGCTACAGAGCTGCACGTGTTCAACACATCACAAACAAGAAAGGTTCACAACATGTGGAGCCGTGAACACGATGTGTGATCGGTTTCAGTTTTTTAAACTGGCTTCAGCCATAAAACAGATTAAATAACGTGAGGACGGTGCAGCAACTCGATCAGAAATCTGTGCATGCAAACTGAAAACAACAAGCACAGACATCAACAAACAGACAGACAAACAAACAAACAAACAGACAGACAGACAGTAACACAAGAAACTTCAAAGTTAATGTGTGTGTGTGTGTGTGTGTGTGTGTGTGTTACAGTGAGCAGGCGTGTGTGTTACTTTACCTCATGGCCGGCATACTTATCGAGTGGCGAATGGAATAGTTGCTACTTTGTAAGCGTTAAAGAGAAGAGACAGAAGTGCAAGTGTTATAAAGCAAGCGGGCGGTGACACACACACACACACACACACTCCACATAATGCAGTTAATAACTCAGTGACAATTTTCAACATTTCAGGAGGAAAACAAAGCTGGAAATATTTTATTTTACAGCTCGTAGTCTCCCATAAATGATAAAAGTATTTTAAAAGCATAAAGCGGCATCATTTATCACGACACATCACGTTACCAATAAACCTGAAATTAACCTGTTGAATGATGCAGATGGACGTGGAGATTTACAACAGTATGAACATTAAATATCTATATCTTAACTTTCAAACTCAATGACAAAAGTTCTTTTAAAGAACCTAGACTCCAGATTTACCATAAAAAAATAAAAAGTGTTTCCAACAATCTTAGCACGCGGTGTCCTCGTCGTTTTCAGAAATAATTTATCATCAGAAAATTCTACGTGACAAGTCATCGACAACTGTTTTAAAGAATTAAATGAAATTAAATAATTAAATTAACCGAGGAGGACGACATGCTGAGAAAATAAAATAATGCAGACGTCAAGTATCGACAATAAAACTGGCAGAGCTTAACCTCTATGATGATGAAGATGAGTTAATGTTTGCTGTGTTGCTAATAAATTTCAGGCCACATGAACTCTCTGTTGTTCTCACAGGACGTGTTAGTCTTACCTAAAGGAATTAGAGAAAGGTAGAGCTCTGCAGGTCAAACCAAGGCAGCGATAAAAAATAAAAAAACACAAGAAGGAGAGAGAGCGTGAGCAGCTTCATCAGGACACACACACACACACACACACACACACACACACACACACACACACACACACACACACACACACACACACACACACACACACACACACACACACACACACACACACACACACACACACACACACACACACACACAGGGAAAAGCAGGCATGTGTTTGCTGTGTGACTGGTTTTCTTGTTTTCAAACCTTTGTGACGTTGTTTCATGATTACACTCAGACGCTGACGAAGCACAAACAAACTGAGACGAGCTCAGTTCAATCAGCTTAAATAATACCAACACTTCCTGCTGATTTTTCACAATAAAAGTCGACCCATCTGCACGCCTTTAAAGTGAAAAGTCTGGAGGAAGCGCCGAGTTACACCGATCAGTCATGAAGTGAACAGCATGGACTATATCTGTGATATATTAGGTGAACATTTTGTGACCAATCGAGCATCAGTGGGACAAACAAGTCCATGGAAGACAAACGTCTCAGCTTACAGGACTTAAAGGATCTGCTGCTGACGTCTTGGTGCTGAGACACACCTTCAGAGTTCTAGAGGAGTCCAGGCCTGCACGATCTTAGGATGTTCTGGCTGATCGGTGTAAGTTCATGATGATTAATACACACTTCTAGTGTCGTGGCTCACTGCTCCTTGCCTCCACAACAATTACTTGTACAAAGTAAGTGTAGTTATTGTCCTGCACTGAAAATCTTAACATGTAGAACAAGAAGGAAGAACAGTGTGGATGAATAAGCAAAAAACATGCAGGGACACACAGTGATGCAAACAAAGAAGTAAAAGCTGTTAAAATACTGTAAGAACAACAAACAAACAAACAAACAAACACACACACAGACAGACACACCCTTGCATGGATAAATGGAAACATTGATAGAATTACAGGCGGCTGTGTGAGTCAACAAGAGACGAGTTAGAGTGGTTAGTGTGTTTTCTGTCACCCGTCGATCACACTCGATGGACTGCTGCTGTCGTTTGTTCAGAACGTTTACATCTGACTCAGCTTCCTGTGTAGGATTGAATCAAACTTCCAATAACTCCAGAGCATCGTCCAAAGTTCAAACATGTCACATGTTTTTATCTGAAGTACTGGCTACGATCCAGCCTTTCAAAAACAACATGTTACATGTTACTCGTGTCTTTAATCTGTTTCTGTGTGTCTGAACTGAGACACGACACAGTGTGTTTGTGTGATTTCAGGGTGACAAAGTTTTCTACATTTCAGGGACGCTCCAACTTTCAGAGGCAGACCAGTCGACTTTTATTTTACTAAAAACATGTTGAAGCATCCCTCGTGTTAGTAAAAAAAACCTTTCAGGTGATGGAGCTCTTAAATAAACAGACTGGACGTTGTGCACGTTATCTACAGCGCTAACGGGAGGGAGGACAAGAAGCCGATCACTTCAGTGCTACAAGACAAACAGAGCAGCGGACAGTGTCACAAACTGAACCGGTTCATTCAGTCCTCGTGTGCATGATCCAGCTTCCTGGACACAGCTGCATTTACTACTTTCCATCTCATCACCAGTAATGAAGCATGCTATGTGACACAGTGTTCCTGTGCATCAGTCTCCCTGTATTCATCGAGTGGACATCATCCACCGAGACACGCTGTGATCAGCTAAGTCGAGCTGGTCTGGGACTAACTGGACCACACGTTGTGTCTTCTGTGGTCTAAACGTTAAAGTTCTGGGCCACACTGAAGGACCGCCTACTCCACCTGAGGTCCTGTAAGAACACGTCGTGTAACACGCTGTGACGAAAATCACATCTTGTACATTCTGGATTAAATAAAGTCGTTTCTTTCTTCAGGTTCTGTGTGTGTCTTACTTGCTGATATTTATCATCCAGGTGTTGGTTTGAGGTGAGAAGTCGACAGTTTTACAAATAGAGTAAATAATAATCGCTTCCTTGTCGCCTGTGGAGAAAGTCGGCGGACTCCTATAAACATTTTTGTGAGTTGTTGAGTTGGAGAACCTTCGGAAACTTTATCAAACGCATAACTATTCTGCAACGCTGAGTATAAACATGACGTGTTTATTTAAAACAAACTGAGACACTAGCTCCAGCTGTTTGACCAGATAAATATGAATCTGTCATGTGATATTTTGGGTTTCGACACTGTCCGCTCTGCTCTTTTTTTTCTTGTAGCTGAGCCAAAGTGTCGGCTGTTTTCTGGCTCTGCTGCATCATACCTCATGTCGCCCAGTCTCTTGCTGATCACCGTGCCCACTGTGGTGAGAGCTGCACTGGTCTTCTGCCCCGCCTGAGAGAGAGTCTCCTGAGTCTTCTTGTATCTGCAGAGAGGAAGGGAAGGGAAGAAAAAGAGGTGGGATGGATGGACGGATGGAAGAGAGAGAGGAACGGTGGGAACAGGAGAATGGAAAAAGAACAATTGAGAAAAGAAAAAGGAGGAGAGATGGTTGGAGTGGAATGACGAGGTGTGGGATGGAGAAAGAAGAAGGGAGGAGGATGGATAGGAGTGAAAAGACGACAGAGAGCGACAGGATGAAGAAAAACAAGACAGATGAAGAGGAGAGGAGAGAAGAGGAGAGGAGAGGAGAGGAGAGGAGAGGAGAGGAGAGGAGAGGAGAGGAGAGAAGAGGAAAGGAGAGGAGAGGAGACAAGAGGAAAGGAGAGGAGGACGAGAATTAGACCAAACTGTTTGACCACAGCGAGCATGAACACCAAAGCTAACAGTGACTAAGTTCAGAGTATTCCCCGCCCGGTGGTTAGTATTCACACAGAGATCCAGGCCACAGAAAGCAGGTGACCTCCTGTTTACCTCTTCTGTTTGCTTCTTTAAAATGCAGCCGAATGAATAGAACATCTTGCAATACTTAAAAAAAGCAAAGAGTCTTTCAGAGTTAGTCCTAATCCTTCCCCTGAAACACTCTCACACATAGAAGCACATGTAGAGAGAGAGCGTCAGCGTTAATGTGAGAGATGATTCAGCCCGCGGCTCGTGAAGGTGAGTCTGTTTGTTTAATGGCATGAAGAGAGAGCGTGATGGCGAATGAAGCAAACACTGAAGCTGACGAAGCCACCCAACTCTGAGTGCGGTCGAGTGTCAAGTGTCACGATATGAACAGTGTGTATAGATGTTCTTCTCAAAGGTGTTCATAGTGTTGCATAAAGACACTCTGGTTTCACCTCCGCACAGCGTGGCTCAGATCATGTTTTTAGAAACTTTCAGTCAAAGCGTTTCGATTCTGACATCAGAAGGTTTAAGATGGTGCCCGACGATCCAACAAATACAGTGGTCCCTTGTTTATCGCGGGGGATACGTTCTAAAAATAAACCGCAATAAACGAAATCCGCGAAGTAAGTTTTACAATTATTATACATGTTTTAAGGCCGTAAAACCTCTAACCACACACTTTATACACCTTTTTACACGCATTTTGTACAAGACTCCCTTAGTTAATGAGAACCCCTGCGGTCCTGGTCACATTTGCACCCTGGGCAAATTTTTTCTTGTGCACCCTCACATCAACTCGTGCGCCCTAGTCCTAGATTGCCGCCTGGGATTAGTCTGTCCGCCGCCACCATACGCCTTGCCAACCCCCCCCATGCTCCCGGGGGCGCCCACTCCACTAACTTGATGAGCCGTATAGAAAATTGGTGAGGTTTTTTTTCTTTTTCGGGCGCTCTCATTGCCCATAGCTAAGACCAGCCCTGATCAGGACGCAGAACACATGTGCGGTTCTCCTTTAGCCAATTTAAGACGCAGAACACAATGCGCGTTCATAGTATAGAGTACGCTGTAAAAAAAAAGAATGTAAAATTACACTTAAAAAATCTGCAAAACAGCGAGTCTGCGAAAAGTGAACCACGATATAGCGAGGGACGACTGTAATTCATAGCAAACATACAAACACCTTTATTGGCCTAATTCTCGTGCTAAAGAAGGAGGGTGTATGCTCAGAACGGGTTGACTGAACACGTCTAAACACAGCTGGGCAATCTCTGCATGAAGTATAGTACGGTTGGCCGTGTCCAAAGTCACAGAAGTCTGAAATGAGGAAGCGTACTTTAACCTTTATCACAGCATTTAGTTCCCACAACTTCAGCGATCAACACTGTTCTCTCCAACCACAGCTTCATATAAAGAGATTCTTATGACGCTGCTCTATGATAAACAGACGGAGAACTGGATCAGGCTGAAGAGAACAAGTAGAACAACTTACAAGCGTACTGTTCACCTTGCACACAAGCTGGTAAACAGTTTGACTAATGCAGCATGTGTTTTCTGCACCAGGCTGGATCAGAAAACTTACCGAGCTGCTGCCAAATACGGCTTAAGATAAAACTCAGCATGTACGCGTTCAGAAGTCTCAAATCAAAAAGCAAAATAAAACATCTGAGTCTTTGGCTTTAGCACATTCCTGCTGTCTGCAGCAGAGTCTGTTTACTCTTGTCTGACCTGCATAGTTCTGGTATCAAGCAATGCTACCAAATATTTCTGGAATAAATCTTGAAACTTCTGGTCATCTGAAGCTGTCGCCTTGCTGCCATGATGTAAGGTAAGGCGAGAGATATATCGAATTAATCCGGCCTGCAGGTGAAAACACACCTCAGGAGGATGAATGGGTGTGCACACATTTCTGTTCTCCCTCGGGTGAATCTGATAAAGGAGGTGGATGTGTGGACGTTTTCTAGCTGTGTGGGATAACCGTTATGTGCATAACGAAGGCAGCTTTGCGAAGCTTGCATGATATCGCCGCCCCGCCATAATTCGAGGTTTGGTAAGTAGAGCGCGGTCAGAGATGCAGCAGACTGCAAACCAGAGGAGGTCAGTGAAAATAGGTTTTCATACTGACCTCACGTAACCTTAAATCTGAGACTTTTAGTTAAATAGTTTAACATTTTGGAAAATGCTTATTCTCCAAGAGTCAGGTAAAGTAAAGTTTATAGGTGTGAAAGGTGTGCGTGGTCAACAGGACGAACAAGGTCTGCAGGTGTGGTCAAACTACACCCACATACAGACAAATGCTCAGAAATATGCATGTAGCACCCACTCACATTCATCCAGACTGGCAAAAAGCTAACAAGCAGGCTGGAATAAACACCCACCAGCTGTATGCACACACAAACACACACTCACACACACACACTCAGCTGAGCTGATCAAACACACAGTTGGTGTTGCCGAGTACCGATGTGCACGACATGGCTGACCTTCCACACTAAGGGAACACTGAAGTGTGTACTGTGTCGTCATTTTAGCAGTGATCATTCAAAAATATTTCTAAATGTAGAACTTGTTTAACATAAAGCAGAGAAACTTTCCTAGATTCAGCCACTAACAACTAAAAGATGCTAAAATGTACTAACACCCTCACAGCAGCCAAAAGAAAACAGAAGAAGATGGAGAAGCAAAAAATAAAATAAAATGATGAACAGAAAATCAAACTTAAAGAAACCTTAAACCCATCTACGAAAATAAAACAAGAACACAAAAGAGAAAGAGGTCAACTCACGCTTCAGAGTGGGCAATGTCATCCAAAGTGGCTGAGGCAGACAGATATCTGAAGACACAACAGCAGGATCATGACACAGGGCAGGAGACACACTCACAATACAGCAGAGTCACAGTAACAGTAGTCACAACAGAGTCACAGTTACAGTAGAGTCACAACAGAGTCACAGTTACAGTAGAGTCACAACAGAGTCACACTTACAGTAGAGTCACAACAGAGTCACAGTAACAGTAGAGTCACAACAGAGTCACAGTAACAGTAGAGTCACAACAGAGTCACAGTAACAGTAGAGTCACAACAGAGTCACAGTTACAGTAGAGTCACAACAGAGTCACAGTTACAGTAGAGTCACAGTCACAGTAGAGTCACAGTCACAGTAGAGTCAGTCACAGTAGAGTCACAGCAGAGTCACAACAGAGTCACAGTTACAGTAAAGTAACAGTAGAGTCACAGTAGAGTCACAGTAACAGTAGAGTCACAGTAACAGTAGAGTCACAGTAGAGAACAGTAAAGTCACAGTAACAGTAGAGTCACAGTAACAGTAGAGTCAGAGTAACAGTAGAGTTAAAGTAACAGTAGAGTCAAAGTAGAGAAACAGTAGAGTTAGAGTAACAGTAGAGTCAAAGTAGAGAAACAGTAGAGTTAGAGTAACAGTAGAGTCAAAGTAGAGAAACAGTAGAGTTAGAGTAACAGTAGAGTCAGAGTAACAGTAGAGTCAAAGTAACAGTAGAGTCAAAGTAACAGTAGAGTCAGAGTAACAGTAGAGTAACAGTAGAGTCACAGTAGAGTCACAGTAGAGTCACAGAAACAGTAGAGTCACAGTAACAGTAGAGTTAAAGTAGAGTCACAGTAACAGTAGAGTAACAGTAGAGTCACAGTCACAGTAGAGTCACAGTCACAGTAGAGTCACAGTCACAGTAGAGTCACAGTTACAGTAGAGTCAGTCACAGTAGAGTAACCGTAGAGTCACAGTTACAGTAGAGTCACAGTAACAGTAGAGTCACAGTAACAGTAGAGTCACAGTAACAGTAGAGTCACAGTAGAGTCACAGTCACAGTAGAGTCACAGTTACAGTAGAGTCACAGTAGAGTCACAGTTACAGTAGAGTCACAGTAACAGTAGAGTAACAGTAGAGTCACAGTCACAGTAGAGTCACAGTAACAGTAGAGTCACAGTCACAGTAGAGTAACAGTAGAGTAACAGTAGAGTCACAGTCACAGTAGAGTCACAGTAACAGTAGAGTCACAGTCACAGTAGAGTAACAGTAGAGTAACAGTAGAGTCACAGTCACAGTAGAGTCACAGTAACAGTAGAGTCACAGTCACAGTAGAGTAACAGTAGAGTAACCGTAGAGTCACAGTCACAGTAGAGTCACAGTTACAGTAGAGTCACAGTCACAGTAGAGTAACAGTAGAGTCACAGTCACAGTAGAGTCACAGTAACAGTAGAGTAACAGTAGAGTCACAGTTACAGTAGAGTCACAGTAACAGTAGAGTCAGTCACAGTAGAGTAACAGTAGAGTCACAGTCACAGTAGAGTCACAGTAACAGTAGAGTCACAGTCACAGTAGAGTAACAGTAGAGTAACCGTAGAGTCACAGTCACAGTAGAGTAACAGTAGAGTCAGTCACAGTAGAGTAACAGTAGAGTCACGGTAACAGTAGAGTCACAGTTACAGTAGAGTCACAGTTACAGTAGAGTCAGTCACAGTAGAGTAACAGTAGAGTCACAGTAACAGTAGAGTCACAGTCACAGTAGAGTCACAGTCTGATATCGGCCTCTTGCAGACATATCCTACGGTCTACGTGTTATCCGATATGCACCAATACAAAGAAACATTTCTTGTTGTTTATAATTTGGTATCAGATTTTAATATATCGGCAAACTGTTGAATTTTAACTGTAGAATCTGTATCGGTCTCCAAAATCCCACATCAGTCAGGCTCTAGGAGCAACATGACCAAACAGTTTATTTGTTCTATTTGTTTTGTACTGCAGAATGTGTTTACATGGGATAACCCTGGTGTTATGAAGCAAACATGAATTCAGGTTTATTTTTTAAATATTTATTATTATATTAAAATGTGTGTGTGTATAATCAGATCTTTCTCTTTTGTGTGTTCAGAAGAAAAGGCGGTTTCCTCTGTTTCACAGCATAACACCATAATTCAGCTTTTGTTTTGTCCATGTTGTAAGAGCGTCCTGTGCTCCTACAGGTGAACTTTAGAAATCCAAACATGCTGACGTTATTTTTTTAAATCAGGACTTTGTGTGACGGACAATGAGCTGATCAATAGTAGCGCCTGACGGCCTGATATGGTGTACCGTGAACCCATGAAAGAACCATGAAGATCCCGTGTTATGGTACCAAAACTTCAACTGTGAAAGCAAGACACGAACAGATAACAGTAATATGAGTACGATTGTTCAGTTCATGTGTGTGAACTCTACACAAACACACCGTTAGTGGAAAAGCTGAACGAGTTGATGCTTCAGTGTGGAAAACAGACCCATGGTAACTCACACACACCAACCAGGTTAACAGATCAAACACCAGACAGCACAGACTGTTCATGATTAGCAACAAAGCTTAAACACACACACAATATTAAAAACACACACACAAACAGTTGTGCTTGTACCATATCTGGAAAAAAAGAGAGGAAGTGTGTTTGTGCTGACTGCTCTGTGAAACAATAGTCGATGAGGAAGCCAAGCCAACGCAGGAATGAGCGGAGGTCTAACTTTACGTTCACATGGTGAACACTCCCGAACCCGTCTCAGCTTAAATACTACCTGTTTGTCACATGACCACTGAAAAAGGTGTGATTCAGAGTTATATTCAGCTGTGCAGGTGCTGTCATGTCAGCACATGATGATGATGAATAAATATTGATCAGAGATGTAGTTTGGTAGTGTAATATCTTATTACTGTGGCGGCATTACGCTGCTATACTTCCAGACAGTGGATCAGTGTTTGTGTCGAGCCGACGGTGCCAAAAGTCAGAACAAAGATGAACTGTAAGACTGACTGACCCGCCTGGAAAGCAGGAAACACATGGTGGACTGTTACACGTCCTCTGTCTCTTCGTGGGGACGTTCCTGTCTAACTTCCTCGTCAAAAGAAACTTTTAAATTTAGATAAGTCGACGAGTCCGGAGGTGAGAAAACTCAAAACTTCGACAACACCATGAAGTGAAGATGGCGTTCATGTTATTAGACGCGGACAGAGATCACCAGAGTCGCTGCTTAGCTTTTAACACGTGGAGTAATAAAACAAGTCTCAGCAGAAAGCTGGTTCGATACTATTACAGTAAGAGGAGACGGCTCCGCTGCAGACAAGGCCGGTCTCTATATCCTGACTTACATCTGCACAATGCCGCCAACTGTACAGCAGCACAGAGCAGCCTGGACACAGTGCACCGCCTGTTCATCCACGCACCACTTCACTGTTTGACTGCTGGATCTGATCCATTTACATGTTTGTGAGAGAAAAGAAGTCGGCGTGCAGCTGACCGAACTTACACCGATATACAAATAAAAACACACTTGGCTGAGCTGAAAATTGACTACAACAGCTGACTGACTACCTCCACCCACTCTGAGTCTTTGTGGCTCCAAATTATTCATAATTCATAACCCACTTATTTCTTTGTTTAGATCAGCTTGGCTCTGTGCACCTCTCTCTCTCTCTCTCTCTCTCGTCATGTGACTTAGCAAAACACCATCTCTTTCTCCTCCCTTCCTTCCTCCACCTCTCTCACATTCCTTTCCTCTCCTCCCACTCGTTCCTGCAGCAGGTCTGAGCTGCACGTCTGGTCGCCAGGCACGACCAGGGCCGCATGCAAACATACTTTCTCTGCACTGGACTTGGCGTTGTGTCGTCATGTAATAACTCAAAATTACTCCAGCTGTGTGGGAGTCTACAACACACACTACAAACTGAGATCAGCTCACCTGTCGCAGTGTGTGTGTGTGTAAAAGTCAAGACGAGCGTCAGCAGCGTGTCAGGATAGGTGAACTGTCTGAGTGAGCTCGCCAATCCAGTTCATTTCAAGAGCAGCCACATGGAAAATTCCATTAGCCTCTTTAGACTTCACAGCAGCAGCAGCAAACTCACTGATTTCATGTTTTTCTGCAGAAGCAGCTCAAAAAATCTGAACCTCAAACTGACTCCAGGGAAACTTTACAGCTCCGACGCACATTCAGGAGCCCGTGTCTGGTTATGAAGCTACATGTGAGCTGACGGACGAGGATTAGGAGGCTCACAGACTCTGAGAACAGTGACTGCTATCACATGTTCTTCAACCACAGCAACAACAAACACAAATCAACAGATAACCTACAGGTCTGCATGTGTTTGTCTGGCTGAGAGATATCGGGCGCTGATAGCGGCTGCCGTAACTTTAGTAACAGCATGAAAAAAACTTGCTCCGTTGTAGGAAACGCTAAAACTAATTTCTCAGAGATAAGTTCAGTAATTTGAGAATTTAATTGTTGTTTTTTGTAACTGTTCGATTCATATTCAGCTCTGTAGCGTCTCGCTAAACTAGAGTCTTCATAACAGAAGAAGCTTGACTTCATCAGTATAACCTGAACCACAGGTTTGCTGTAGTAATTCATAAAATATCCCACAGCGACACATTCACAGTGTCACTGCAGCTCTGTGGCGGCAGGAGGTCATACAGACTCTTCAACTAGAACTAGTTAATCCAGATTATATTTACCAGGCGGGTTTAGCTCGAGGTGGTAAAATAAGTTTGTTGTTGTACATCTGAAACCTTCTGTCGCTCCGACTGTGGAGCAGTCAGCCATGTTGTTGCTGTGTGCGACGACATGACGCCGTTACACCAACACGTCACAGTACTGACACTTTTCAGCATATTAAATATTATACCGATTTAAAAATGATGGCACATGATCGTTAACCTGCAATGTTTCACTGAAAAGATGCAAAACAACCACGAGCATCACTGAGTGTCATTTTCTCATAATACATGGCTAATTAATAAAGACTGAGCAGATCGTATACAACAGCTGCTTATTAAAACGTGACATCATCTCTGGTTTCCCCATCGTGGAGCCTCTTGATTTTATTTGTCCAATCCGCCCTCAGGCTGAAATCATTATGTAAAGGGAAGCCAGTACCAGCATGCGGCTTAATGGAGTCTGATATTTCAACACATAGAACATTAATTTGGTACAATTAGGTAAACAAACAGAATAAGATAATCATAATGATGATAAGAGTCTTTGTTGATGACTGAAGCTGTAGCGCTACAAACGCTGTCAGATGAGCTAATTAAACCTAAAGTGGTCTGACTGTAACAACAAAGATTCGACTCCTCTCCTCGCCTGACAGCAGAAAGAAAACATCGCTTAGACACAAACCGTGTCAGTTTTGCCGCTGGTAATAAAAGCAGAGAGGAAGCGTCTGTGGGAGCTTAAAATATAGAGGAATTTTAGATTAGGAGAGGAAGTAGAGAGGAGGACGTGTGTCATCAATACTTGACGGAGGAAGAGAGGACACCTGACCTCTGAGAGGAAGCAGACGGATAACTCTGATAGGACAGAAACACGTCTGATCTGTAGCTGCTGGTTTTACTTCTGTCAGCACAAACTTCCACTAGATAAACCCAACAGCACCATGTTAAAAAAATCTGAATACTGAAAGGTGAGTCAGAGGCCACGGCGCACAAACACACACTCAGGTACACACATCAAATCCCACTTCAGTGCGAGAAGTCAAGCCACACATTCAAAAAGCTCCTGACGCTTGTTAACAAACCAGAAAATCCATCATCCGTTCACTTTCTCCAGTTAAATTCATCAGGTTAATGCACGCCACAGCCCATCCATTCAACACGAGCGAGAAGAATGAAACAGATGAACGTCTGTCCTCCTAACAGACACGAAGTCAAACACCGTCTGTCGAAGCAAACGTGGTTAGGAGAAGGAGTGAGTGAAAAGTCGAGAGCGTGAGAGAGCAAACAGGAGACATCACCGGCGAGGTGAGCGAGCGGCAAACAGTGCGACGTGGACTCACAGATCCAAACTGGCAACTCTCTCATTCCACTCGCCCAATTTCTCAGCGGTTCTCACATAGCTAGAAACGGAGACATGAAGGTGTTACGCTGTAGTTCAGCGAGGAGTCAGAGTGAGCTGGCTCGAAGAGGAAGCCAGGGTGAAAAAGTCCTGGAGAATCTTTGACAATGAAGTTATAGAGTTACACTGTTAGGGTTTTAATAATACGAACTGAAATGATTTGGTGCAAAAAATATTAGTTATTTTACTTACTGTCCTGTCAGCTGTTCATGTAACCTTACATAACTACGATAGCGGCATCGTTTGTCCAAGAGCAAGAAGCAGTGCTGGTTTAGTAACCATCCCTATTTACAGCTCATCAAATATACTCTTAATAATATAAATAATTATGCGAGTGATAGCCCTTTAATTGTTTTTTTTCCTGCTGTCGTGGCGGCTGTCAGTCACACGGTGACAGAGAAATCTGCTCGTTTTGTAAGAGCAGCAAAATCTCAGATCTGATCAAAGATCAACGTTTTCTCTCTCTCTCTCTATAGTTTTTGTCTGACTCACTGGAACGACACTCGTGACCTCCAGCGATCTGAAAATGACGGAGAGGTTCACGTGCAAATGAAAGTCTTAATAATATCATTATAATTATCTTATGAAAACAACATATAAAACACATCACATATGGGAATTGTCAAAGTTGGAAACTTTCCACGGGAATTGACGGGAATTTAACTGGGAACTTAGATATAGTGAAGGAAATATATTTTATATAATAATCTTGACTAAATCAACCAGATTTCCTGCAGGTCCACTTGAATATCTGCTCTTCCTCAGTCACATGCACATAGCACACTGCTTACTGCAGGGCTACTGAGGCCACGCCCCCTACCTGCACAGGTGATTTCTGTACCTGGACCAGAAACTTTCCACCTCTTTGCAGCCCTACTCACATATACTGTGCACAGAATATATTAGGTGTTACAAATTAATACAAATATAGACCAAACCCTGAACCCTCCTGATAATTTAAACCGTCAAATGAAATAAAAGCTGAATTATGTGCTTGTTTTATTAAAAACACGGATTAAATAAAAAGGGTTAAAAGACATTTTATGACTTCATGGTTTTATTATTCATGAGTTGAGGTGGAGTGCAGTAACGATCTCTGTCCTGGAGAGTTTCAGTCGTATCATTTCACAGAAGTCTGCTGTGCGTTCATTAAGATTTTAACAACTACAGCTACAATAAAGTGTTGAAATCCGACGATGTTTAATCATTCAGTTTAATTTCAAACAGAGCCGCCACTGCGTTAATCACACAGATAAAAAACTGTGACTGCTCCGATGAACTAAATCATGATCGGAGTAACTTTAAAAACATTTTGAATAAATTATGTCTGATGATGCAGAGCCTTCACCTCCGCTGAGGTCATGTGACGCTGGTTCGTCTGTTTAAAAAGGTGAGAACGTAAAGCTCTGCAGAAAAATATTCTAAAGACGCCACCGCAGGATGAGTCATGTTCTGACGGACCAGCAGACAATGTCTGCGGGAAGTGCTGATTCATGGATTAATCTCATTTAGGGTCTTTATTTAAAATGTACGTGACAAATTTTAGTGATTTCTGAAAGTCTAATCTTTTCTCAGTTGGAAGCAGATTAGTAAAAATCTGTTGTCCTTTATCCTCCTGTTCATTCTTCCAAATATTTTTAAGTGTTTACACATGAGGTGACGAAACGGATGAAAGGTTTGTCGCTGTGATGAACTGTGATGTCGTGGTATTGTTTGATATATACGTACATTTTGTTTTAAATCACAGTAAGTGAAATTATTATTATTATAATATTAATATTATAAGAATCTTTAAATTTATCTTGAGGTGTGTTTCCGTCTCATGTTGTGTTTCAATGATCTGGTAAGAGTGATACGTACGCGTTGGAGGTCTGTACGTCTTGCCAGCTCTTGCTGATGTTCTGCTTTAATTCGTTGAGCGGGCTGAGGCCGAGTTTCCTCTTCAGCTCTGTGGCGTGTCTCTCTTTGGCTGACAGAACCTGACGCAGGGTGTTGATCTCCTCCTCCACCTGAAAAAACAAACACGACAGACGCACCACAGAGAATTAAATCCTCCTTCATGAAGCTGCATGTGTCACCGCAGCTCTTCACATCGGTGATTGTGTTCCTCTGGGAAACACAAAGGTCCGTCCTCTCTCCCTCCCTCGCTCCATCTATCCATCCCTATCATCTAGTGCAGGATCAAATTAAAACCATCCTCTGTACTCTGACTCATGTTGGCAAACGCCTCGACTCCAGAGCTCTGCAGGAGAAAACAATTCTTTTATTTGGTCTCATACTGTCCGGATGCCACGGCTGACTCTACACCAGAGAGAGAGAGAGAGAGAGAGAGAGAGAGAGAGAGGGCATGAAAACGCAACCGATGTGTTTTTAATTAACAGCAGAGGTCGGTTGCATAAGTTTCAGGCCCTCATGTGAAATGTTTCTCCAAGCAGAGCGCTGCAATAAACCTCTTAGTTTGCGTCCTTGCCTCAGTAGTTAGACGAAGCCTTTCACAGCAGTTATAATGAAACAAAACACAACTGTAACAGCAAGAAAGGAGATCGACATAGACGGGAGTCAATAGATTAGCTATAGGCACAACTGAGCATAACAAATATTTTGTCTCGTCATAGCAGGAAAGGTG
This sequence comes from Collichthys lucidus, assembly GCA_004119915.2. Taxonomy (NCBI): domain Eukaryota; kingdom Metazoa; phylum Chordata; class Actinopteri; family Sciaenidae; genus Collichthys; species Collichthys lucidus. Next base: position 1,072,290 of record CM014087.1, read on the forward strand.
GGTGGAGCTTTGTTCCGTTAAAATTCCTCATACAAGAAAACAAACAAAGTAACTAACTGTCTGTCTGTGTTAGACCGGCCAGTGAGTGAGCATACAGTACACCTGAGCCTGGACCTTATTGTTTTAATTACAGATTATCACATGCCAAAAGACTGCAGTGACAAATGTCTGTTATATCTGTATTGTATGTGTTAGCTGAGTTTTAAAAGTTACCGGTGATGATTTAAAGTTGTTTATTCAGCGGCCATGCGACAAAATCTATCAGGTAACCGTGAGATAAATAATAATAAACTGGATGAAATCAAACATCTGTAAACACTCTGAGTCACACAGATCGTCCTCGGAGCTCAAAAGAAGTTGTGTTGTGCATGGTTTCTGTTCTACAGCATCCACAGCAGCCTGTAGTCACGTGGTGGATCTTGGGACATGTCTGGTCCGTACCTTGGTGAGTTCGGTGCGGAGCTCCTCGGCCTCTTCCTCCGTCAGGCCGGGTGGGAGAGGGTTGGCCACGTTCCCCACCGCTCCCTCCACCGGCACGTCGGACAGGCTGTCTGAATGCTCCACACCGAGACCCTTGTTAGGAGAGTTCAGGTTGATATCTGCAGAGGCAGGAGAAGAGAGGGTTAAACCAATTACATCAGTTAGAGCGTTAAAAGCCTGGAGTGGTTTACTCGGATCATCCCGCTCTCTGTATCCATTTCACACAGAAACCGAGGCCAGGACGAGGCTCGTGTTGCCAGCAGGGGATATCCGACAGGAAGAGAAAGTGGCAATTAGCAGAGCTAGGAGTTGAAGTGCATTCTGGGATAGTAACTTAAAACCCCTGTCTGCCTGAGAGCCATTAAAGCTTTCACTTTCTGTAAACAGGAACGCCGCCATGCAGGCGACCGGGAAGAAGAAACACAAAAACAGGAAGAAACGCAGCCGCGTTCCATTCATGACGGCACAAAAAGCAGTTTGAACCCTGAGATCACGTTTCAGCGTCTCTACGACGATGACTTCATTCTGCGTCGTTCACTTGAGGTCACCGTCACAGACTTGGCAGCTAACGGAGCTGGGCACAGTCAGAGCTGGCAGAGAGGGTGACAACAACACAACAAACAGTCTACCTGAAACACCTCACGCATTATAGACCAACATCCACACAGTATTTATTCAGCGGGCGAGCCCAGTGCGAAAGTTAAACTCAAACACACCCTCTCATATCAGTGAACAGACGATGTTGTTGAAGCATGAAAGCAGCACTGAGTCCGACATGAATCCCTGACTCGGTGCAGTGTATGTATATACCCCACTGGTTTGCACAACACAGCGACAACAACAGGATAAACACAGGAGTGTTGCAAAAGACTGAGATTAGCACTATCAGCAGGTAACACGCTGTGTGATCCTGAGTCCTGGAAATAACATCCGCATACAGGCTGGAGAGATACAGCGGCTCCACCCTCAAGGTATATTGATTCAGACCGGCCCACGGGGACAGCAGCAGCGAGGTTAAAAAGAGATGAAGCTCACGAGATGACGACAACAACAAAAAGATTTGGATTTATAGAAAACATGTCGTGTTCGGTATCATTTCTCCCTCTGTAAGTGAGTCCCTCACAACAACACCCAAACTTCTCAATCAGAGGTCATCTCTTGCTTCTTCTCGCTCGTTAAATATCAATGCACGCACCCGATCACAGCCACACCTCTTGGTTAAATAGCTGGCTGCTGCTGCTGCTGCGATGCATCCTGGTTCATTTCCTGCTGAACTATTTGTTTATTTGTCAACACACATTAAAAACGGACCCACATACGCAGAGATACATCACAGATGAGTGTTTTTGTACGTTAAAAAAACAGCAGCAGCGTTATGTGAGAATGATAGTCCCCCAAAAAATAAAATTATAAAACCTTCTCTCATGTTTCACTGCATCTGTGGCACCGGGATGACTTAATGTGGACTGACATCATACCTGAAGACAGACAAACGTCCTTCATCACGTTCTAAGAGCTGATACAACACGACACGTCAAGCCACGGTCGCTCATTGTTACAAACAGCAGGAAGCAGCCCTGGAGGTCTCATTAGGACATCCCTCAGGGATTTTTCTAACCCTAATGACACAGAGATACCAAATAAATAAACAAATAAATGATATGACAAGAGTTTATGATTAATCTAATATCGTCACTCAGCTTCAATGCTGCATTTTAAACCGGCTTCACAGTTTCCTGATGAATGGTTTATGTCAACAACAGATCAGATCATTATTTGTTATTGTTGTTCAGTTGTTTATCTGGCTCAGATTTCAGTGATATGACAGTAAAATTTAGATTGAGGCTGTATCGGACCATGAGGGCAAAATGTCACATACATGTTAAAATACTTTGATTTTTTTTACAGGATTTTCCAGCTTAAATGTAAATATTCCTCCATGTTTCTATAACTAAAACACTTCCAAGCAAATATTCTCCATCACAAACATAACATATATATTATTATTACTGCAACTGTTCTTAAATTATGCTTTTTACCCTATAGGTCTAAATGTTTCGTTGTTGTAGTTTTATGCTTTTTACTTTTTCTTCTAATCTCTAGTTTTCTCTTAGTCTATCCTTAAGAACTGTTAGTTTCTGTTTTTACTCTGCTCTGTATGAAAGGTGCTATATGACTAAATTAGGAGGGTTTAGATGTATTGCATATTTCACAGTTACTTGGTTTTTATTTAACTGTTATTAATACATGTGTATATAGTGTTAAAATAGGATAGGTGTATATTGTTAAAGTGTTGTTTTCTTACTATCTAACTTACCGTTTGGGAGCTGCGGTAACAAAAACTATTTCCCTGCAGGGATTAATAATGATTCTGATATAAATAAATAAAAGTTGAATATACATAAAAATCACAAGATTTGAGCCATAATATCCTCTCATAGTCTAGATTTATTACTTTCAACCTGTTATGTTCCTACTGCATGATGTTTATGTAGCTCAATTTGACAGAAAAAGGTAAACAAGGTCAGTTTTTATATATATATATATATGAGGTCACAGAGTGAGTATCAGGTGCTGTAACCACCCAGACATGATCCACCACAGGCTGATTTATGAAATAAACATCAGTCCAAACATGCAGGCTACACAATGCTGCATTACTCAGCAAATCTAGCTTTTGTTAAACTAATTAAAGGTGAATTATTCAAGTAAATAAAGAGGTTTAAATCAGCTGTTTGTGAGGCCAACACGTGTTTAACATAAAAACAAACAGGTTTAAAGTCTGACAGAGGAGATGACAGTGCCCACCTGTTGATTAAAAGACTGTCAGTGGTGTTAGATGAACGTTAGATGAATGTTAGGTGAATGTTCCGGTGACATTAGTAACACGATCCCGCAGCCAGCCGCCCTGTGCCTGTCATTTAGCAGCAGCAGCGGGGCCCGTGCTGCCCTCACGGCCGCTCCTTTAACACGATGTACGAGCCACAAACATGTTTAACTTCCACACAAACCAACCACGAAATAGATAAAGTCACTATGTGCTGCACTGTGGCTTTATTTGTTCCAAATATTCACCTGTCTGTTAGCCGCTGAAGCTAAGCTACAGGCTAGCCCCGCTAAAGCTAACAATTACCTTGACTCGCGGGGTCCATGACGTCGATTTGACAAAGAAGCGGGAACTCTTTTTTGTTTCTTTAATTAAAATGTAAAGTCCGGGTTGAAGTGAAGACAGCAGGCCGACACAGCGTGCTCTCCGCTCGGTGACACAGAAACCTCCGTCGACAGCAAACAGCCCGAAAACAGCCTGAACGGCCAGCTCAGCGCAGACTGCTGCGTCCGGTCCGGTGTTTCAAAATAAAAGTTGAGGAATTCCTGAGGAATAGTGATGATGGGATGTTCGGCTCGTTTTAGGGAGTCGGATCATTTGACTCAGATCACCAAGACGAGTCGAGAGAGAGAGAGAGAGTCGTCATAGTAGTCTGGTATATTTGATTACAATAAATATACAATAGAATAATACACTGAGGTAGAAAACTAATAAAAATAGAAACACATTTACACAGCTTTCACTATACTCCTCCTGAGTAATAGTGATGATGGGAAGTTGGGCTCATTTTAGGGAGTCAGATCATTTGACTTAGCTCACCAAGACGAGCCGGCTCTTTCGGCTAGATAGGTAGGTAGGTAGGTAGGTAGGTAGGTAGGTAGGTAGGTAGGTAGGTAGGTAGGTAGATAGATAGATAGATAGATAGATAGATAGATAGATAGATAGATAGATAGATAGATAGATAGATAGATAGATAGATAGATAGATAGATAGATAGGTAGGTAGGTAGGTAGGTAGGTAGGTAGGTAGGTAGGTAGGTAGGTAGGTAGGTAGGTAGGTAGGTAGGTAGGTAGGTAGGTAGGTAGGTAGGTAGGTAGGTAGGTAGGTAGGTAGGTAGGTAGGTAGATTAGCATAGATACTTTATTTATCCCACCACGGGGAAAACAAAAACACAATAACAGACAGAGATTGAACAGACAGAAGTATCTATAACTACACAATAACCACGAAAGAAAACAATCAACCTTCAAAAACCTTCAAAAACAGATACTACTGAGCAGTTATAGTAGCAGTACTGAGTGGCATTAAAAAATGGCATGATATATAAGAGTATTGTAGTGTAAAAGTGACCATAGTGTAAGTAATTTTGACCATAATATAGATAGATAGATAGATAGATAGATAGATAGATAGATAGATAGATAGATAGATAGATAGATAGATAGATAGATAGATAGATAGATAGATAGATAGATAGATAGATAGATAGATAGATTATATTTTGTATTATATTAATATTAATGTGATAAATTTATTCTTGTTGTTGCTATGTCGTGGTGTCTCAATGTATGTTGTATTTATGGGTATTTACATCTATCTATCTATTATATTATATTATATAATATTATAATGGTCAATGTTGAGATGAACAGATGCCTCAAAAAATAAACTCGATTTTGTTTTCATGCTTTTATTTTAGAGGCGTGTCCTCCAAACCGGAAGTGATGTTCTTCACTGCTGACAGGTGATTGTTTTCATGACAGTTCTTCTTCTGGTGTGGTCAGATGACGTCACAGAGAGAAACACAGCTGTTGTTGAAATATTTTTAGGTTTGAGATTTTTCTCTTGAGTGACATCTTAAGATCTGCTGACACCTCCAAACACACAAACACACACACACACACACACACACACACACACACACACACACCTCTAAACACACACACACACACACACACCTCTAAACACACACACACACACACACACACACACACACACACACACACACACACACTTAAAAACACACAAACACACACCTCTAAACACACACACACTTTAAAAACACACACACACACACACACACTTTAAAACACACAAACACACACCTCCAAACACACAAACACACTTCAGGTGAGTCAAATCTGATTTATTTCATGTCGATATCAAACAGAACTCACCTGTCACCACTCAAAGTGCTCACACACACTCACACACACTCATAAAAACCTGCTGACTTTCAAAAAATAATGAATCCAAACCACACAGAATCACACGTGACGTCCACAATCAGCAGCTCAAAGTGTGTCAGACTGGTCGTCTGGTCCTCCAGTACAATGTGAAAATACTCTAATAGGAAAAACACAGTTACTTCTACTTTACTTCATCATTTACTTCATCTGCTGTCACGACTCGACTGCTGAGTAACAACTTGTTCAAGCTACAGCAGCTCATATCCAGCTGCTTAAAGGCTGTAAAACCACATTTTAAAATTGAAATAACAGTAACATTACCTAACAGCAGTTCAAACTTTTAACTACATTTGATGGTGAATGTTTCACAGATTAAACATTGTCAGAATTATCAAATAAAATACTAAAATGCCAGATCTGCTGTTGCAGCTGCCCCTGCCTTGCTACAACAGTGCTAAAGGTAATACTTGTTACAACAACTGCTATCATTAGTTGTACTATTCCAAATCACTGCAGTATTACTACTTACAAACATAAACCTGAAAGTCGTGCAGACCTCCGGTGTGAAGGGCAGCAGCTTCCATAAAAACAAAAGAAAAATCTTAATAGGTTTTTCAAAATAAGAGTCTGTGTGATTCAGATCCAGAGCAGATCTCTGCCTGTTAAATAAAACAGAGATCGTTGATTAAATGTTTGTAACTCTGGAGCCTGAGTATGTTTTCAGTCTCAGGTCAGAGCTGAGCTGATGAGACGCATCTTTCATCTCCAGCGTCCTCTCCAAACACACTCTCTCTCTCTCCTCTACTTCTTCTTGTGGAGAGGGTTCAACCAGGAGAAGCAGAAACTGGGTCGACGAGGAGCCTCGCTGGGGGTGAAAGAGGAACATGAGGAGGAAGGACTGATCTGAGCAGGACTTCCAGTCTCAGTCTCCATCTGGAGCAAAGAGGGACAGCAGACAGCTTTAACAAATATTTACTCTAAAACCTGATTATTAAAGCTCAATAATGTTAAAATAATGTACAAGTACACAAGTATCATCATGTAGATGTAAACACTTATCATGCAGCATGAAGCAAAGGGCTGTGATCAGTGATGTTAGTGTTGCGTAAGAATACAATCAATAAATAATAAACAATAAAAGTTGTTAATAAATAAAGTCAGGTCGTTATAGAGATGATGAGTTACAGAAATGACACAGTTCTACCACAAGATGTCAGCAGAGGAAAGCATAAACATTTAATTTGATGTTTGTCAAATAAAAGTTATTAGTTTCTTCTTCTTTGAGTATTATGATTAAGTAGTAGTAGACAGTAGTAGTAGTGTTAGTAAAAAGAAAGACTTGAATACTACGCTGTATATTCTCTTGTGTTTCAAAATAAAAGCACTGCCCGTGGAGCCAGCAGGTGTGTGTATACCTGAGCTGTGCAGCAGTGAGGGTGAGGTGTGTCTCCTGTTGGTGTTATGTGCAAATGAAGCAGCCGATGTAAGCCCAAACCCTCTGCAGGATGACCAGGAAGGCCAACAGGTAGAAGAGCAGAGTGACAGCCTGGAGGAAGATGGAGGGACGGACAAGAGAGAGAGAGGTGGATGAAGGAAGTGACAGATACAAATCGATGAGATGAAATGAGAATAAAGTGGTTGAAGAGAGGAGGAAAGAGATGGAGGGATGACGCTGCAACGAAAAGACTGTAATGTGGAGCAGGAAGGAGGAAGGGAAGTGACTCGAAACAGAAACAGAAATAACCCAAAAGAAGAGAGAAGAAGAAGAAGAAGGCAACGTGGAGGTGGAGCCACATCAACAGGTGGATGATGATGATGAAGGTGAAACCAGACGACACTGACCTGGAGAGAATCAGAGCAGGTTATTTTCTCCTCAGTGTCAGCAGCACTGTTAAAGTCTTCATGCTGCTCTCTGTTCTCTCCATCCTCCTCTTTACTACCAGCCTCCAACTCTGGGCCTCCACCTGTCTGTATGAAGCTATCTGTGCTCCCCGCACCATGATCTTCTTCATCCAGGGAGCAAATTTTAGGTTCGGAGCTGTCTTCACTCATAGAAACAACAACCTTCTCCTTCCTCAGCCTTTCATTCATCATCTCAGCTTCGAAATCTAAAATATCATCATGTTGCTTTTTGTCTTCTGAATCATCTGAATTATCCATCTCTGAGTTTTCCTTCTCAAGCCCAGAGCGAGTCTCCTCTGGTGCTAAGGACGATGGACTGTCATACTTATCAGAAATGCTGTTCAAACCGTCTTCTCCAAGATCAAAACTACCCTCTGCTAGACTGAAACCTTTATCCACAGTCCCTGGTACGCACACCCAGCCCTGCATGTCCTCCTCATCCTCATTTTCCTCCTCCATGATACCAGCTTCTCCTGCTGTCTCCTGCCTCGTCTGTCTTACTTGGGGACTGCCCGGCTCTGCAGGTACCGTGTGGGGTTCTTGAAGAAGAGATGAAGGCCGGGTTTGGTTTTCTGAGGTTTGAGCATGAAGCTCAGTGGAAAGTGGTAGCTGTTGTGTTCCAGGGGGAGGTTGGGAAGCCAGACTCCACAGAGACCGTGGTTGTATTTGGGTCTCGGTCCGGATCACGGTCTCCCCAGCTGGTTGTGGTGAACACATCATTTGATCTGTATCATGAACCGTCGGCAGGATCTCTGCAGGGACGGGGCTAACCCTGCGCCAGCTGTTGGGTTTGTACCAGCTGGGATAAAACGTGGCATTATTTTCCTCCTTCATCTGCATTTCTTCATCCCGAGCATCGTGTTTCTCCTCCGTCTGTGTCGTCCAGTCACCTGCATCACTTTCTGCCTCCCCACCCTCACACTAATACGTGAAGGAAGACGGTTAAAAAGGATACGCAGGATCAGATTTTAGCATGTTACAGACCGATTTTTCAAAGCGTACAATTTGTTCTAAGAGTTCCAGACTGCTTTTTGGTTTAGGCTCATTTCAGTCAACTCACAGAGACATTCTTACCTTTATGAACTGAAATCAGAGATTTCAGATATTTTATCTCGACTTAAATGGCTCAAAGTGATAAACTGAAAAACAGTTAATTAAATCAATTAAACGACTAATCGCTCTGCACTTCGAACGGCTAAAAAACTAGAGTGAACAAACAACAACTGGAGTGAATTAAACTGAAGAAAAGAATTAAAATCAGCAACGTGTTTCGTGATTCACACTTCAAACACCAGTGCTTCAACATTTGGACATGAGTCCACAGTGCAGAGAGAGAAAACACAGAGTCGTCTGCAAAGAAGTTGAGCCTGAGAACATTTTTTACAGAAATGCAGCCTCACGCTGCACTGACCAGTCAAATGTTTCAAAGCAGAATGATAATTCACAATCTTATACGACCACTGGGGGGTGCCAGAGTCTGAAATCTGATGTCAACATTGTTTTAAAAAGTTTTTCTGCTGATTTGTTCATAAGTAAAAATGTAAGACATGTTTGGTATCCATGTTTGAGTGTGACTTCATTCGTTTAAAGGCAGATAACTTACTCTCACATGTTCTTGAATGCAGCAACGTGGAGAGATATTAAAAGGTTCCTGCTGTAGCACAGGATACATTTACTTTTAACCAAAAATATAAGTAATAAAGTCCATAAATGAACTTGTACCTGTCTGTCTCTGTGAGTTGAAGTTGAAGTTTACAGTAAATAAGACCAGAGCCTGTTAAACTGTTAAATGAAAATAATTTTTCAGATTTTAGAAAATGTCTCGCAATGTTAGGAATATGTAAATTGTAATTAGGGTTCCTTTAAAAGTATTTACATGGGAAAGAGAAGAAACATCAGCTTTGAGTGTAAGTTCATTTTCACACGTTTAGTAACTGAATCTTCCAATAAACGCCTTGAAATAACCTGTAATTATCACTTATAAACTAACAGCTAGCTGCACAGTCACTTCACGTCACTATGATGTTAAAGAATAAACATATGTCGACTGTTAGCAGGTCTGATCTGTGAGTTGAGGTGTGATACTCTACCTGCATCGTGCTCATTCCCTCCTCGTGTTCACAGATGTTTTCCTCTTTAGCTGGAGCTGCACAGCCGTCCTCTTTCTTATTTATCTGACCGGATCCTCCATCATTTAAGTCCAGGTTGTTGTCAGTCTCTGGCTGCAGAACTGTCACTGCAGGCTCCTCGGAGTCCATCACCAGACCTGTAGCTGATGTCGGTGCAGATGTTTGTACTGGTGGAACTGGAGCTGCAGATGTTTGTACTGGTGTTCCTGGAGCCGGTGTCGGTGCAGATGTTTGTACTGGTGTTACTGGAGCTGGTGTTGGTGCAGATGTTTGTACTGGTGGAACTGGAGCTGCAGATGTTTGTACTGGTGTTCCTGGAGCTGGTGTCGGTGCAGATGTTTGTACTGGTGTTACTGAAGCCGGTGTCGGTGCAGATGTTTGTACTGGTGGAACTGGAGCTGGTGTCGGTGCAGATGTTTGTACTGGTGGAACTGGAGCCGGTGTCGGTGCAGATGTTTGTACTGGTGTTACTGGAGCCGGTGTCGGTGCAGATGTTTGTACTGGTGTTACTGATGGGGGTATCGGTGCTGGGATTGGCTCTTTGACTGGTTCTATAACAGATTCCAGGTTCTGGGTGGAGGTTTCCTGATGGTGTTTTGCTTCTATGGTCTGGACAGGCAGCTCGCTGGGTTCTTCTGGCTCCTCTTCCACCTCTGGTTCTTCAGGAACGTCTTCCACAACTGCAGGGAGACAAAGCACTTGTTGATATTGAGGATGTGTGCTTGCATCGTGCTCTATGTGGCTGCAGAAGTAGAAAGAATATAAAATAGTGTTATATCCTCTCACCGCTGAGGAAGTCTAAACTCTTCAGAGCTCTCTCCTGTCTGCTGAAGTTATATCTGTAGTCGCTCAAAGTCTCATAACCTGGTTTCAGAGTCTCAGATGGACAGGAGCCGGTCGCTGCTATCACTCTGAGGAGAGGTGGAGAGGTTGAAGTAAGAGGAGTGAAGAATGGATGAAACACAGAAGACGAGGAAACGTAACGTCTTGTCAATACTCACTTTGTGATCAGCTCCCTTGAATTCTGTAGGAAGGATGAAGACAGGTGAGAAACACACAGAGGTAACCCGCTGCTCGTTTCTTATTGATTTACATCCACCCACCTGAACGAAAGCAGCCATGTCGGGCTCCTCCATGCTGCTCGCCGCTCTCTCCACCAGTTTGGTGTTGGCCTGGACGCTGTCTCCATAGCAACGCACCAGCGCCTGGGCGTGGCCTGTCTTCTCTTCCTGCTCGGAGCTGATTCGCTGCGTCATAGCCTTCAAAGTAACAATGTAAAATGATCATAATGAGGTTCAACTATGAGTTTTGTTACTGCTGTTATACGCTGCAGAATATGTCATTTACATTGAAATGCAGTTTTTATATTAGGTTGCTTTATATTTTATGGTTTGGTTTTTATCAGGTTCCTCAGAGACGATAAATGAAAACGAATCTGACCTTTCGTCTCTCCTCCAAGATGGAAAACACTCGATTGAACCTGTCACACACATTCTGCTTCTGGGTCTTACTGTTCTCCTGCAGAAAACAATAAAATGCGTCGTATATTTCTATACTTCTTCTCAACAAATTCCTGAAGCCTCGCCCCTCTGATTACACCTGAAGACATAGATCTTTAAAAAAATCTCAGAAATGTGCAGATTCATATTTAATTTAACAGCAAACACACCTCGATGTTTCTGCAGCTCTCCTCCAGCTCGTCGATCAGAGCCTGGACTTTGGTATTCACCGACACCAGAGAACTGATTTCTTCACTCAGCTCGTCCTGAAAACAAAATGAACTGATTATTAGTTATTTACAGCCGAATTTAAGGTTTAACATTAATTAACACACAACACCTTTGGGACACTAACGAGGGTCTTTTATTAAGAGTGAATTTTTAATTAATGGGGTTAATCAAGTCTCTTGTTCACTCGTTAAATGCTGAAATATTGCACTGGTTTCTCTTCAGTGATGCTAAAATGTTGTTTAATTACTGTTGTGTTGTTTGCCAGGACTGGCAGAAGTATTCTGAAGTTTTACTTCAGTCAAAGTACTAATACCACACTGTGAAAATACTCAGCGTTGAATACAGCTTTGTTAATGATGTCTTGAAAAGGAAAATAAAGGAAACAAACTGTTCTCCGTGCTGTTAGAGGCTGAACTGTAGCGCTGTTAGCTGAGCGAGGAGGTAACACAAACTGAGAAACTCGAACCACTCGAGGTTTCTTTTTGGATTTAAGGTCCATTAGTCTGATCCAAAAATAGTTTGGAGCCGCAGCAGGTAAAGAGCCAATGAGCTCCTGCTCGAAGGCGCTGACTAAAATATGAAACAGCTTTATGAATCAGCACGACATGACACAGGTGTCTTTAATGCACGATGCAGACAGTGTGACCTTTAATGCACAACGATAAAAATAAAACTCTTCTCCAGTAAAACCTCATTTTCAAATCTGACGCCTGCATCCAAGTAAAACATGTACATATTAATATCTAAATAAAACCAGTGTCTTTGTGCAGTAAAGATGTACACTACACACACACACACACACACACACACACACACACACACACACACACACACACACACACACACACACACACACCTTGTGCTGCTGGTAGATGTCTGTCAGAGGAGCCACCTCACAGGACTGATGAGCTCCGAACACCTTGCAGAGAGAGCATGTAGGAACCTGACAGGTGAGGCAGTAGATGTTCACCTTCTCGCCCTCGTGGTCTGAACATGTGACCTGAGCGGGAGGTGGAGGAGGGACGGAGCTGGACACGCAGACAGATGGATGGAGGAGGAGGAGGAGAGGTCATGAAACAGCTTCAGTATCAAAGTATATTTCTACAGCATCACAGGTGTGCTTGTTGTGTCACCTGGTGGCGTTGTTGTTGTTGCTGACTTCCTGTTTGTAGACGTCGATGATGTTCTCCACCAGCAGGTTCCGTTGCAGGCCGTAGACGCCGTGGCGGTCCAGCACCACTTCATGTCTGCAGGACGGGCAGCGGAAGCGGCCGCTGTTCACCATCATGGTGGTGCGAGCCTGGAACAAGGAGGGCTGCACACAAAGTAAAGTAAATATTAATATAACTGTGCTGGTTTGGGGGTGCTGTCAGCGCTGAGGATGGTTTCTGCTCTTAAACCCTCCAGGACCGACTGTCAACACACAACAGTTGGAGCCGCATGCTGGGATTTGAATAACTAGCCACAGTTTGAGGGTCGGTCACTGGTGGAGAATGTGTAAAATCCTCCAAACGTCTCCCTGGGTGAAGTCAGAGCTGGTTCAGGACGAAAAAACAAGCCTGGAACGTCCCTGTTCACCATCCAGGATGTTAACACTGTGAGGATTACCGGGCTGCACACTCTCTGTGTTTATTCCCCCGAGTCTCTAAATGAAGTAAAAATAACACCTGTTGATGTGGGCGACCATGAAATCCAGCTGACAACAGAACATAACAGGAAGTAGACGGAGTCAAGTTTAAGATAACTGAGTCAAACTTCAGGAATATTCTTTGGTTCATGCTCGAGCATCAAACTCAGTCACCGAGTCGTCCTCAGTTTTCATCAAGTCAACAAACTACAGATCATTTCCTGTTCGATGCATCCTCTGGAGACTCAGATTGTATCTTCTGCACGTTTTAACAAATAAAAATCAAATTGAGGAAGAAAAACTGCAAAATCTAAAGAATCAGCCAACAAGTTCAGGAACTGCAAGTTGTGATTTGGGGGAAGATGGATGGTGAAACTATTTAAATACTCTGTGTAACCAGGACCAGGATCAGACATCGATCCTCTCATTTACTCTTGGATAGAAAACAGCTTATTGAACAAGTTATTTGGGATGATGGATAAAGTTAACCAGTGTGTTGGTCCTTCGTCCAAAAATAAATGACGGACAGCAACAGAAAACATCAGAAGATCACGAGAGAAAACTTTGCAGAAACCGATTAGAGGATTGAGAGTTGGTTTGGAAACGAGAAGCGGAGGACAGATGAGCAGAGAGACGGGTGGAGGGTGAGAGGGTTAAAGCGTCCTGAAATAGTGACCTTTAATAAGCTTCAGCTGCTGCTGGGTCCGACTGAGGGATCAGAGAAACACAGAGGACTCAGAGAGAGAGGCGGACCAGGGACCAAACAAAACCTCTGAAACCAGCGGGGTCCAGTCCAGCAGGAGCACGGCATGACATGACAACCTCATGTCCATAAAACTGGACCACGTGTTAGATTTGAACACTGCTGTTGATCGGTGCATCATGGGATGTGTGGTGGGAATCTTTGTGTGAGTGTGAGGTTGTGTGTGTTTTGCAGGTCACACACACCGGTCAGTGTCAAAGGTCGTGAACATGAGCATGACGGTGAGGGTGGAGTCTATTAGGTTTCCGTCTCACATGCCACACCACGCGCAAACACACACACACACACAAAGACACCCAAACACACATGTGAAGTGTGTATATAAGTGTGTGTGTGTGTGTGTGTGTGTGCATATCAGGTTTGGAAATAGCAGTAAAACCACAGATGTCAGTGATGAAGAGAGCCGGACAACAACAACAAGTGGATCTATATTTAAAGAAACACTTAAATCTGTTGACCCGTTCAAACCTCACGTGAACATGACGGGCTCTCATGGTCCTCAGAGGATGAATCCGACCGACCTTTCACCCGATTTATGACACTTGCAAAAATCATTTTCCTATCAGAAGTACTGCAGCCACCACAGAGCTTCTCTCATCGGGCCGGTCATGCTCTCTGAGCTCGGCCTGCCAGCACATTGTCCTCGACTTTCACTGTGCTCACCAGAGCGACGACCGACAAAGTTTCCTGGCAAAGACGGCGGCGAACACCTGCTCCGTGATGAGGTAACGTATCACGGATACACAGAGTTTAGGTAGAGTTTGATTGGAGTAATTTAATGTAGTTATATTCATAGTTAGAGACAACTGATGAACTCAAGCTCATACCCAGACAACACACACACACATGCTGAACAATAGCAGTGAATGTAGGTCACGACAGGTGATTTTTGTGTGTGTGAGCGAACCGGTTAAACATCCACTGGTCCCATTTTAGACCCTGATAATCCACCACACACAGACACACACACACACACACACACACACACACACACACACACACACACACACACACACACACACACAGACTCACACTCACACACACACACACACACACACACACACACACACACACACACACACACACTCATGTGGGCTTTGCTTTAAGAATGTGTGTGTGACATAGTGTTCCTGCACATGCATGTGCACAGAGACACACACACACAGACCTGGTAGAGCTCGTTGGCACACTTCCTGCACAGGTTGTGTTGGCAGGGCAGGATCACCACCGGCTTGTTGAAGAGCTCCAGACAGATCGGACAGATCAGCTGTTTCTCCAGGGTCGCCAGCGCCGCCTCGTGCTCCGCTCCCCCGCCGCCCTGCAGGCAACTCAGGTCGGCCGACAGCGGCACGGCCGCTCCGCCGAACTTCACCTCCTCCTGTCGACAGCAGAGTTTACTGAATGAGTCTGTTTGTTGGACTGTTTGACCGACATCTCAGCCAGGCTGACATTTGGTTCATTAAATACTAAAAACCCAAAGTGAGACGTGAAATCACTGGAAGGAAACTCAGATATCTGAGAGATGATCAGCTGCAGATCCAACAAACAATCCTCAGATTATTTTAAGTTTTGAACAAGCAGTGAAAAATCATCTCACTCCATCTCATAGTCAAACTATCAGGCAGGTTATCAGAGGACTTCTGTGCAGTGTGCAGATCTGCCACCACAACAAAGGACAAGTCACCAGATTTGATCCTAAAAACATGATAAATAAGCTCAACATTAATTATCAAATATTATTTCATTTGATGTGTTGTGACGTCTCTTCAGTGGCGGCTAAGAGAGATCCAGTATGAGCAGTCACTTCTCCTCATTGTTGCATCTTATTTTTAAAGCCTTAAAATCTTTGGTCGCTTCCATATTAAACAGTCAAACAGTAAAAACTGTTGTTAGCTGCACACACTCGGAACATTTCACAACATACACACAAATCCAGAGGTGAATTTAAAACTGTGTCGAAGACGAGGGCATGCCCTCAAGATTTCTAGATATCTTCACCTTTAATTCCCCCCCAGATTATTATAGATAGATGAGTATCATGAGTAAAACAACCAGATTTTAAAATAAAGTTTGACCCAAACTTAAAGATCAGATATTGAAGCTTTCTCAAACACATTAACAGAACAGTGCCTGTTTATATTATCAGAATACTATCATGTGAATCTGTTAAAAACCTCATTAATACCTGTGGTAGATTATAGATATGACTTTCATGAGATATAGTGTAATGAGTGTAAACTAGTGTCAGCCTGTAAATGTAGAAATTAGACTGAAAAATGCTGAAAACCTTTAAAAAACATCTGCTGATCTAACACATGCACATTTGAAAGCGTGAACAAACAGACATGACACGAACACCTGTTTACCTGTTTACTCACCTTCCTCTCCATCTGCTGATGGTCGCCGAGTGTCGGGTCTCCTATCAGGTAGTTTCTCTCTGTCATTTAAACCTGAGGGGGCAGTTAGCGTTCCTCCTCACTGTGTCTGAAAGTTTCTTTCTGTCTCCACACACTTCACAGAAATCACAGCAGAGTCGAGATCCTGCAACTCTGCAAGAATCCTGCAGGTCCTAATTTAAAAATGTTCACTTAAATGTGATTGTTATTGCAGTACAATGTTTCTGTTGTTTGTTATTTGTGCAGGTTTCACATACACAGATAATCCCGGCTTTACAAGTCAGTGGTTGAAGTTGTGCATGAAGCTGCTGAGCGCACAGACCTCTGTCTGTCTCTGGAAACTCCCTCAGTGAGAACATTAGCTGTCAGCTTTGTGTTTGTCTTTGAGCATCTGTCAGAATAAAATCCCAGATGTCGACACTGGAAACAGAATCAGAGCTTCAGATCGAGACGACACACTCAGACTTCAAGAGGAAAAAGAAGTTTCAGGTCCGAGAAGAGAAACGAAGCAGGAGCCGGTCTCTGGTCTCCCACTCCTCTTCAGCTCCTGTGACACCGAACACCGACACTGAATCCGCCTGGACGGAGTCTCTGCACCTTTTCACCTTTCAGTTCTCGTCCTCCTCTCTCTCTCTCTCTCTCTCTCTCTCTCTCTCTCTCTCACACACACACACAGACACACACACACCCTCGCTCACGCAACATTAACCCCATTCCACTTTCCCCCTGTTTGTTCGCAGCTTCCTCACCATCCACAGCAAAGTGTGTGTGTGCATTTGGAGAGGGGGGCACTGATTTGAGTTGAAGAGGGTGTTGGGTTTCAGCCTCTGAAATTATCCCAACACACACACACACACATGCACACATGCACACACACACCATATCAGGCAGTGGCTGGTATGTGGACAGATTAAGACCATGCCACACTGTGCTCGTTCTACTGTTACACACACACTCACTGTCCTCTATAAGGAGCCAGCTGTAGCATTTTAATACGGACTGATTAATTACCACATTAATTTAGAGACACTTTAATTAACAGAACGACTGTTACACTAAACTCCACTGGATGTCTAATAATTATAAATAACTATACTTAAGCATATCCAGATTTTTCTGTGTTATATGATGAGACAGTATCAGGTATATATCGATATATTCATCGAGTTTTTATTCCTTGTTCTCACAGGAGAAGCTGCAAACCAGAGAAACCTGAAATATGTATCAAACATTCATTTAATTAAACCTAATTTTCTGTCATTCCTGCAGCTCTAAAACAAAGTTGTCATCCGACATAATCTTTGAATAACAGACATCGTAAATAATAAACGTCCTCTTACCATAAATCTTAGGTTTGTCTTGCTCGTCTGCTCTCTTGCACTTCAACTCTGTTTTTTAAAGGTGTTATATAAATAAAGTTATGACTAATTAACCATTTAATTAATAGTTTTTCACCTCCAGTATTTTTATCTATTAAAATCATGTTTTTCCATTTATACAGCAGCTTCCATCCGACTGACCACAGGAGGAGCTGCACTTGTTGACAAATGAAATAACACTTTAATGAACTATGAAAAGTTCACGGAGTATTTACACACTGCTGATGATCTACAGTGGTACGTTTCAGTCATGCTCGCTATCAACACAGAATTACATGTTGATTGAGAATGTGACGAGTATATTAGACCGACCGCTGGTTACGTATTATATGATTTAGAGCAGAGCTTATTAAAGCAGGAGGTGGACCTCATGAAGGGATGTGGAAAATATTACAGATATAATAAATCGAAAAAAGAAACTTTTTCCAGAGTCAGAAACTAATGAATAATAATATTTGGTTGTCAGACTGTGAGTACCACTGATGGTACATGAGCTTCCTAAAGTGGTAATCTCTGAAATATTTTAAATTAATTAAAAAACATACCAACAGTTTTTAATATCAGCCTGATACGTCACAGGTAGTGCGTATATATACATCCATGAATAGCTATGAACTAAACTGTGATGTGAGACAGTAAGTGGGGGTCAAATTAACGTTTGTGGATCGGGAGAACCACTTTTCTACAAAATGTCGACAATTAACAATAATTAATCTTCTTAGTAGGAATAAACTTGCTGTCTGTGCTTGAACAGGGTCAGTTGGATTTTAAAATAGTGGTACTTGGAGAGACAAACATTTTCCGAGGTGGTATGTTGTGTCACGTCAAACAGTCTCAGACTTTGAAAACTCAATTTGTTGTTTAAAGGTGACGGGAAAACATTACATCTGTAAATGTATGCAATAAACTAAAGCTGGAATGTTTAGCCAAGACTGTGACACAGTTTTTTGTTAATTCTTGTTGGTCTGGTTTGATTTGATTTTTGGGGGCTGAAACTTGTTTTTCCAGATTAAGTTAATTTAATCTTATAAAATGTATTGTGGCGTTCCACAGGGCAGCTGTCTCGGTCCTCTTCTTTTCCTTTTCTATGTTAATTAGACAAAAGTAAGAACAGTATTTGGGGTCATAAACATAAAACTTTATACTTTTTAAATCAAACAAACTCACAGAAGAGAAGAGAGGCTCCGAAGCAACAGAAACATTTATTTTACAACAGTACATACGTCATTTACCCACACGTCTGCCCGACAGACGCGAACATGACCAGTCCATGCTAAAAACAGAAAACCTTCTACGTCTCTATGTACTGTGCCACCGCGTGTATGTACAAGCAGGTCGGCCGTCTCTTGACACTTCACTGTCAAAAAACGGTTCACATCTAAAATTCTATACATCCCCTTCAACATACTGGCTAGCTGTTAATCAATTATTTAAAAACATAAGAAAAATAAAATAAATAAAATAATGCTTCAATATCATCTGGTCGCTATATTCACACTTACATCAGTTCTTGTTATTTATGTCTTTGTTTTAGATCTAACATTGGAAGCGTTCAGACTCCGGGTTCAGGCATTCACGCACTCGCTCACTGTTTGTTGCATGTTTGGTCAAAGGGTGAATAAAAAGTGGAGAGGAAGAACGACGGGATCTCAGTGGTTTCAGTGGTCACATGACATGAAGACAAACCGATGGTTAAAACAGATCAAATCATCTTTAGAATCCTCGAGTGTTCGTGTTCGTACGTGACGGTGATGACTTACGGATGGGGCTAATTTAGGCGTGCAGATTTAAAATGGTCGATTGAAAGTGGATTCAGCTCTTATTGCACTTTCTCTTGATATGTATAGATACATAATGAACAAAGTGTTTTCAATTGAGAAATTAAAGAAAGTAGCGTGAATAAATTAGTCGGGTGTTTTTTTTTGTTTCCTTTTGTACAAAAATCAAATCGTCGACACAAACAACCACAGCGTTTCTGTAGTTTCTACTAAAGCAAATAAAGACGAACTACAAGTGTTATCCTGGAGATTTAGACCCTTTCTAACTGGGTGTGATTGTAAACTGCTCTAGAAAAACTTGCCGTCACGTGCACAGATAAGACTTTGGATTTGGGTACTGTCCCTTCGTTTAAACATAGATAAAGAAAAACGATGAAAAGCAGACAAACTGAAGATTTCTGACCAACTCAAAGAAATACAGTGACGCAAAATCTAAAACATAAAGTTTACACGACACGTACAGCATCTTTACGTCCTCACGAAACAAAATGAAAACTAAAAACAAAGAAAATAATCAAGGGGCTCGATCAGTGTGTGTGTGTGTGTGTGTGTGTGTATGTTCATGCCACTAACTAATAACACTGGACTGGAGGGACAATGTGAATCTTCATGTGTGGAGGAGAAAAGAAGGAGACGAGGACGACAGGAAATCTACAATACCTCACGTTTAATGAGACTAATTAATGATAAACTGAGAGACTGAAGCAACGTGACTCGTTTCAGACGACATGGTAAGAGTTCAGTCACGGTCACAGGTGCCAACGCTGATCAAGAGTCAGTCCCAGCAGCAGCTGCAGCATTTCCAGCATCTCACAACGTTGTGAAAACGTTTCCGAAGCCTCGTATGACGTGCCGACAGCTGCCTGCTACGTTTATCATAAAGAACGAGTTCACGGATCTCTGCAGGATTGCAGCCACAGAGAAACTTGGAAAGTGACTTCAGGGTAAAAGTCAGAAAACGTTAAGTGAGGCGGCGCGGCACCTGTTGAAGTGTGAGCTCTGCATACGGAGAGCTGTTCCCTTCGTGTTGTTCACGAGGGTGTTGAGGACAAATAAACACCCACACCCCCCCGCATCTGCCTCTAACTGCTGACTGAACATATAGGCCGGATGTCTGACCTCCTTCCAGACAGAGGAGCTTCGACAAGTGTTTCCCAGCGAGCTAAAAAGAGACCGTTTGTGACTCAACTGTCAGTATTTTACAAAGCTCGTTCCTCAGCTTTGCACACGTTACACTTTATAGGTGTCTGAGTTGAAGAGCTTCGTTCTGATTTAAACTTTAGGCTGCATGCAGGCAGCTCGTGGGGAGACGTGAGGAAATTTACATCTCACAGACTGCGGATGAAAAGTAGAATCATCTCCCCAACATTTAGTTTTTAACATTAAGCCACAACCTGTCACCTAAAAATGTCTCAACTCGTCCTCACAGAGTCAGACAGATCAAAGTTGTTCTACGGTCTGTAGTTTTGGAGTTAACACCTGCGAGGCGCAGAAAACTACAGACAGGACAGGTCGAGGTTTGACCACAAAGACCACGAGCCGACGGACAGACGTGACGAAGCACAAAGAGTTCATCTGTGAGACTGGCTCGTCCTTTTTAAGAGCATCCCATAGAATATTTTGTATGTTTTGGGTCAGAAAACCGCCCTGATCGTCATGTGACATGACGGGGCGATCATGTCACATGACGGAGCATCATGTCACATGATCGCTCATGTCTTGTCTTGTTGCGTCTAATTACTTTGATTTAAAACATTGTGTCTGTTTCGTCTCCTTCACTCGTCCTCCTCCTTCTCTCCTCACAAGGTTTGGTCTGAGCCGTCGAGTTCATGCTGAGTGTAGTGTGTGTGTGTGTGTGTGATCTATTCATTAATGATGAAGATGACGGATAATAACAGATGAACTGACATGAAAGGTGTGTGTCTGCGTGTGCAGTATGTGATTCAGTCCTGTGATTGTGGTGGAGCTGTTTGTGTGTGTGTGTGTGTTTAGTATGCTTCGGTCCTGTAGCTTTGGTGGGCATCAGAGGTGAGCTGGGTGGTTTCTGTGGCGGAGGACGGCTGCATCACGATTGGGTCACCGCCATCTGGGGAACGAACACACACACACACACACACACACACACACACACACACACACACACACACACACACACACACACACACACACACACACACACACACACACACACACACACACACACACACACACACACACACACACACACACACACACACACAAATTAAAATACAGAAAGTCCACAGTTGTGTGAAGTCATGAGTGTGTCCTGCTGTCTGAACAGTGTGTGTGTGTGTGTGTGTGTTCTGCAGGTGTCATCTTATCCTGCAGGTCCAAATTAAGTCAACTAAGAATACACCTCGTGTTTACACATCGTCGGACACGCTGCTATCGTTTTCATGTAAGGTACTTTAACGAGGAGTAATCCTCAAAAAATAGACTCACGCGTTACGCTCGCTACGATTTAAAACTTCAGAAACGGGTCAGGACGAAGCGAGTGCTGGATTCAGTTTGTTCTCTTTAGAGATGTGACAGTTTTGTGAATATATGATAATATCCATAGAGACATGCGTCCCTGTCCCCTCACCTCTCTCCTCAGCGGTCATCTGGGCCTCCAGGTCCTCGGGGGACACGTAGAACTCGGGCTCCTGGTCCATGGGCGGCCGAGGTTTACATTTACCGCAGCAACAGTTACAGCAGCAGCACAGGCAACAGCAGAAATAACAGCCTGTGGACAGGCAGCAGAAGACGAACAGGGCCTGCAGGACGGAGACATGAAACATTAAAGCGACCGGAGCAGAGGTAACGAGCGATGAATCCTGATCACAGCCCGGCCCCGTCTGCCCATCCTACCTTCGCCCACCAGCTCGACAGAACAAAGTAGGTGTTGACGTTCTCCTCTCCGAACTGCTCGGCCACGTACAGGCCCAGCGAGCCGTATTTGTCATAGATGTTCTTCTTGGTGGCGTCGCTCAGGATGGAGTGGGCGTTGTTGATTTCCTTGAACTTCTCCACCGCCTCTGGATTGTCCGGGTTCTTGTCTGGGTGAAACTTCAACGCCAGTTTCCTGAGAGAGAGAGACAGAGAGAGAGAACGGAGGAACCAGAATCTCATCAGACGGCTGTTTGCAGGCCTCTGGCTCCCTCTAGTGGTTCACAGCGTACCTGTAACATTTCTTGATGTCCTCTGGCGTGGCGGTCTTGTCGACTCCCAGCACGACGTACAGCGAGTCTCCGGATGTGGAGAGAGATCTCTGCCTCTGCTGCTCCATGGCCTCTCTGTCTGTCTGTTCTCTCACTCTCTCAGCCTCTCACCTGTCGAGAAAAGACGACACTCCTGAGCCAAACGTTCACATGGAAATAGCTCGGTTTAATCTTCCTCCTTGTAAGTCACCAAATAACAAGATTATTCCAATTAATCTACAGAAATATCAACAGATTGGAGGAATTCATTCAGATTCTGTCAGGTCGTGTCACCTCTCAGGTGCAGGATGCATTAAACCTCCCTGACGCTGACAGAGTTTCATCTGTAACAGAAGCAGGCCTGTGTTCTTTAGAGGAGAGACTCAGATAACATGGACAGCTCCACACTTCTCTCACCTTTTCTACGTGAGGCTGCGTGTTCATGAGCAGCAGGTGACTTGTTTATATTCTGTGTCCTGAATCAGCTTTCTGCAGGAGGCGCACAGGAGGAGGCGGCGAGGAGCGATTAAAGGTGTGTGTGACCTCACGGCTCTCGTACGTCTGCTGCAGAAACACTGATATTAAAACACACAGCACGCAGACTCACACCTCCAACGAACGTCTGATCTGAGCTGCAGTGTGAGCCGAGGTTCATCAGCGTCTTCTCTCAGCTTTCAGCAGGTTATGTAATCAGCGTGAGGCCGAGCTGTGTGTTTATGAATTTAAGAAATAACCACAGCAAAGTCAAGTTTCTGTCTGTGTGTGTGCTCGCTCTTATCGTCGCCTCTCTGCAGCGTTAGAGATCACCACAGATATGTTTTATAACGATCTGTATTATACACCGTTCATAACGCCGTGTGTCAGAGGCTGCTCATCACTGCAGAGGTTACAGAAGTAGATTTAACAGAAATATTCTTGTAGAAAATTTAATTAGCTGCCTGAGTATCTTCACATATCGATGTTTATTTGCAATCCACATCAAAAATTCCCTGCATCAGATCTTGTATCAGTAATAATGTGAATTATTCCTTTCTGAAAACGTGACAGATTTGACTTTAAAATGCAGAATCAGTCGGGCTCTGGTGTGAAAACATGTTGGTTAAACTGTGATGAAATTTACAGTTTAACCAACGGAAGTGGCGACTGTCACCGTGACGAGGAACTCTCTAAATACACTGCATGACAACACGACAACATGACAACACGCTCTGCAGAGTGAACAGTTATTTTAAAGTGTTCAGTGACAGACTGGATTCAAAATAAACTTCACTGTGAGTTAAACAGCAGGAAGACAGGGCGGTCAGTAGCGTTAAGCGGCCGCCCCGTGTGTGGAGGCTATAGTCCTCACTGCAGCTGGCCTCGGTTCGAATCCCGCATCGGACGGCCATTTACTGCGTGTCACTCCCCCTCTCTCTGCCCCCTGCTTCAGCTGTCCTATCATTAAAGGCATAAAAGGCCAAAAAAATAATAAAAAAACAGCAGGAAGACGTTCAGCACACAAACAGGTAACGCCTGCATCTCATCGTTCGTGAGCTTTGTCACTGAGTGACCTGATGAAAGAGCTGAAGAGTCAACAACAATGAGAGCAGCGTCAGACAGGAAGACGGACGTCATGTGACCATTCCCACGCTGCAGACTTAAAGTTCACAGCACGCCGTCACCTTCCTGATGAGCGGTCATCACGTGATGACTCACCACAGGTTTAAATAATCTGTGCGCGTCACGTCTATTCTGAGGAGACTGAACAAGCTAACAGAGAGCATTCTGGGTAATGAAGTCTTCCTGGAAACATCTTAATGACTTAAACTCTATGAGCAAATGTTTCCATGGTTACCTGCAGCTGCAGCCTGACATCACAACAACAACATCTGACACACACACAGTGAATTTAAAATACAGTGTGTTGATTGTAATCAGATTACTCCACCTTTAAAGTTCAGTGCTGGATGTTTCATGATGTGTTTCCCCACAGATTACACTCCATTCATATTTATGTTCAATATTTTGAGTTCAAGGTTCAGCCTTGAGAAGGTTCCTGATAATCCTGGAACTTGTGTGTGTGTGTGTGTGTGTGTGTGTGTGTGTGTGTGTGTGTGTGTGTGTGTGTGTGTGTGTGTGTGTGTGTGTGTGTGTCTTTGTGTCTGTGTAACTGGAGCAGTGTGTGTGTGGGAGGAGGTTAACTTAAACATACAGGAATACAGGGGTAATCTTAAACACACACACGGGGTGTAAAAAAAACATGGGCTGAGAACACGCCATAAACACACACAGACACACACAGACACACACAGAAACACACAGACACACACAGAAACACACAGACACACACAGAAACACACAGAAACACACAGACACACACAGAAACACACAGAAACACACAGACACACACAGAAACACACAGAAACACACACGTAAAGCATCCTGTTCAAAGGTAAGAAAATAAAAGACGTGTCAAAACTTTTATTTTGAAAATCAGTCCTCATCTGTGTGTCCTCCATTAGTCCAAAGCCCTGCGTGGTGCCAGATGGCGGCTATCGCCATGGCAACCCTACCCCCGACAAAGACACACGCCTGACAACACATCGGTTTAATCCCACCCACCACTGTGCCTCGGATTAACCAGTCACAGCGCAGCTCCACCGCCCACCTGACCAGGATTAACCAATGAGGGCGGCTCAACCATACACCAGGGATTATCATGAGACTGTGTGTGTGTGTGTGTGTGTGTCACCACAGGGAGACTTAAACAACGACTCCGTCCATAATGAGATTTAGTCTTTTTGAATGAGCCATTCACAGGAAGAAGCACAAAGAGTTAACGAGGGTGTGTGTCTTAATGAGACACTTCCACACACACCTGAGCGCCACTGAGCGCGTGCAGCTCGAGCTCAGCCTCAGGTGGTCAGTGAGTTCACGTGAAGTCTGGAAACAGAAGAAGAGGACGATGATCACGAGCGTGATTTAAAATCAGCTCTATCAATAATCAACTCATCATTTTAATGAAGAATGTCCAAATTCTCAGATTTCCGCTTCCTCTGTGACTGTAACTAAACGTCTCATCGACCGGTCGAGAAAATAATCGACAGATTCATCAGTTCTGAAAATAATCGTTAGCTGCAGCCGTGAATGGACGAATCAATAAACAGGATAAATCTGCAGAACTTTAAGGACGAGCTTCAAATTCTTCACGTTGCCACGTTTACTGCTGTTGTGTTCAGAACAAAGACACAAACAGCGGCGCGTGAACTTCACTTCGAGGTTGCGTAACCGGGCTCTGCGGTCTCCATGACAAACAGAACCAAACAGAACCAAACACGGAGCCGTCTGTGGACCGGCCACGTCCCGAAGTCTGCCTGATCAACAACAGCAGAACATGAGGACCCTGAAGGCAGCACAGGAAAGATCAGAAACATGTGGTAAACAAAGACTAACTGCAGGCTGTGTGTGTGTGTGTGTGTGTGTGTGTGTGTGTGTGTGTGTGTGTGTGTGTGTGTAGCTTTGCCAACGAGGCCGAACACACTGCAGAGACTAAAGAAGCTGCAACACATGAGACGCACAGACCAAGGCTGCGAGTAACGATTCCTCTCATTAGCAAATTATCGGTATCGTAGGGATGCAACGATACACTCAACTCACGACTCGATTCGAGTTACGATTTTTTTGTTCACAATACGATTTTTTCACGATTTTTTAAAATCAAAATGAGTTACAGACAAATTATGACCAAATAAAATTATCTTTTTATTTGTAGGAAAAAAATCTTTCTTTACAGAAGCTCTCAAAAAGTTTGTGTTCTCTTATAAAAAGTGCAACTTACATCTTAAATTAATTAACTATGTATCATATTTGCACATGTAGAAGCATGTTTAGAAGAACATACACCGGGAAAAAGTCCAAATCTGAGCAGGTAAACAAAGTCTGGCGGGCTAAGCGCTCGCTCCTGAAACTCTCCCGGTGGGATACATGGCGGGAAGCCTGTTTGACCAGTGAGAGCACGCGCTGTGCGGGTTCCCATTCACCAAGAATCAAGATTCATTTTTTCTGTCAACCGATGCTCCACTTAGTCAGACTGATGCTGAACCCTGAAACGCTCCTGATGCTGCAGCCTTGGTGTGTGAACGATGAGACGTGAGGCTCTATGTACGCTCCGTTTATTTTTCAACAGCTCTCAGACTTCCTTTATGTCGATCATGGAAAGTGATGCGTCATGTGATGTGGCTGTAACTCCATTAAACGTTGCCGTGTTGCTCAATATCAGAGAGGAGACGTTTGGAGTTTCGGGCCTTGCTTAATACGTGAAGTGACACCACAGACGTGTCGCTTCCCTTCACTTCAAGTCATCAGCTCTGTCACAAGCTCGGTTCAGAGGTCAGACGGGTGGAGAGACGCTCGCCGTGTTTTTCTCTCTCACCGTGTGTGTTTCTAGAAAATAGGCCGAACGAGCTGTCGCTCCGCTCACACACCAACAAGTGCGTCTAATTTAAAGAGGAAGAAGAAAAGCAGAAGATGTGACTCTGCTGATTTATCTGAAGAAAGTCGCTTCCTCAAAGTGTCATGATCTGAAGAGAAGTCGCACATATCTGTGTCAAAACATCTCAAAGCACAGAGACGTGTCTGTGAAGCTGATAAACATAAATTTAGCATCAGTCATGATCATAACTCTGGTGGAGGAATCTCCTTCCAGAGGTGTCTACCTGTCCAAAGTGTCCGCTGTTAGAGACTCTTTCAGACACGATGTTCAGCTCAGCTCACTCTGTGGTCGGCCTGGTGGACTTGGTTAGTGGCCTTGTGTCTGAAATTAAGGATTAGTGAAACGCTTCTGACGGCGCTCCAGCAAAAAAAAACAGAAACAAACTGATGGCAAAGTTTTGCCCGACTAAACTAAACGTCTGTTCCTTTAGACAGAGTGGAATGATTTAAACATCAGCACGAGTAAACCTGAAGTTACCTCGCTAACCCAGAGTTCTGCTTCATGGATAAGTGTGTGTGTGTGTGTGTGTGTGTGTGTGTGTGTGTGTGTGCCTGGTATTAACCCTCTGTTTATCCAGTGACGGTTAACTGAGCACAAAGCTCTTTCCCAGCAACACCCACTCACACTCGGTGACACCGAGTAAGAAACTGGCAGACACTCTCTGGTTCTGGTTCTGGTTCTGGTTCAGCTCAGCCAGGTCTACAGTCTGAGATGTGTTCACTTTGTCCAGGTCCTGTTGACGGACATCAACCTGCCTGTTTTAACAATCCGTGTCCACGTTATGTAAGGAAACCTTCACACTATTTCAGGCTGATGAAGGAAGCTGAAGACGAGTTACACAAACACAGACAGACAATAGAGACGCAGCCCACGAGACGAGGACAGAAAATATGACACAGACACGTTCACAGCTCAGAGCTTCAAGCAGGTCCAAGAAAAAGGTTCAAACTATTAAAGTATCTTTGAGTCTCCTGAGCGTCACACACGGGCCTGATGACATGCAGCTGCTGTCAGTGTTTCTGTCTCTGTCGACTCTGTCCATTTCTTCCACAACAGACTCAGAGACACAGAATGTTTGTTTTGTTTGACCACAGGTCCAAAAAACTAAAACATATTTAGTTTATGATCAAATTAGATTTTTCTTTGTGCTTCTCCTCCATCATCACACTTCTCCTCCTCCTGTCATCACCTCCTCATTAACGTGTCACCTCCTCTCTTCGCTGTCTTCCCTTTTCCACCTCGTCATCCTCCCTGTTTCCTCCTCGTTCGGCTGCATTAATATTACACAGCCACCATGAATTATTGACTCAAACAAACATTCAGACAGTCGGACTTCATCTGTTAGTTAACGAGCTGTCTGTCCGTTTCAGAGCTGACATCTAATCGATTCATTCACTGTTTCAGCTCGTTTAAAGACAGAATACTGAGGCTCAATCTGCTGCATTGGATTTCATTTTGATGGTGCAGCATTTAGTTGCAGATTGCAATCCCCTCGCCTCACCCTCTTCTTACTGTGGCTGCAGAAACGCACGAAAATCTAGAGAGAGATTGTTTCGTTTGTGCATTTTGGCGTCTGTAAAAGTCAGAAAGGTAACAGGTTTACATGTTACACACTGTAAACAGAGCTCCTGTCTGCTGTCATCACCGTGCCGCTCCTCGTGTCAGCTGCTTCACGATCACATCGTTTTAAAATCAGCCTCTCGCTTTGGCGCGTTTGCTATTTTTAGAAATCAGACAATCAACTCGTCAGATGTGAAAATTGAAGCTGCAGCGTCGAAGGTGTGAAGCAGAGAAACTGGTGAAGTACAGATCGTATTCACTGTTAGAATAATCTGTTCTGTGTCGTACATGATGGGGAAGTTAAACCTCTGGCTTCGGGACACGTCGCTCTGGAGTTTCCTGATATAAAAAATATGAATGTTTAACTCTGGATCATCCTCCGAACATGAATCTGCTGCAGCCGTGGGTCTAAAATGAAACAGCTGACAAACAGTCGGTCTGAATTCATCCTGATCAGGTTACAATGAACCACGAGGCGCTGCTCAATACATTCTGATACCACACTGACAGTAAACACAGCTGCTGTGCATTTGCATGCAGGCTGATTTTTTTAAAGACTCCGTGTTTGTTTGCTCAGGTGAGAGCTCTCAGACGCAGCGGTCACCTGACGCTTGGAAAAACAATCAGAGCTTTATGTGAGAACAGGGACGTCTTCTTTCTGCGCCCAAACACGACGGAGTCACAGGAAAGGAAGACGAAGGAGCCGAGCAGAAAGAAAGACTCGTCCGCTGTGAACGACGCCGTGCAGGTGAACAACACCTGATGTCGAACACACGGACATGTGACTCACTCAGGAATCTTCATCCTGTAACAAGAGAGGCAGCGTGTCGTGTTGTGGTTTGTCAGGACGCACGAGCTGATGAAGACAAACTACAACGTCTTGGCACGCAAATGCTTCTGATGCAAAAAGGCCAATCCAATGTCTGTCTGTCTGTCTGTCTGTCTGTCTCTTTCTCTGTCTGTCTTTCGCTGTCTGTCTGTCTGTCTCTCTCTCTGTCTCTCTGTCTGTCTGTCTGTCTCTTTCTCTGTCTGTCTTTCGCTGTCTGTCTGTCTGTCTCTCTCTCTGTCTGTCTGTCTGTCTGTCTGTCTGTCTGTCTGTCTGTCTGTCTGTCTGTCTGTCTGTCTGTCTGTCTGTCTCTTTCTCTGTCTGTCTGTCTGTCTGTCTTTCGCTGTCTGTCTTTGTGCACGGAGCTTTCTCAATGGACACAGACAGACAGGCAGTGTGAGTTCGCAGACTGTCGAGACTGAAGGTGAATATTTGACAGCACCATGTGACCTGCGATCACATGACTGTTACACCGTCCTGTCTGCTCGTGGAAGACTCATGACCTGAGGCCGTCACCGCCGAGCGGCCAGAGTCTAAAAGTGAGTTTGGAACTTCAGGAGATCTGAAGTTTCTCTGATAACACGTGAAGATACAGCGAGACGAACTGATGACACGAACTCTGACGTGTCTGATGGAGAGTTCAGCTCAGCTGGAGGTCGACGGGATCCAGAGGCAGCTCTAACTAAACTTTACGTGCACGTCACTACTCGATCTAACAGTGAACTGCTTACACACCTAAACATCAAATCCAAGGACTTTTCAGGCCCAGTTCCCTTAAATTCAAGGATAGTTTGAGACCAGGATTAATGACCTAATGTCTTGAAGGTCTTGACTTTTCCCTATGAAATTCAATTTCAAGGACTCGTGGGAAGCAAACCAACCAAAGAACTTCACACTGACATCATCTCAACGTTCAGCAGCGTTCGTGTAACGTGAACGTTCAGCAGCGTTCGTGTGACGTTCAGCAGCGTTCGTGTGACGTTCAGCAGCGTTCGTGTGACGTTCAGCAGCGTTCATGTGACGTTCAGCAGCGTTCATGTGACGTTCAGCAGCGTTCATGTAACGTTCAGCAGCGTTCATGTGACGTTCAGCAGCGTTCATGTAACGTTCAGCAGCGTTCATGTGACGTTCAGCAGCGTTCATGTAACGTGAACGTTCAGCAGCGTTCATGTAACGTTCAGCAGCGTTCGTGTAACGTGAACGTTCAGCAGCGTTCATGTAACGTTCAACAGCGTTCGTGAAACACTCATGTAACGTTCAGCAGCGTTCGTGTAACGTTCAGCAGCGTTCGTGTAACGCTCAGCAGCGTTCGTGTAACATTCAGCAGAATTCACGTAACGCTCAGCAGAATTCACGTAACGCTCAGCAGCGTTCGTGGAACGTTCAGCGGCGTTCATGTAATGCTCAGCGGCGTTCGTGTAACGCTCAGCGGCGTTCGTGCAACGTTCAGCAGCGTTCCTGTAACGTTCAGCAGCGTTCCTGTAACGTTCAGCAGCGTTCCTGTAACATTCAGCAGAATTCATGTAACGTTCAGCAGAATTCATGTAACGTTCAGCAGAATTCATGTAACGTTCAGCAGAGTTCATGTAACGTTCAGCAGCGTTCACCCTCTGTGATGTTGTTAAATGAGTCAAACTTTATGACTTCATGTATAATAAAAATAATATACTGCTGCTGCCTCCCTCACTAATGAATCCACCAATCAGGACTGGAGCTCCTTTACAGCTCCTGCCGTCGTGAAGTCGACCCCGGCCATCAGCCGTTCGTCGACGTGAGGACAGAAATATCAATACCAAAATACCAGCGAGCCGAAGCGGGAGTCCCAGCTGGGTCTGGATAATTTTAGGTTTTCAAGGGTCACAGCAGAGACACGATGACAGGAAGCTGTTACACAGCACCGCGGCTAATTGAAGTTATTGAGTTTATAACGGGGCTGAGCAGGAAGGGGCCAGGTCGTCACGGGCAACCGAAATATAACTAAAGACTTAACATTTAGAGATGTTCAAATGTCGTCGTTAGAGACCAAAGCAGACGAGTCTTTGGTCCTTTGTGGTGGATTATCAGACGTTTTACAGACGAAGTGCTTCATTAATTGGTCACATAAATACAGCAGCGAGCTGAGCAGCGAGCCGCTCTGATAATCTCCTTCTCTGACCTACTACTGGTCTGTTATCTCGGAGTAACCTGATTTGATGTGACTGGACTTTGTGTGACTCACAGCTCGGACTCATGACAACATCCAGGCCGAGCCGCTGACTCAGAGAAATAACTGGATCTGGGGGAAAAGGGTTCCCGGACACCGTAAACTGCAGCTGACTCACATATGATGGTTTACATAGAGATGATGCATCGTTTGAGCAGGGGATGAAAACATGATGAGAGGTTTGTACAGGACGAGGAAACAAGGAAACAGTGTGAGGCTCTCAGGGTAGATATATATATCTCGTACACATGAAAACAACATCACATCAGTGGGAAATCGATCTTATTAGATTATTATTCATATTATTTAATAATAGCTGATAGATTACTGGTCAGTAATTATTTATTTTGAGTTCTGACGAGCTTCATGTTTATGAAAAATATGAAGGAATAATTCAACATGTGTCAGAGCTGTGCTTTGTTTTTCTGTGCTGAGCTTCTGACCCTCAGCTGTGCATGAAATTAAAAGTTTTTAACGATCAGTTATCAGCCTGGATTAGCTGCACGTGTGACACTACACAGATGACTCTATATATTTATGTTTATTAATGCGTAATATTAGATTTCAGTAAATAAACACATTGATCCTGATGTCAGCTGTGCTGTGTCTGTTCATCAGTCACACGTTGGACTTTATGGATAACACGATGCAGATACATTACATCAACAGAAACTGACACATATCAAAATTCAGTTTATATTTCGATAATTTACTATGAAGCTGACGCATAATAAATGAGTCAGACAGGTTCAATTAATATTGTACATAGATTTCTACCCAGCCTGTAAATGTCAGTCAGTGTCTATAGAAACACAGATCTATATTTATATATTTTAAATATGTATACAGTTATTTTATTTATCTCTGCGCCTACCTGCATGCTTTTCGTTAACCTATGTCTATACCTGTGTGTACACCTGAGAGCACAGTGTGTGCACACACACACACACACACACACACACACACACACACACACACACACACACACACACACACACACACACCTGGCCAATAAAGTGATTCTGATAAACTATAACGAGGATTAGTCATTAGTGGTTTACTGTGGAGGTCTGCAAAGTTCCCAACAGTCTGATTACACAACCAGGAGAGACCAGAACCAAAACTGAAAGTACACACAACCACACACACACACACACACACACACAGTAATAGAAACAATACAATGGAAATAATGTTACACAGTCTGCTCTGTCCACACATTAATCAGGGTGTGCGTGTGTGTGTGTGTGTGTGTGTGTGTGAAGTTGCACCTGTCGCCCCATGAACACACACACACACACACACACACACACACACACACACACACACACACACACACACACACACACACACACACACACACTACAAATCCGGATTTACCCTGCCATGTCTCCTCACGGTTCTCCTCAATCAGTCCCGCAATAATCGATAACCCTCCCCGCAGTGTGAGCCCAGCCGGCCCCGCATACACACCAACCGAGAATCCGGTTCGTGACTCGCCAACCCGAACTAGAACCCCCCGGTGTGTCTCGGCTCGGCTCGGTTCGTTAAAGCGGATAATCTCCCTCAGATGAACACACAGAGGAGCATCCATGTTTGTTAGCCTAGCCAAACGCACTGGTTTGAATGGGGCAGTTAGCATTTAGCTCGCTGACTAATCCAAGGGCAGCAAAGCTGACTAACGTTCGCCGCCCGGACATTTCTTACCGTGTTTGTGTTTTTTTTTCCCGCGCTGCGTGACGGCTGCTGTTTGTTTTCCACCTGAGCGTGACTCTCTGTATTTTATTTATTTTGATAATTCTCTCATCCCCGGTTTGAGCTTCTCGTCCCGGCTCTGAATCATTCAAACCGCCGCTATAGTTCCCGGAGGTCCACGGCTACACACACACTCACACTCACACACACATATACACACACACACAGCAGGAGGGAGCGCGAGCGAGATGTCAATCTGTGCACTCGAGAGCGGCCGCGCGCCTGAAACCCTCTCCCACCCACTCACACTGCGCGTGCACACACTAGTGATAATGGGAAGTTCAGCTCTCTTTGAGGATTCGGTTCTTTTGGCCTCGGCCTCCCTTCGAAGAAAGAAAGAAAGAAAGAAAGAAAGAAAGAAAGAAAGAAAGAAAAGAAAAAAGAAAGAAAGAAAGAAAGAAAGAAAGAAAGAAAGAAAGAAAGAAAGAAAGAAAGAAAGAAGAGTACAGAGAGAAGATAGATAGATAGATAGATAGATAGATAGATAGATAGATAGATAGATAGATAGATAGATAGATAGATAGATAGATAGATAGATAGATAAACTTCATTCATCCCAAACTGGGAAATTACAGTTCAGAAACATCTTAGATTACATTAGATTAGATTAGATTAGATTAGATATACTTTATTCATCCCACTATGGGGAAAGCAAGCAAAGTGTAGCATACACTGCAGAATTAGATAAAAAAAGTAGAAAAGGCCAAAACAAAAACACAATAAACAGACAGAAATATCTATAACCTACACAATAAACACAAAAAACAATCAACCTTCAACCTTCAGACAAGTACTGAGGATAAAAGTGGCATGATATATAAAAAGAGTAAGATACATATACAAATACTAATGATACAAATACTAATGATACAAATAATAATGGTACAAATAATACAAATAGTAGCATTACACACAGTGACAAGAGACAGCATAAGACCAGCATAACATATAAAGAACAAGCTATAAATAATAACATATCAAAATAGCAATAGAAAATCAAATATATTGTACAAAAGTATATACAGCAAATTGGCAGTGTTGATTTAGTGCAAAGTAAGAAAGGAGATGTGCAATGTGTGTTACTGTGTGAAGAAAAATGTTGTGTGTACAACAAATGTACAGATTGTAATGTCCTCCGAGGCAAATGTACTTTGTGACTTTGGGCTATACAAATAAAATTTGATTTGATTTGATTTGACTACCACTACACTTACTGTCCTTCTTTCACATAATGCTACGATCTAGTGGTGTGTTGGTTGTAAACGTATCGTTAAACTTGAACCAATTTTTTATATGACTCGGGATTAATAACCTTAATAATCAGTGTATTACCTGTACAGTCTCTCAAAGACTAAATTCTTTAGAAGGTTTTAGATGTACATATTGGATAGTTAACGGTTACTTGGTTTGTATTTTACTGTTACTGGTTTTATTTAACTGTTATTTATAAATATGTATACAGTCGTCCCTCGCTATATCGTGGTTCACTTTTCGCGGTGCTTTTTTTCTTTTACAGCGTACTGTACAGTATGAATGCGCATTGTGTTATGCATCCTAAATTGGCTAAGGGAGAACCGCACATGTGTTCTGCGTTCTGTTTAAGGGAGTACTGTACGAAATGCGTGTAAAAAGCTGTATAACAGTGTGTGGTTAGGGGTTTTATGGCCTTAAAACATGTATAATAATTGTAAAACTTACTTAGCGGATTTCGTTTATAGCGGGTTATTTTTAGAACGTATCCCCCGCGATAAACGAGGGACCACTGTATAGTGTTAAAATAGGATATCGTATAGGTGTATAGTGTTAAAGTTTTGTTTTCTTGCAATCACTTACTGTCTCACCGTTTGGGAGCTGCTGTAACAAATACTATTTCCCTGTGGGGATTAATAAAGTATTTCTGATTTTGATTCTGATTACTGTCCGAGAAAGTGATCCGAGTCAGTAAAAAGACTCTAACACTACGGCGGTTCACTTTAAAGAATCGGCACGTTCGTGAACTTCCCATCACTAGTGCGCACCAGCAGCAGGCGCGCGCTCTGGACGTGAACAGCGGAAGTCAGTTAGTTAGCAAGCGACGGAAAACTTGTTGAACTCTGCGGACAATAAATCAGGTAATTTACCTGGATTCTTTTCGAAATGACAGTTTGTCACGAAGCTGCACTCACACACGAGGCTGCCTGTCGCCGCTAAACCCGGATTATTTAATGTAACGGCAGTTTAAGAACACTTTGGCCCGCTTCGGTTTAGCCGAGTCACGGGCTAACGTTAGCACGGCAGCTAAGGTGGCTAACTGCTACTTTTGTTCGAAAAGTCTAAAATGTTTCAAACTGACAAATTTAAAGATTTAAACTGTTTAAAAGTTTCAGAGCGACACACAGAGACTGTGACGTGTCACACGTTAAGTTTTATTTTGTACGAAAAATATGTTAGAAAATAAAAAAACAAGACAAACCGTCGCTGAAATCTCAGCTAACAGGCTAACTGAGCTAGATAACTAACTTCAATGTTTTAAAGATTTGACTTATTTTTTATTCTTTATATATTATATTTTATAAGATAATATATAAAGTAAAAAATAGACTTCTAAAATGTACTTCTATAATTCGTATAATATATTAATATAAACATGTGTTGAAGTAAATGTCTTACTGTAATCAGAACAATAGGACACATTAAAGTACAAGTTTAATCTCATATGTAGTCAAAGTTAATGAGCTGTAGTATCCATAAATGTAACTGATTAATTGGACAGTTTGTACATTTATTTATATGTGGGAAAGTTTCTGTTATATCAAAGTTTCAGGGATGTAACGATACACTCGCTTACGACTCCACGCGCTTCACGATTTATTTATTTTTTAATCAAAACGAGCTACAGACAAATTATGACCAAATAACTGTTTTTATTTGTAGGGAAAAAAAAATCTTTCCAGAAAGTCTCAAACAGTTTGTGTTCTCTTAGAAAAAGTGCAACTTACATCTTAAACAACAAAACACAAGAACAACATATCGTACTTCTCTTAAATTTGCAAAGAATCATGACTCATTTTTTCTGTTCGACCGGTTTTCAATCGTGTCAGGATTCGTCGTCACGTCCTGAGTAATGATCTCTGTCTCCTCTCAGTGTTCAGGTCGGTGTACGTGCGGATCCAAACATGTCGTCCGGCGCTCTGTTTCCGAGCTTGGTGAGCGGCTCCAGGGGAAGCTCCAGCAAATACCTGGTGGAGTTTCGTGCCGGTAAAATGACCCTGAAGGGGAACGTGGTGACCCCGGACAAACGCAAAGGGACGGTATACATCCAGCAGTCCGACGACTCCCTGATCCACTTCTGCTGGAAGGACAGGACGAGCGGGAACGTGGACGATGTGAGGAACTGTTTGACATGTTTGAAGATGTTTTTATGACCCCTGATGGAAACATCTGGCAGAATCTGAGTTGAAATCTGTTTTCAGATGCAGCAGAGTAACTTTAGTGAGTTTGAAGCACTGACCACAAGCTGCAGCACATAACAAACCGTTCAATGAGGATTCCTTACATGTTATTTGAGCTGCTTTTATTTTGACAGAGACAGCTGAAGAGTGACAGGATTGTAGAGAGAGAGATGGGGAATGACGTGGGACAGAACCACAGGTCGGAGCGGAGGCACCACCAGCTGAGCCGAACGCCAGAACTGTGACATATTACATCTGGAAAAAAAACTCATCGTCTCTGTAGACACAGTTTCTGAATCAGAAACATACTCAGTCATTTCTGTGCTCTAGTTTCTCGTCTACATGTACAAAGAT
Source organism: Collichthys lucidus (assembly GCA_004119915.2). Lineage (NCBI taxonomy): Eukaryota > Metazoa > Chordata > Actinopteri > Sciaenidae > Collichthys > Collichthys lucidus. Next base: position 1,109,290 of record CM014087.1, read on the forward strand.
ACAACATATTTACAGTCAGAGAACATGCTGTCGCTCTCGTCAGCTGTAATTAAGTTTCAGTTTGTTTATTTTCTTCAGAGTTCAGCCTGTGCTTTCCCAGAGACAGATCTAAGTGAGCTTTGCTGTTTCTATGAGATGATTGAAAGTCTGAGCAGCAAACAGGCCAACAGATCAGAGCTGGGAATAACTGTTAATATGTAAATAATCAATAATCAGCAGATCACACTCAGCCTGACAGATGTTACTATATTAAAACTCACACGAGGTGACCGTGTCTTTATTCAGAGCTGGCGATGGCTCGTCAGAGTTTCAGTGTTTCGTCCCCTCATCTCATGTCGTTCCTCTTCCTGTTCCAGGATCTGATCATCTTCCCCGACGACTGTGAATTCAAGAGAGTGAGCCAGTGCACCACGGGACGAGTCTTTGTGCTGAAGTTCAAGGCCGGGTCCAAGAGGCTGTTCTTCTGGATGCAGGTGAGACTGAGCCGCAAATATTTGGATGATTTATACGCAGACAGGCGATCATTAGATGGAAAAATAAAGTCGATACGAGCGAGCAGAAGAAAACAATTTGATTCTATTTAAACTTCAGATTTTAAAGTTTCTCCTTCTTTTATTCCATCAGGAGCCAAAGACCGACAAGGACGACGAGTACTGCCGGAAGGTGAACGAGTATCTGAACAACCCGCCCATTCCCGGAGCGCCGGGCAGCGGAGGCGGCAGCGGCCACGAGCTCTCCGCCCTCGGAGGAGAGGGAGGTCTGCAGAACCTGCTGGGAAACATGAGCCACAACCAGCTGATGCAGCTGATCGGACCGACCGGGCTCGGAGGACTCGGTGAGCAACATGTGGACAGTGGCGTCTTCGGTAACTATCAGATGAATTCTCTGGACCCTGTTTGATTTGTTGTCGTCTGTCTAAGGAGGTCTGGGAGCTCTAGCAGGACCAGGACTCGCCAACCTGCTGGGCAGCGGAGGACCGGCCACCAGCAGCTCCTCATCCAGGTCAGACCAAACACTGAACACACATCAGCTCATGTTGCTGCTCTGAAGAACGTCGTAGAAACATTAATCTGTCTCCTACCTGCCTCAGCTCTCGTAGCCAATCAGCAGCAGCCACTCCGTCATCAGGCGCAGCCCCCAGGCAGAGCTCCTCCCAGGCTCCCACCACCCCCGTGACTCCTGCTGCCTCGGCTGTCTCCCCCAGCAGCGTTGCTCCCTCCACTCCAGGTCCAGCGTCGTCATGTGATCACTCATTCAGCTTGTTTAGGACGTCACCTTCACGTGCTCTCTCCTCTCTCACCTGCAGCCTCAGCTCAGACTCCGGTGGTCCCGGCCTCTGTTGGAAGTCCGGCCTCCCACCAGCCGATCCAGCTCAGCGACCTTCAGAGCATCCTCGCCACCATGAACGTCCCAGCTTCAGCTGCTCAGGGATCGGCTGGTGAGTGGACCAGAACCTCAGACGTTCAGGTGTGTTTGACTGAACATGACTAACCCGTCTCCCCTCTCTGTCTGCAGTGGATCTAGCCAGTGTTTGCACCCCAGAGATGATGGCTCCCATCCTGACCAACGCCGAGGTCCAGCAGAGGCTCCTCCCCTTCCTGCCGAGCGGGGAGAGTCTACCTCAGAGCGCCGAGGAGATCCAGAACACGCTCAACTCGCCTCAGTTCCAGCAGGTAGGAGGAGCAGAAACATCTCAAAGATACACACCACAGGCTGATGAAGTGTTTGACCCTCAGTGACTCTCCGTCTCCTTCAGGCCATGAGCATGTTCAGCAGCGCCTTGGCCTCCGGGCAGCTCGGCCCGCTCCTCAGCCAGTTCGGTCTGCCGGCAGAGGCCGTGGACGCCGCCAACAGAGGAGGTGAGGAGGAGCAGAGGAGGAGCAGAGCATCCCACTTCTCCACCTCTTCTCGTTTGTCGTTTTAAATCTGTGTATTTTGTGTCTCCTCCTCAGACGTGGAGGCGTTTGCTCGAGCCATGCAGGGCAGCAAAGGAGACAAGAAGGAGGACGACGAGGACATGAGTCTGGACTAGAGCTCGCAGCCGAGCCTCCACTGATCTTTCTTTTTCGTCACCTCCTCTTCCTTCACGTTGTCCCCCCCCCCCTTTTGCTTTACGTTGTCTTCACCTCCTTATACCAAAGGCAACTCTCTGCTCAGGTCGGCACAGCTCGTGAACTCTGAGCAGCTTCAGGCTTTTTCTGACTTCCTCTTTAATAAAAAATTCAGCAAACATCGAGCCGACGCGTTTGTTTTGTATGAAAAAAAAACTTTATTCAGAAATACATTTACAACACAGGAGGAGGGGGAGTGAGGAGGAGGGACAGCTTATTCTGTGTGAGATATATAAGGTTACATCACGTACACACTTCACATGTTCATGTTTGGTTTACATTTATGACGGAATAGAGACGGAGAGCGCCGCCTGCAGCCGGGACGGGACGAGGCTGGAACACTGAGACATGCTCGATGAAGCCGGGTTTGATTTGTGTCGCTTAGGTCATGAACTGAATTTTAAAACATGAAAACATTTGTGATCTTACGTTTGACTTAAAAGCTCAGCGGAGCAAACGCAGCCTGAGGCTCTTTAAAAAGTAAAAACGTGAAAGACGAATGAGGAGAAGAAGAAAAGCTGAAGAGAGACGACAAAAGACGAGTGATGTGTCCAACATGAGGACGTTGGAATTAGTCGTTGGAACAAAATGTTGGAGCTGCCGTTCGTCGATTTTCCACCCAAACATATCACACGCTCTGATAGAGACAGCTGAAGAGTGAGAGGAAAGTGGAGAGGTCGAAGCACAGACTCCACCTGCCGACCACGAATGAAAAGATTAGGAGTAGTTTCACGGGTTAAACGGTAGGTGGCGCCAAATTCTCCCGTTAAGAGCTTTAAAGACAAAACTTTTGCGAAAGTTTGTTTGTATTTTTCAAACACATGAAGGGAAACTCGACCAACGACACGCTCGCTGTTTGTCTTTAAGACTTCATTAATAAACGCACAAATATTCCCGACTGTCCCGTCCTCGTTCCGGGCGACGTTGCCCGTTCGCGCTGCCTGAGGACGTTGCTCGTTCACAGTGTTGCTGACTCAGCAGGTTTTTTCTGACGCACCATAAACAGCTGAATATATTGAATAATACGTAAACACAGAGAGGAGGTTTGGCAGATGTGTTTGGAGCTAAAGGGACAGAAATCAATTTCTCACCGATCGTTTGTTAGAATCAAAACTCGAGCCACGCTTTGCGCCTTATTTACAATATTCTACACCATCGCGGGCGGAGGCGTCAGTGCGTTCTCCGTAGCACAAAGACAAACCGACAAACGTGAAGATAAAAAAAATATACATTTTTTTCAGAAAATAAATATTAATAATATAGATTTAAATTAGCTACAGTAACATGACGCCCACCACCAGTGATTTGGGGGAATGTGAGATAAGACTGTGTGTGTGTGTGTTCTACATGTGTGGGCAGCCCTGCGTTCCCACGGCTCCGTGCACGCCGAGCGGTTTGGACAACATGAGCGGTCTGTGGTTGATCGTCGTGGATCGGACGCAGCCGTGGAACGCAGGCAGGCCGACGGGGAGGCCGGGAACCGTGACGCCACCTGGTGGACGGAGAGAGGAACGACATGCATAGTCAAAACTCTGAACATGAAGTTTTTATATAAAAAAAACTTTATGTGTGTGTGTGTGTGTACTGACCGGGCACTCCTCCGAGGTAAACGCTCTCCTTGGCCCCGGCAGAGCGGCTGTGTTTGGGGCCGACGCTGTGCTCGCTGGCTGCGTCCACGTGCAGCTGCAGGACGTTGTTCGTCTTCACCACTGGAGACAGACGGACAGACGACAACGTCAGCGAACGTTACAGCAACGTGCTGACAACGTAAAAGAAACAGTTTGTCTGACGTGGACTCACCTCTGATCGTGTGCCAGCGTCCGTTACATAAAGGCTCTTCAGGAGTGAAGGAGGTCGAGAACTGACCTTTACCGCTGTTGACTGAGACGGTCACCTGCGCACACACACACACACACACACACACACACACACACACACACACACACACACACACACACACACACACACACACACACAGTTGTTAGCTCATGTTCTCAGAGCTCCGGCACGTTGTTGTGTCTCGGGCTCGTTGCCGCGCTCTCACCTCTCCCTGGCTGAGATACAAACTCAGGTGCTGGTCAGGTGACGTCCCAGCATGCAACAGCAGCCCAGAGTCCAAGACGGGCCGAACCTCCAACTGGATTTCCAGATCCCGACCCAGAACCAAGGACTCATCTGTGCGGGGGGGAGAGAGAGCGTTCAGTCACAGGTGGACTCAAACATGAAGGCAGCACAGAAGAAGAGGGACCCACCGATGGTGACGCGTCCTCCCTGTCCGGAGAAGTACGCCCCGGGCTGCAGAGGGTTCTGGAAGCACGGCACCGCCCCCTGGCTGTGAGCCGGGTTTCCTGCAGGGGCTTCGTTCAGCGTCAGGTCTCTGACGCAACCGACGAATCCACCTGAACCCGGGACCTGAACCACACGGATAGATTTATCCAAAAAAATTCACGTAACTCTCCTTCGCTCGGTTTGTCTGGTTCTGTTCTTACCGTCAGTGATGCCGGGACTCCTCCGACATATAAAGGTCCGGTGAGACGTGTCCGGTGTCCTCCGGGGAGTCTCTTGGACTGAGAGTTGATCCCGTCCACGATGAGACTGATCTTCTCTCCTTCGCGCTTTACAAACACCTGAAGAGACACGAGGACAGATGCAGGTCACATGGTCTGTTTTTGTTTCCACTGTCTGCAGAGTCACGTGACCCGGTGGGCCGTGCGACCTCACCGTGTGCCACTGCTCGTCGTTGTACTTCTTGCGGCTGCGCAGGCTGGTCTTCCTCTTTCCTCCGTCCAGGAGGAGCAGCAGGTGTCCGTCCGTCACGCTGAGGGACATCACCGCTCCGCCGTGCGAGCCGCCGGCTGCGTACAGCACCAAACCGTCCGAGGAGTTGATCCTGATCGCCATGGAGATGTGAGGCCTGCAGAGAGAGAAAGAGAGAGAGAGAGGGTGAACATTTCTGAACATCCAGAGACTCTTCTGTGTTTGAGGAGTGTGTGTGTTCACACTCACGCCGAGCTGAGCGAGCTGGGCAGAGAGTCGTATCTCAGGTAGCTGTGTGTGGAGCCGCTGAAGTGCGTCGCTCCGGCCTCCTGGTCCGACAGCTCGCCCTGACACGACTCCCTGGTGTTACGACTGCGGGACCCCGACGGCTTCTTGTGTTTCTTAAGAGAGAGAGAGAGAGAGAGAGAGAGAGAGAGAGAGAGAGACAGAGAGAGAGAGAGAGAGAGAGAGAGAGCAGACACTCTATTTGTTATTGATCTGCTGTGTGTGTGTGTGTGCATGCATCGTGCATTAGTGTGTGTGTGTGTGTGTGTGTGCATGCATCGTGCATGTGTGTGTTGGTACCTTGGGTTTGCTGCTGGGTTTGGGCTGAGCGGCGACGATCTGCTGAGGCTTCTTGGCGGCGGGGCAGCTCAGAGGAACGTTGACGTTCTCTTTGGATTTCAGCAGGTTCAAAACCGCCTGAGGCTTTGAGTCACTGAGGACACATTTGAAATTTATCGTCAGAGCTCTTCTCACTTTTTGTCAACGGTACCATTAGTCATGACTTTGGTCTTGTAATATGTCGTTTCGAGTTGTTGTGATCAGCGTTCTGCCACAGAGGAGGAAAGGTCAATAATCACGTGCTCCTAACAAATAATTCTTGTTCTGTTTGTGGGTTTCCAAAGTTTTTTGCCGTGTGTCGGTGGAAATCGAATCAGTTTTAGCCAGAAACATCTTTCTCCTCCTGACGTTTGTCCTCATACAGATGTAATAAAATCAGAGAATGTCCGGAGGTCCGTTTCTTTTCGACTCTTTTCTCACCTCTTGATGAAAACGTTGCTGATGCATCCCGTCAGGTTGGCCACTCTCGCGTCGGGCATTCCTCCCAGGTACGTGCTTCCCTCTGCGGTGACCCCTGTACCCGCCCTGGAGTTCAGCCAGATGCTGTCCTTTGCTTTCTCCAGTGCGTCGTCCATGTACAGACGCATCCTGAAGGGGGAGCAGTCAGAATGTTTCAACATGTTTGTGCCAGTTTGCTGCTGTCGTGTTGATGTTTTAACTCATCGTCCTACCCGTTGATGTCGTTGTACATGGAGACGTAGTGGCTGTTGTCGTCGTTGTACGTCTTCAGTGTCTTGATCTGGCTGTTTCCTGCTCTCACCACCACGTGACCGTCGAG
>CM014087.1:1115659-1156560 GCA_004119915.2 Collichthys lucidus
CCTCAGCGCTGACAGCACCCCCAAACCAGCACAGTTATATTAATATTTACTTTAATCTTTGTGTGCAGCCCTCCTTGTTCCAGGCTCGCACCACCATGATGGTGAACAGCGGCCGTTTCCGCTGCCCGTCCTGCAGACATGAAGTGGTGCTGGACCGCCACGGCGTCTACGGCCTGCAACGGAACCTGCTGGTGGAGAACATCATCGACGTCTACAAACAGGAAGTCAGCAACAACAACAACGCCACCAGGTGACACAACAAGCACACCTGTGATGCTGTAGAAATATACTTTGATACTGAAGCTGTTTCATGACCTCTCCTCCTCTGCGTGTCCAGCTCCGTCCCTCCTCCACCTCCCGCTCAGGTCACATGTTCAGACCACGAGGGCGAGAAGGTGAACATCTACTGCCTCACCTGTCAGGTTCCTACATGCTCTCTCTGCAAGGTGTTCGGAGCTCATCAGTCCTGTGAGGTGGCTCCTCTGACAGACATCTACCAGCAGCACAAGGTGTGTGTGTGTGTTTGTGTGTGTGTGTGTGTGTGTGTGTGTGTAGTGTACATCTTTACTGCACAAAGACACTGGTTTTATTTAGATATTATCATTTACATGTTTTACTTGGATGCAGGCGTCAGATTTGAAAATGAGATTTTACTGGAAAAGAGTTTTATTTTTATCGTTGTGCATTAAAGGTCACACTGTCTGCATCGTGCATTAAAGACACCTGTGTCATGTCGTGCTGATTCATAAAGCTGTTTCATATTTTAGTCAGCGCCTTCGAGCAGGAGCTCATTGGCTCTTTACCTGCTGCGGCTCCAAACTATTTTTGGATCAGACTCATGGACCTTAAATCCAAAAAGAAACCTCGAGTGGGTCGAGTTTCTCAGTTTGTGTTACCTCCTCGCTCGGCTAACAGCGCTACAGTTCAGCCTCTAACAGCACGGAGAACAGTTTGTTTCATTTATTTTCCTTTTCAAGACATCCTGTGTTCAACGCTGAGTATTTTCACAGAGTGGTATTAGTACTTTGACTGAAGTAAAACTTCAGAATACTTCTGCCAGTCCTGGCAAACAACACAACAGTAATTAAACAACATTTTAGCATCACTGAAGAGAAACCAGTGCAATATTTCAGCATTTAACGAGTGAACAAGAGACTTGATTAACCCAATTAATTAAAAATTCACTCTTAATAAAAGACCCTCCTTAGTGTCCCAAACCTTTAATTGGGCTGTAAATAACTAATAATCAGTTCATTTTGTTTTCAGGACGAGCTGAGTGAAGAAATCAGTTCTCTGGTGTCGGTGAATACCAAAGTCCAGGCTCTGATCGATGAGCTGGAGGAGAGCTGCAGAAACATCGAGGTGTGTTTGCTGTTAAAATAAATATGAATCTGCACATTTCTGAGAATTTTTAAAGATCTATGTCTTCAGGTGTCAGGTTTATTGTTTCCTGCAGGAGAACAGTAAGACCCAGAAGCAGAATGTGTGTGACAGGTTCAATCGAGTGTTTTCCATCCTGGAGGAGAGACGGAAGGTCAGATTCGTTTTCATTTATCGTCTCTGAGGAACCTGATAAAAACCAAACCATAAAATATAAAGCAACTTAATATAAAAACTGCATTTCAATGTAAATTCTATATTCTGCAGCTTATAACTCATAGTTGAACCTCATTATGATCATTTTACATCGTTACTTTGAAGGCAATGACGCAGCGAATCAGCTCCGAGCAGGAAGAGAAGACAGGCCACGCTCAGGCGCTGGTGCGTTGCTATGGAGACAGCGTCCAGGCCAACACCAAACTGGTGGAGAGAGCGGCGAGCAGCATGGAGGAGCCCGACATGGCTGCTTTCGTTCAGGTGGGTGGATGTAAATCAATAAGAAACGAGCAGCGGGTTACCTCTGTGTGTTTCTCACCTGTCTTCATCCTTCCTACAGAATTCAAGGGAGCTGATCACAAAGTGAGTATTGACAAGACGTGACGTTTCCTCGTCTTCTGTGTTTCATCCATTCTTCACTCCTCTTACTTCAACCTCTCCACCTCTCCTCAGAGTGATAGCAGCGACCGGCTCCTGTCCATCTGAGACTCTGAAACCAGGTTATGAGACTTTGAGCGACTACAGATATAACTTCAGCAGACAGGAGAGAGCTCTGAAGAGTTTAGACTTCCTCAGCGGTGAGAGGATATAACACTATTTTATATTCTTTCTACTTCTGCAGCCACATAGAGCACGATGCAAGCACACATCCTCAATATCAACAAGTGCTTTGTCTCCCTGCAGCTGTGGAAGACGTTCCTGAAGAACCAGAGGTGGAAGAGGAGCCAGAAGAACCCAACGAGCTGCCTGTCCAGACCATAGAAGCAAAACACCATCAGGAAACCTCCACCCAGAACCTGGCATCTGTTATAGAACCAGTCAAAGAGCCAATCCCAGCACCGATACCCCCACCAGTAACACCAGTACAAACATCTGCACCGACACCGGCTCCAGTTCCACCAGTACAAACATCTGCACCGACACCGGCTCCAGTAACACCAGTACAAACATCTGCACCGACACCAGCTACAGGTCTGGTGATGGACTCCGAGGAGCCTGCAGTGACAGTTCTGCAGCCAGAGACTGACAACAACCTGGACTTAAATGATGGAGGATCCGGTCAGATAAATAAGAAAGAGGACGACTGTGCAGCTCCAGCTAAAGAGGAAAACATCTGTGAACACGAGGAGGGAATGAGCACGATGCAGGTAGAGTATCACACCTCAACTCACAGATCAGACCTGCTAACAGTCGACATATGTTTATTCTTCAACATCATAGTGACGTGAAGTGACTGTGCAGCTAGCTGTTAATCTGTAAGTGATAATTACAGGTTATTTCAAGCCGTTTATTGGAAGATTCAGTTACTAAACGTGTGAATATGAACTTAACTTAAAGCTGATGTTTCTTCTCTTTCCCATGTAAATACTTTAAAGGAACCCTAATTACAATTTACATATTCCTAACATTGCAAGACATTTTCTAAAATCTGAAAAATTCTTTTCATTTAACAGTTTAACGGGCTCTGGTCTTATTTACTGTAAACTTCAACTTCAACTCACAGAGACAAACAGGTACAAGTTAATTTATGGACTTTATTATTTATATTTTTGGGTAAAAGTAATGTATCCTGTGCTACAGCAGGAACCTTTTAATATCTCTCCACGTTGCTGCATTCAAGAACATGTGAGAGTAAGTTATCTGCCTTTAAACGAATGAAGTCACACTCAAACATGGATACCAAACATGTCTTACATTTTTACTTATGAACAAATCAGCAGAAAAACTTTTTAAAACAATGTTGACATCAGATTTCAGACTCTGGCACCCCCCAGTGGGAGTATAAGATTGTGAATTGCCATTCTGCTTTGAAACATTTGACTGGTCAGTGCAGCGTGAGCACGGCCGGATCATCGCACAGGCTTCATAGGCTTAAGCCTAGGGGCCCCCACGCCCCCTCGCCTCGGAGGGGGCCCTCGATTGGTCAAAAGAAAAAAATATATATCATATTCATTAGCTCAAAATCACGCCCTCGCCGCCCAGGGGGCCCCCAATTGGTCAAAAGAAACAAAAACTTTCATATTCATTAACGCAAAACGAATATTTAAATAACCGGACACTGATTGGTTGTGGGGAATCCGCCTTCCATATATAAACGTTAGGCATCACGCACTGTGTCAGTCTGACTCTGTAGTTGAACAGCGACAGTACTTATGAGCGATAGAAAATACGAAAGCGGTGCCCAAAAGCACAAAGCGCAGCGGCAAAAAGCCCAACAAGGCCAAGCTCTCTTGAGCAACATGCCAAAACTAACTGGGTTTTTTAAACCGAGTGAATGCCAGTTGGCAAGTGAGCATAGCTCCAGTGCATCCACGCTAGCTACTGTAGCTAGCGTGGATGCACTGGAGCCTTGGTAATTGGGGCCCACAGCAGCTTGTAGCCTAGGGGCCCCTGACCATGTTAATCCAGCCCTGAGTGTGAGGCTGCATTTCTGTAAAAAATGTTCTCAGGCTCAACTTCTTTGCAGACGACTCTGTGTTTTCTCTCTCTGCACTGTGGACTCATGTCCAAATGTTGAAGCACTGGTGTTTGAAGTGTGAATCACGAAACACTTTGCTGATTTTAATTCTTTTCTTCAGTTTAATTCACTCCAGTTGTTGTTTGTTCACTCTAGTTTTTTAGCCGTTCGAAGTGCAGAGCGATTAGTCGTTTAATTGATTTAATTAACTGTTTTTCAGTTTATCACTTTGAGCCATTTAAGTCGAGATAAAATATCTGAAATCTCTGATTTCAGTTCATAAAGGTAAGAATGTCTCTGTGAGTTGACTGAAATGAGCCTAAACCAAAAAGCAGTCTGGAACTCTTAGAACAAATTGTACGCTTTGAAAAATCGGTCTGTAACATGCTGAAATCTGATCCTGCGTATCCTTTTTAACCGTCTTCCTTCACGTATTAGTGTGAGGGTGGGGAGGCAGAAAGTGATGCAGGTGACTGGACGACACAGACGGAGGAGAAACACGATGCTCTGGATGAAGAAATGCAGATGAAGGAGGAAAATGATGCCACGTTTTATCCCAGCTGGTACAAACCCAACAGCTGGCGCAGGGTTAGCCTCGTCCCTGCAGAGATCCTGCCAGCGGTTCGTGATACAGATCAGATGATGTGTTCACCACAACCAGCTGGGGAGACCGTGATCCGGACCGAGACCCAAATACAACCACGGTCTCTGTGGAGTCTGGCTTCCCAACCTCCCCCTGGAACACAACAGCTACCACTTTCCACTGAGCTTCATGCTCAAACCTCAGAAAACCAAACACGGCCTTCATCTCTTCTTCATGAACCCCACACGGTACCTGCAGAGCCGGGCAGTCCCCAAGTAAGACAGACGAGGCAGGAGACAGCAGGAGAAGCTGCTATCATGGAGGAGGAAAATGAGGATGAGGAGGACATGCAGGGCTGGGTGTGCGTACCAGGGACTGTGGATAAAGGTTTCAGTCTAGCAGAGGGTAGTTTTGATCTTGGAGAGGATGGTTTGAACAGCATTTCTGATAAGTATGACAGTCCATCGTCCTTAGCACCAGAGGAGACTCGCTCTGGGCTTGAGAAGGAAAACTCAGAGATGGATAATTCAGATGATTCAGAAGACAAAAAGCAACATGATGATATTTTAGATTTCGAGGCTGAGATGATGAATGAAAGGCTGAGGAAGGAGAAGGTTGTTGTTTCTATGAGTGAGGACAGCTCCGAACCTAAAATTTGCTCCCTGGATGAAGAAGATCATGGGCGGGGAGCACAGATAGCTTCATACAGACAGTGGAGGCCCAGAGTTGGAGGCTGGTAGTAGAGAGGAGGATGGATGGAGAACAGAGAGCAGCATGAAGACTTTAACAGTGCTGCTGACACTGAGGAGAAAATAACCTGCTCTGATTCTCTCCAGGTCAGTGTCGTCTGGTTTCACCTTCATCATCATCATCCACCTGTTGATGTGGCTCCACCTCCACGTTGCCTTCTTCTTCTTCTTCTCTCTTCTTTTGGGTTATTTCTGTTTCTGTTTCGAGTCACTTCCCTTCCTCCTTCCTGCTCCACATTACAGTCTTTTCGTTGCAGCATCATCCCTCCATCTCTTTCCTCCTCAGTTCAACCACTTTTTTCTCATTTCATCTCATCGATTTGTATCTGTCTCTTCCTTCACCCACCTCTCTCTCTCTCTTGTCCGTCCCTCCATCTTCCTCCAGGCTGTCACTCTGCTCTTCTACCTGTTGGCCTTCCTGGTCATCCTGCAGAGGGTTTGGGCTTACATCGGCTGCTTCATTTGCACATAACACCAACAGGAGACACACCTCACCCTCACTGCTGCACAGCTCAGGTATACACACACCTGCTGGCTCCACGGGCAGTGCTTTTATTTTGAAACACAAGAGAATATACAGCGTAGTATTCAAGTCTTTCTTTTTTACTAACACTACTACTACTGTCTACTACTACTACTAGTCTGCTACTACTTAATCATAATACTCAAAGAAGAAGAAACTAATAACTTTTATTTGTCAAAAACATCAAATTAAATGTTTATGCTTTCCTCTGCGACTCTTGTGGTAGAACTGTGTCATTTCTGTAACTCATCATCTCTATAACGACCTGACTTTATTTATTAACAACTTTTATTGTTTATTATTTATTGATTGTATTCTTACGCAACACTAACATCACTGATCACAGCCCTTTGCTTCATGCTGCATGATAAGTGTCTACATGATGACACTTGTGTACTTGTACATTATTTTAACATTATTGAGCTTTAATATTTAGGTTTTAAAATAAATATTTGTTAAAGCTGTCTGCTGTCCCTCTTTGCTCCAGATGGAGACTGAGACTGGGAGTCCTGCTCAGACCAGTCCTTCCTCCTCATGTTCCTCTTTCACCCCCAGCGAGGCTCCTCGTCGACCCAGTTTCTGCTTCTCCTGGCTGAACCCGCTCCACAAGAAGAAGTAGAGGAGAGAGAGAGAAAGTGTTTGGAGAGGACGCTGGAGATGAAAGATGCGTCTCATCAGCTCAGCTCTGACCTGAGACTGAAAACATACTCAGGCTCCAGAGTTACAAACATTTAATCAACGATCTCTGTTTTATTTAACAGGCAGAGATCTGCTCTGGATCTGAATCACACAGACTCTTATTTTGAAAAACCTACTAAGATTTTTCTTTTGTTTTTATGGAAGCTGCTGCCCTTCACACCGGAGGTCTGCGCGACTTTCAGGTTTATGTTTGTAAGTAGTAATACTGCAGTGATTTGGAATAGTACAACTAATGATAGCAGTTGTTGTAACAGGGAAAGTTTTACCTTTAGCACTGTTGTAGCAAGGCAGGGGCAGCTGCAACAGCAGATCTGGCATTTTGTGTGTTTCATTTGATAATTCAGACAATATTTAATCTGTGAAACATTTACCATCAAATGTATTTAAAAGTTTGAACTCATGCTGTTAGGTAATGTTACTGTTATTTTAATTTTAAAATGTGGTTTTACAGCCTTTAAGCAGCCTGGATATGAGCTGCTGTAGCTTGAACAAGTTGTTACTCAGCAGTCGAGTCGTAACAGCAGATGAAGTAAATGATGAAGTAGAAGTAACTGTGTTTTTCCTATTAGAGTATTTTCACATTGTGCTGGAGGACCAGACGACCAGTCTGACACACTTTGAGCTGCTGATTGTGGACGTCACGTGTGATTCTGTGTGGTTTGGATTCATTATTTTTTGAAAGTCAGCAGGTTTTTATGAGTGTGTGTGAGTGTGTGTGAGTGTGTGTGAGTGTGTGTGAGCACTTTGAGTGGTGACAGGTGAGTTCTGTTTGATATCGACATGAAATAAATCAGATTTGACTCACCTGAAGTGTGTTTGTGTGTTTGGAGGTGTGTGTTTGTGTGTTTTAAAGTGTGTGTGTGTGTGTTTTAAAGTGTGTGTGTGTGTGTGTTTTTTAAAGTGTGTGTGTTAAGAGGTGTGTGTGTGTGTGTTTAGAGGTGTGTGTTTGTGTGTTTTTAAGTGTGTGTGTGTGTTTTAAAGTGTGTGTGTGTGTTAAGAGGTGTGTGTTTGTGTGTTTGGAGTTGTGTGTTTGTGTGTTTAGAGGTGTGTGTTTGTGTGTTTGGAGGTGTGTGTGTGTTTAGAAGTGTGTGTTTGAAAGTGTGTTTGTGTTTGGAGGTGTGTGTGTGTGTGTGTTTATACGAGTGTGTTCGTGTGTTTAGAGGTGTGTGTGTGTGTGTTTGGAAGTGTGTGTTTAGAGGTGTGTGTGTGTTTAGAGGTGTGTGTGTTTGTGTGTTTAGAGGTGTGTGTTTAGAGGTGTGTGTGTGTGTTTAGAGGTGTGTGTGTTTGTGTGTTTAGAGGTGTGTGTGTTTGTGTGTTTAGAGGTGTGTGTGTTTGTGTGTTTAGAGGTGTGTGTGTGTTGTGTGTTTAGAGGTGTGTGTGTGTGTTTAGAGGTGTGTGTGTGTGGGTGTTTAGAGGTGTGTGTGTTGTGTGTGGTGTGTGTGTGTGTGTGTGTGTGTGTGTGTGGTGTGTTTGGAGGTGTTGTGTGTGTGTGTTGTGTGTGTGTGGGTGTGTTGTGTGTGTGTGTGTGTGTGTGTGTGTTTGTTGTGTGTGTGTTTGGAGGTGTCGCCGATCTTCAGATGTCCACTCAAGAGAAAAATCTCAAACCTAAAATATTCAACAACAGCTGTGTCTCTCTGTGTGACGTCATCTGACCACACCGGAAGAAGAACTGTCATTAAAAACAATCACCTGTCAGCAGTGAAGAACACCACTTCCGGTTTGGAGGAAACGCCTCTAAAATAAAAGCATGAAAACAAGAGTTTATTTTTTGAGGCATCTGTTCATATCAACATTTACCATTATAATATAATATAATATAATATAATATAATATAATATAATATAATCTATCTATCTATCTATCTATCTATCTATCTATCTATCTATCTATCTATCTATCTATCTATCTATCTATCTATCTATCTATCTATCTATCTATCTATCTATCTATCTATCTATTTATATTATGGTCACTTTCTTTGCAAAATTACTTACACTATGGTCACTTTTACACTACAATACTCTTATATATCATGCCACTTTTTATGCCACTCAGTACTACTACTATAACTGTTCAGTAGTATCTGTTTTTGAAGGTTGATTGTTTTCTTTCGTGGTTATTGTGTAGTTATAGATACTTCTGTCTGTTCAATCTCTCTCTGTTATTGTGTTTTTGTTTTGGCCTCTTCTACTTTTGTTTCTCTATCTTGCTGCTGTCACAAGTGAATTTCCCCGTGGTGGGATAAATAAAGTATCTAATCTAATTTAATCTAACCTACCTACCTACCTACCTACCTACCTACCTACCTACCTACCTACCTACCTACCTACCTACCTACCTACCTACCTACCTACCTACCTATCTAGCCGAAAGAGCCGGCTCGTCTTGGTGAGCTGAGTCAAATTATCTGACTCCCTAAAATGAGCCCTACTTCCCATCATCACTATTACTCAGGAGGAGTATAGTGAAAGCTGTGTAAATGTGTTTCTATTTTTATTAGTTTTCTACCTCAGTGTTTTATTCTATTGTATATTTATTGTATTCAAATATACCAGACTACTATGACGACTCTCTCTCTCTCTCTCGACTCGTCTTGGTGATCTGAGTCAAATGATCCGACTCCCTAAAACGAGCCGAACTTCCCATCATCACTATTCCTCAGGAATTCCTCAACTTTTATTTTGAAACTCCGGACCGGACGCAGCAGTCTGCGCTGAGCTGGCCGTTCAGGCTGTTTTCGGGCTGTTTGCTGTCGACGGAGGTTTCTGTGTCACCGAGCGGAGAGCACGCTGTGTCGGCCTGCTGTCTTCACTTCAACCCGGACTTTACATTTTAATTAAAGAAACAAAAAAGAGTTCCCGCTTCTTTGTCAAATCGACGTCATGGACCCCGCGAGTCAAGGTAATTGTTAGCTTTAGCGGGGCTAGCCTGTAGCTTAGCTTCAGCGGCTAACAGACAGGTGAATATTTGGAACAAATAAAGCCACAGTGCAGCACATAGTGACTTTATCTGCTCGGTGGTTGGTTTGTGTGGAAGTTAAACATGTTTGTGGCTTGTACATCGTGTTAAAGGAGCGGCCGTGAGGGCAGCACGGGCCCCGCTGCTGCTGCTAAATGACAGGCACAGGGCGGCTGGCTGCGGGATCGTGTTACTAATGTCACCGGAACATTCACCTAACATTCATCTAACGTTCATCTAACACCACTGACAGTCTTTTAATCAACAGGTGGGCACTGCCATCTCCTCTGTCAGACTTTAAACCTGTTTGTTTTTATGTTGAACACGTGTTGGCCTCACAAACAGCTGATTTAAACCTCTTTATTTACTTATTTAATTCACCTTTAATTAGTTTAACAAAAGCTAGATTTGCTGAGTAATGCAGCATTGTGTAGCCTGCATGTAAGGACTAATGTTTACTTCATAAATCCAGCCTGTGGTGGATCATGTCTGGGTGGTTACAGCACCTGATACTCACTCTGTGACCTCATATATATATAAAAAGCTGACCTTGTTTACCTTTTTCTGTCAAATTGAGCTACATAAACATCATGCAGCAGGAACATAACAGACTATGGGAGGATGTTATGGCTCAAATCTTGTGATTTTTATGTATATTCAACTTTTATTTTTTTATATCAGAATCAGAAACTCTTTATTAATCCCTGCAGGGAAATAGTTTTTGTTACCACAGCTCCCAAACGGTAAGTTAGATAGTAAGAAAACAAAACTTTAACAATATAAAACCTATCCTGTTTTAACACTATATACACATGTATAAATAACAGTAAAATAAAAACCAAGTAACTGTGAAATATGCATTAAATCTAAAACAATATAAAGAATTTAGTCATATAGCACCTTTCATACAGAGCAGAGTAAAAACAGAAACAGAAAGAGAAAACTAGAGATTAGAAGAAAAGTAAAAAGCATAAAACTACAACAACGAAACAGATAAGAGGAAAAATCAAGACCTATATGGTAAAAAGCATAATTTAAGAACAGTTGCAGTAATAATAATATATATGTTATGTTTGTGATGGAGAATATTTGCTTGGAAGTGTTTTATTTATAGAAACAAATATTTACATTTAAGCTGGAAAATCCTGTAAAAAATCAAAGTATTTTAACACGTATGTGAGATTTTGCCCTCATGGTTCTGATACAGCCTCAATCTAATATTTACTGTCTAATCACTGAAATCTGAGCCAGATAAACAACTGAACAACAATAACAAATAATGATCTGATCTGTTGTTGACATAAAACTCATCAGGAAACTGTGAAGCCGGTTTAAAATGCAGCTTTGAAGCTGAGTGACGATATTAGATTAATCATAAACTCTTGTCATATCATTTATTTGTTTATTTATTTGGTATCTCCGGGTCATTAAGATTAGAAAAATCCCTGAGGGACGTCCTAATGAGACCTCCAGGGCTGCTTCCTGCTGTTTGTAATAATGAGCGGCCGTGGCGTGACGTGTCGTGTTGTATCAGCTCTTAGAACGTGATGAAGGACGTTTGTCTGTCTTCAGGTATGATGTCAGTCCACATAAAGTCATTTCGATGCCACGGATGCAGTGAAACATGAGAGAAGGTTTTATATTTTTAATTTTGGGGGACTATCATTCTCACATAACGCTGCTGCTGTTTTTTTAACGTACAAAAACACTAATCTGTGATGTATCTGTGCGTATGTGGGTCCGTTTTTAATGTGTGTTGACGAATAAACAAATAGTTCAGCAGGAAATGAACCAGGATGCATCGCAGCAGCAGCAGCAGCCAGCTATTTAACCGAGAGGTGTGGCTGTGATCGGGCAGAAGCAACATATGACCTCTGATTGAGAAGTTTGGGTGTTGTTGTGAGGCATTCTGGGAAGCGTAGGGACTCATTTACAGAGGGAGAAATGATGCCGAACACGACATGTTTCCTATAAATCCAAATCTTTTTGTTGTTGTCGTCATCTCGTGAGCTTCATCTCTCTTTAACCTCGCTGCTGCCGTCCCCGTGGGCCGGTCTGAATCAATATACCTTGAGGGTGGAGCCGCTGTATCTCTCCAGTCTGTATGCGGATGTTATTTCCAGGACTCAGGATCACACAGCGTGTTACCTGCTGATAGTGCTAATCTCAGTCTTTTGCAACACTCCTGTGTTTATCCTGTTGTTGTCGCTGTGTTGTGCAAACCAGTCGTGTATATACATACACTGCACCGAGTCAGGGATTCATGTCGGACTCACTGCTGCTTTCATGCTTCAACAACATCGTCTGTTCACTGATATAAGAGGGTGTGTTTGAGTTTAACTTTCGCACTGGGCTCGCCCGCTGAATAAATACTGTGTGGATGTTGGTCTATAATGCGTGAGGTGTTTCAGGTAGACTGTTTGTTGTGTTGTTGTCACCCTCTCTGCCAGCTCTGACTGTGCCCAGCTCCCGTCAGCTGCCAAGTCTGTGACGGTGACCTCGACGAGTGAGCGACGCAGAATGAAGTCATCATCGTAGAGACGCTGAAACGTGATCTCAGGGTTCAAACTGCTTTTTGTGCCGTCATGAATGGAACGCGGCCGCGTTTCTTCCTGTTTTTGTGTTTCTTCTTCCCGGTCGCCTGCATGGCGGCGTTCCTGTTTACAAAAAGTGAAGGCTTTAATGGCTCTCAGGCAGACAGGGGTTTTAAGTTACTATCCCAGAATGCACTTCAACTCCTGGCTCTGCTAATTGCCACTTTCTCTTCCTGTCGGATATCCCCTGCTGGCAACACGAGCCTCGTCCTGGCCTCGGTTTCTGTGTGAAATAGATACAGAGAGCGGGATGATCCGAGTAAACCACTCCAGGCTTTTAACGCTCTAACTGATGTAATTGGTTTAACCCTCTCTTCTCCTGCCTCTGCAGATATCAACCTGAACTCTCCTAACAAGGGTCTCGGTGTGGAGCATTCAGACAGCCTGTCCGACGTGCCGGTGGAGGGAGCGGTGGGGAACGTGGCCAACCCTCTCCCACCCGGCCTGACGGAGGAAGAGGCCGAGGAGCTCCGCACCGAACTCACCAAGGTACGGACCAGACATGTCCCAAGATCCACCACGTGACTACAGGCTGCTGTGGATGCTGTAGAACAGAAACCATGCACAACACAACTTCTTTTGAGCTCCGAGGACGATCTGTGTTTATAAAATAGTTATTTTCTGTTATGCCCAAACATCAGTTTGATTTAATCCAGTTTATTAATATTTATCTCACGGTTACCTGATAGATTTTGTCGCATGGCCGCTGAATAAACAACTTTAAATCATCACCGGTAACTTTTAAAACTCAGCTAACACATACAATACAGATATAACAGACATTTGTCACTGCAGTCTTTTGGCATGTGATAATCAGTATTTAAAACAATAAGGTCCAGGCTCAGGTGTACTGTATGCTCACTCACTGGCCGGTCTAACACAGACACACATTTAGTTACTTTGTTTGTTTTCTTGTATGAGGAATTTTAACGGAACAAAGCTCAACCCACCTTTCCTGCTATGACGAGACAAAATATTTGTTATGCTCAGTTGTGCCTATAGCTAATCTATTGACTCCCGTCTATGTCGATCTCCTTTCTTGCTGTTACAGTTGTGTTTTGTTTCATTATAACTGCTGTGAAAGGCTTCGTCTAACTACTGAGGCAAGGACGCAAACTAAGAGGTTTATTGCAGCGCTCTGCTTGGAGAAACATTTCACATGAGGGCCTGAAACTTATGCAACCGACCTCTGCTGTTAATTAAAAACACATCGGTTGCGTTTTCATGCCCCCTCTCTCTCTCTCTCTGGTGTAGAGTCAGCCGTGGGATCCGGACAGTATGAGACCAAATAAAAGAATTGTTTTCTCCTGCAGAGCTCTGGAGTCGAGGCGTTTGCCAACATGAGTCAGAGTACAGAGGATGGTTTTAATTTGATCCTGCACTAGATGATAGGGATGGATAGATGGAGCGAGGGAGGGAGGGAGGGAGGACGGACCTTTGTGTTTCCCAGAGGAACACAATCACCGATGTGAAGAGCTGCGGTGACACATTGAGCTCCATGAAGGAGGATTTAATTCTCTGTGGTGCGTCTGTCGTGTTCTCTTTTTAGGTGGAGGAGGAGATCAACACCCTGCGTCAGGTTCTGTCAGCCAAAGAGAGACACGCCACAGAGCTGAAGAGGAAACTCGGCCTCAGCCCGCTCAACGAATTAAAGCAGAACATCAGCAAGAGCTGGCAAGACGTACAGACCTCCAACGCGTACGTATCACTCAGACCGGATCATTGAAACACAACATGAGACGGAAACACACCTCAAGATAAAGATTCTTTAATTATAATATTATAATAATAATTTCACTTACTGTGATTTAAAACAAACTTTGAATTACACATTTTCTCTCTCTGAAAATCTGAAACTGGTATGTACGTATATATCAAACAATACCACGACATCACAGTTTATCACAGCGACAAACCTTCCATCCGTTTCGTCACCTCATGTGTAAACACTTAAAAATATTTGGAAGAATGAACAGGAGGATAAAGGACAACAGATTTTTACTAATCTGCTTCCAACTGAGAAAAGATTAGACTTTCAGAAATCACTAAAATTTGTCACGTACATTTTAAATAAAGACCCTAAATGAGAATAATCCATGAATCAGCACTTCCCGCAGACATTGTCTGCTGGTCCGTCAGAACATGACTCATCCTGCGGTGGCGTCTTTAGAATATTTTTCTGCAGAGCTTTACGTTCTCACCTTTTTTAAACAGACGAACCAGCGTCACGTGACCTCAGCGGAGGTAAAGGCTCTGCATCATCAGACATAATTTATTCGAAATGTTTTCAAAGTTACTCCGATCATGATTTGGTTCATCGGAGCAGTCACAGTTTTTCATCTGTGTGATTATCGCCGCAGCGGCGGCTCTGTTTGAAATTAAACTGAATGATTAAACATCATCGGATTTCAACACTTTGTGAGCAGCTGTAGTTGTTAAAATCTTAATGATCGCACAGCAGACTTCTGTGAAATGATACGACTGAAACTCTCCAGGACAGAGATCGTTACTGCACTCCACCTCAACTCATGAATAATAAAACCATGAAGTCATAAAATGTCTTTTAACCCTTTTTATTTAATCCGTGTTTTTAATAAAACAAGCACATAATTCAGCTTTTATTTAATTTGATGGTTATTTAAATTATCAGGAGGGTTCAGGGTTTGGTCTTTATTTGTATTCATTTGTAGCACCTAATATATTCTGTGCACAGTATATGTGAGTAGGGCTGCAAAGAGGTGGAAAGTTTCTGGTCCAGGTACAGAAATCACCTGTGCAGGTAGGGGGCGTGGCCTCAGTAGCCCTGCAGTAAGCAGTGTGCTATGTGCATGTGATGGAGGAATAGCAGATATTCAAGTGGACCTGCAGGAAATCTGGTTGATTTATTCGAGATTATTATATAAAATATATTTCCTTCACTATATCTAAGTTCCCAGTTAAATTCCCGTCAATTCCCGTGGAAAGTTTCCAACTTTGACAATTCCCGGAGTTTTGCAACCCCATATGTGATGTGTTTCATATGTTGTTTTCATAAGATAATTATAATGATATTATTAAGACTTTCATTTGCATGTGAACCTCTCCGTCATTTTCAGATCGCTGGAGGTCACGAGTGACGTTCCAGTGAGTCAGACAAAAACCAGAGAGAGAGAGAGAACGTTGATCTTTGATCAGATCTGAGATTTTGCTGCTCTTACAAAACGAGCAGATTTCTCTGTCACCGTGTGACTGACAGCCGCCACGACAGCAGGAAAAAAAAAACAATTAAAGGGCTATCACTCGCATAATTATTTATATTATTAAGAGCATATTTGATGAGTTGTAATTAAACCAGCACTGCTTCTTGCTCTTGGACAAACGATGCCGCTATCGTAGTTATGTAAGGTTACATGAACAGCTGACAGGACAGTAAGTAAAATAACTAATATTTTTTTGCACTAAATCATTTCAGTTCGTATTATTAAAACCCTAACAGTGTAACTCTGTAACTTCATTGTCAAAGATTCTTCGGGACTTTTTCACACTGGCTTCCTCTTCGAGCCAGCTCACTCTGACTCCTCGCTGAACTACAGCGTAACACCTTCACGTCTCTGTTTCTAGCTATGTGAGAACCGCTGAGAAACTGGGCGAGTGGAATGAGAGAGTTGCCAGTTTGGATCTGTGAGTCCACGTCGCACTGTTTGCCGCTCGCTCACCTCGCCGGTGATGTCTCCTGTTTGCTCTCTCACGCTGTCGACTTTTCACTCACTCCTTCTCCTAACCACGTTTGCTTCGACAGACGGTGTTTGACTTCGTGTCTGTTAGGAGGACAGACATTCATCTGTGTTCTGTTTCATTCTTCTCGTTCGTGTTGAATGGATGTGCTGTGGCGTGCATTAACCTGATGAATTTAACTGGAGAAAGTGAACGGATGATGGATTTTCCGGTTTGTTAACAAGCGTCGGGAGCTTTTTGAATGTGTGGCTAGACTTCTCGCACTGAAGTGGGATTTGATGTGTGTACCTGAGTGTGTGTTTGTGCGCTGTGACCTCTGACTCACCTTTCAGTATTCAGATTTTTTTAACATGGTGCTGTTGGGTTTATCTAGTGGAAGTTTGTGCTGACAGAAGTAAAACCAGCAGCTACAGATCAGACGTGTTTCTGTCCTATCAGAGTTATCCGTCTGCTTCCTCTCAGAGGTCAGGTGTCCTCTCTTCCTCCGTCAAGTATTGATGACACACGTCCTCCTCTCTACTTCCTCTCCTAATCTACAATTCCTCTATATTTTAAGCTCCCACAGACGCTTCCTCTCTGCTTTTATTACCAGCGGCAAAACTGACATGGTTTGTGTCTGAGCGATGTTTTCTTTCTGCTGTCAGGCGAGGAGAGGAGTCGAATCTTTGTTGTTACAGTCAGACCACTTTAGGTTTAATTAGCTCGTCTGACAGCGTTTGTAGCGCTACAGCTTCAGTCATCAACAAAGACTCTTATCATCATTATGATTATCTTATTCTGTTTGTTTACCTAATTGTACCAAATTGATGTTCTATGTGTTGAAAAATCAGACTCCATTAAGCCGCATGCTGGTACTGGCTTCCCTTTACATAATGATTTCAGCCTGAGGGCGGATTGGACAAATAAAATCAAGAGGCTCCACGATGGGGAAACCAGAGATGATGTCACGTTTTAATAAGCAGCTGTTGTATACGATCTGCTCAGTCTTTATTAATTAGCCATGTATTATGAGAAAATGACGCTCAGTGATGCTCGTGGTTGTTTTGCATCTTCTCAGTGAAACATTGCAGGTTAATGATCATGTGCCATCATTTTTAATATCAGTATAATATTTAATATGGTGAAAAATGTCAGTACTGTGACGTGTTGGTGTAACAGCGTCATGTCGTCGCACACAGCAACAACAAGCATTGCTGACGGCTCCACAGTTGGAGCGACAGAAGGTTTCAGATGTACAACAACAAACTTATTTTACCACCTCGAGCTAAACCCGCCTGGTAAATATAATCTGGATTAACTAGTTCTAGTTGAAGAGTCTGTATGACCTCCTGCCACCACAAAGCTGCAGCGACACTGTGAATGTGTCGCTGTGGGATATTTTATGAATTACTACAGCAAACCTGTGGTTCAGGTTATACTGATGAAGTCAAGCTTCTTCTGTTATGAAGACTCTAGCTTAGCGAGACGCTACAGAGCTGAATATGAATCGAATAGTTACAAAAAACAACAATTAAATTCTCTTTTCATGCTGTTACTGAAGTTACGGCAGCCGCTATCGGTGCCCGATATCTGTCAGCCAGACAAACACATACAGACCTTCAGGTTATCTATTGATTTGTGTTTGTTGTTGCTGTGGTTGAAGAAGAACATGTCATAGCAGTCACTGTTCTCAGAGTCTGTGAGCCTCCTAATCCTCGTCCGTCAGCTCACATGTAGCTTCATAACCAGACACGGGCTCCTGAATGTGCGTCGGAGCTGTAAAGTTTCCCTGGAGTCAGTTTGAGGTTCAGATTTTTTGAGCTGCTTCTGCAGAAAAACATGAAATCAGTGAGTTTGCTGCTGCTGCTGTAAAGTCTAAAGAGGCTAATGGAATTTTCCATGTGGCTGCTCTTAAAATGAACTGGATTGGCGAGCTCACTCAGACAGTTCACCTATCCTGACACGCTGCTGACGCTCGTCTTGACTTTTACACACGCACACACACACACACACACACACACACACACACACACACACACACACACACACACACACACAGCGACAGGTGAGCTGATCTCAGTTTGTAGTGTGTGTTGTAGACTCCCACATAGCTGGAGTAATTTTAAATTATTACATGACGACACAACGGCAAGTCCAGTGCAGAGAAAGTGTGTTTGCATGCGGCCCTGGTCGTGCCTGGCGACCAGACCTGCAGCTCAGACCTGCTGCAGGAACGAGTGGGAGGAGAGGAAAGGAATGTGAGAGAGGTGGAGGAAGGAAGGGAGGAGAAAGAGATGGTGTTTTGCTAAGTCACATGACAAGAGAGAGAGAGAGGTGCACAGAGCCAAGCTGATCTAAACAAAGAAATAAGTGGGTTTTGAATTATGAATAATTTGGAGCCACAAAGACTCAGAGTGGGTGGAGGTAGTCAGTCAGCTGTTGTAGTCAATTTTCAGCTCAGCCAAGTGTGTTTTTATTTGTATATCGGTGTAAGTTCGGTCAGCTGCACGCCGACCTATCTTCTCTCATAAACATGTAAATGGATCAGATCCAGCAGTCAAACAGTGAAGTGGTGCGTGCATGAACAGGCGGTGCACTGTGTCCAGGCTGCTCTGTGCTGCTGTACAGTTGGCGGCATTGTGCAGATGTAAGTCAGGATATAGAGACCGGCCTTGTCTGCAGCGGAGCCGTCTCCTCTTACTGTAATAGTATCGAACCAGCTTTCTGCTGAGTCGTGTTTTATTACTCTACGTGTTAAAAGCTAAGCAGCGACTCTGGTGATCTCTGTCCACGTCTAATAACATGAACGCCATCTTCACTTCATGGTGTTGTCGAGGTTTTGAGTTTTCTCACCTCCGGACTCGTCGACTTATCTAAATTTAAAAGTTTCTTTTGACAAGGAAGTTGGTCAGGAATGTCCCCACGAAGAGACAGAGGACGTGTAAGAGTCCACCATGTGTTTCCTGCTTTCCAGGCGGGTCAGTCAGTCTTTACAGTTCATCTTTGTTCTGACTTTTGGCACCGTCGGCTCGACACAAACACTGATCCACTGTCTGGAAGTATAGCAGCGTAATGCCGCCACAGTAATAAGATATTACACTACCAAACTACATCTCTGATCAATATTTATTTATCATCATCGTGTGCTGACATGACAGCACCTGCACAGATGAATATAACTCTGAATCACACTTTTTCAGTGGTCATGTGACAAACAGGTAGTATTTAAGCTGAGACGGGTTCGGGAGTGTTCACCATGTAAACGTAAAGTTAGACCTCCGCTCATTCCTGCGTTGGCTTGGCTTCCTCATCGACTATTGTTTCACAGAGCAGTCAGCACAAACACACTTCCTCTCTTTTTTCCAGATATGGTACAAGCAGAACTGTTTGTGTGTGTGTGTGTGTGTTTTTAATATTGTGTGTGTGTGTTTAAGCTTTGTTGCTAATCATGAACAGTCTGTGCTGTCTGGTGTTTGATCTGTTAACCTGGTTGGTGTGTGTGATTTACCATGGGACTGTTTTCCACACTGAAGCATCAACTCGTTCAGCTTTTCCACTAACGGTGTGTTTGTGTAGAGTTCACACACATGAACTGAACACTCGTACTCATATTACTGTTATGTGTTTGTGTCTTGCTTTCACAGTTGAAGTTTTGGTCCCGTAAACACGGGATCTTCATGGTTCTTTCATGGGTTCACGCTACACCATATCAGGCCGTCAGGCGCTACTATTGATCAGCTCATTGTCCGTCACACAAAGTCCTGATAAAAAAATAACGTCAGCATGTTTGGATTTCTAAAGTTCACCTGTAGGAGCACAGGACGCTCTTACAACATGGACAAAACAAAAGCTGAATTATGGTGTTATGCTGTGAAACAGAGGAAAGGTCGTCACCGCCTTTCATTCTGAACACACAAAAGAGAAAGATCTGATTATACACACACACACATTTTAATATAATAATAAATATTGAAATGTAAACACATTCTGCAGTACAAAACAAACAGAGCACAAACTGTTTGGTCATGTTGCTCCTAGAGCCTGACTGATGTGGGATTTTGGAGACCGATACAGATTCTACAGTTAAAATTCAACAGTTTGCCGATATATTAAAATCTGATACCAAATTATAAACAACAAGAAATGTTTCTTTGTATCGGTGCATATCGGATAACACGTAGACCGTAGGATATGTCTGCAAGAGGCCGATATCAGACTGTGACTCTACTGTGACTGTGACTCTACTGTGACTGTGACTCTACTGTGACTCTACTGTGACTGACTCTACTGTTACTGTGACTCTACTGTGACTGTGACTCTACTGTGACTGTGACTCTACTGTGACTCTACTGTGACTGACTCTACTGTAACTGTGACTCTACTGTGACTGTGACTCTACTGTGACTCTACTGTGACTGACTCTACTGTAACTGTGATTCTACTGTGACTGTGACTCTACTGTGACTGTGACTCTACTGTTACTCTACTGTTACTGTGACTCTACTTTAACTCTACTGTTACTCTGACTCTACTGTTACTTTGACTCTACTGTTACTTTGACTCTACTGTTACTCTAACTCTACTGTTTCTCTACTTTGACTCTACTGTTACTCTAACTCTACTGTTTCTCTACTTTGACTCTACTGTTACTCTAACTCTACTGTTTCTCTACTTTGACTCTACTGTTACTTTAACTCTACTGTTACTCTGACTCTACTGTTACTAAACTTTGACTCTACTGTTACTGTGACTCTACTGTTACTGTGACTCTACTTTAACTCTACTGTTACTGTGACTCTACTGTTACTGTGACTCTACTGTTACTGTGACTCTACTGTGACTGTGACTCTACTGTTACTCTACTGTTACTGTGACTCTACTTTAACTCTACTGTTACTCTGACTCTACTGTTACTCTGACTCTACTGTTACTTTGACTCTACTGTTACTCTGACTCTACTGTTACTTTGACTCTACTGTTACTTTGACTCTACTGTTACTTTGACTCTACTGTTACTCTGACTCTACTGTTACTCTAACTCTACTGTTTCTCTACTTTGACTCTACTGTTACTCTAACTCTACTGTTTCTCTACTTTGACTCTACTGTTACTCTAACTCTACTGTTTCTCTACTTTGACTCTACTGTTACTTTAACTCTACTGTTACTCTGACTCTACTGTTACTAAACTTTGACTCTACTGTTACTGTGACTCTACTGTTACTGTGACTCTACTTTAACTCTACTGTTACTGTGACTCTACTGTTACTGTGACTCTACTGTTACTGTGACTCTACTGTTACTGTGACTCTACTGTTACTGTGACTTTACTGTTACTGTGACTCTACTGTTACTGTGACTTTACTGTTCTCTACTGTGACTGTGACTCTACTGTGACTGTGACTCTACTGTGACTGTGACTCTGTTGTGACTCTACTGTTACTGTGACTCTACTGTGACTCTACTGTTACTGTGACTCTACTGTGACTCTACTGTTACTGTGACTCTGTTGTGACTCTGCTGTGACTCTACTGTGACTTTGACTCTACTGTGACTGTGACTCTACTGTAACTGTGACTCTACTGTAACTGTGACTCTGTTGTGACTCTACTGTTACTGTGACTCTGTTGTGACTCTACTGTAACTGTGACTCTGTTGTGACTCTACTGTTACTGTGACTCTGCTGTATTGTGAGTGTGTCTCCTGCCCTGTGTCATGATCCTGCTGTTGTGTCTTCAGATATCTGTCTGCCTCAGCCACTTTGGATGACATTGCCCACTCTGAAGCGTGAGTTGACCTCTTTCTCTTTTGTGTTCTTGTTTTATTTTCGTAGATGGGTTTAAGGTTTCTTTAAGTTTGATTTTCTGTTCATCATTTTATTTTATTTTTGCTTCTCCATCTTCTTCTGTTTTCTTTTGGCTGCTGTGAGGGTGTTAGTACATTTTAGCATCTTTTAGTTGTTAGTGGCTGAATCTAGGAAAGTTTCTCTGCTTTATGTTAAACAAGTTCTACATTTAGAAATATTTTTGAATGATCACTGCTAAAATGACGACACAGTACACACTTCAGTGTTCCCTTAGTGTGGAAGGTCAGCCATGTCGTGCACATCGGTACTCGGCAACACCAACTGTGTGTGTTTGATCAGCTCAGCTGAGTGTGTGTGTTTGTGTGTGCATACAGCTGGTGGGGGTTTATTCCAGCCTGCTTGTTAGCTTTTTGCCAGTCTGGATAAATGTGAGTGGGTGCTACATGCATATTTCTGAGCATTTGTCTGTATGTGGGTGAAGTTTGACCACACCTGCAGACCTTGTTCGTCCTGTTGACCACGCACACCTTTTACACCTATAAACTTTACTTTACCTGACTCTTGGAGAATAAGCATTTTCCAAAATGTTGAACTATTTAACTAAAAGTCTCAGATTTAAGGTTACGTGAGGTCAGTATGAAAACCTATTTTCACTGATCTCCTCTGGTTTGCAGTCTGCTGCATCTCTGACCGCGCTCTACTCACCAAACTTCGAATTATGGCGGGGCAGCGATATCATGCAAGCTTCGCAAGGCTGCCTTCGTTATGCACATAACGGTTATCCCACACAGCTAGAAAACGTCCACACATCCACCTCCTTTATTAGATTCACCCGAGGGAGAACAGAAATGTGTGCACACCCATTCATCCTCCTGAGGTGTGTTTTCACCTGCAGGCCGGATTAATTCGATATATCTCTCGCCTTACCTTACATCATGGCAGCAAGGCGACAGCTTCAGATGACCAGAAGTTTCCCGATTTATTCCAGAAATATTTGGTAGCACTGCTTGATACCAGAACTATGCAGGTCAGACAAGAGTAAACAGACTCTGCTGCAGACAGCAGGAATGTGCTAAAGCCAAAGACTCAGATGTTTTATTTTGCTTTTGATTTGAGACTTCTGAACGCTCACATGCTGAGTTTTATCTTAAGCCGTATTTGGCAGCAGCTCTGTAAGTTTTCTGATCCAGCCTGGTGCAGAAAACACATGCTGCATTAGTCAAACTGTTTAACAGCTTGTATACAAGGTGAACAGTACGCTTGTAAGTTGTTCTACTTGTTCTCTTGAGCCTGATCCAGTTCTCCATCTGTTTATCAAAGAGCAGCGTCATAAGAATCTCATTTATATGAAGTGTAGCTGTGGTTGGAGAGAACAGTGTTGATCGCTGAAGTTGTGGGAACTAAATGCTGTGATAAAGGTTAAAGTACGCTTCCTCATTCCAGACTTCTGTGACTTTGGACACGGCCAACCGTACTATACTTCATGCAGAGATTGTGTTTAGACGTGTTCAGTCAACCCGTTCTGAGCATACACCCTCCTTCTTTAGCACGAGAATTAGGCCAATAAAGGTGTTTGTATGTTTGCTATGTATTACAGTCGTCCCTCGCTATATCGTGGTTCACTTTTCGCAGACTCGCTGTTTTGCAGATTTTTTTAGTGTAATTTTACATTCTTTTTTTTTACAGCGTACTCTATACTATGAACGCGCATTGTGTTCTGCGTCTTAAATTGGCTAAGGGAGAACCGCACATGTGTTCTGCGTCCTGATCAGGGCTGGTCTTGCATGAGCGCCCGAAAAAGAGCATGATATCGCCGCCCCGCCGTGGCAAGGCGTATGGTGGCGGCGGACAGACTAATCCCAGGCGGCAGTCTAGGACTAGGGCGCACGAGTTGATGTGAGGGTGCATAAGAAAAAATTTGCCCAGGGTGCAAATGTGACCAGGACCGCAGGGGTTCTCATTAACTAAGGGAGTCTTGTACAAAATGCGTGTAAAAAGGTGTATAAAGTGTGTGGTTAGGGATTTTATGGCCTTAAAACATGTATAATAATTGTAAAACTTACTTCGCGGATTTCGTTTATTGCGGGTTATTTTTAGAACGTATCCCCCGCGATAAACGAGGGACCACTGTATTTGTTTGATCGTCGGGCACCATCTTAAACCTTCTGATGTCAGAATCGAAACGCTTTGACTGAAAGTTTCTAAAAACATGATCTGAGCCACGCTGTGCGGAGGTGAAACCAGAGTGTCTTTATGCAACACTATGAACACCTTTGAGAAGAACATCTATACACACTGTTCATATCTTGACACTCGACCGCGCTCTGAGAGTTGGGTGGCTACGTCAGCTTCAGTGTTTGCTTCATTCGCCATCACGCTCTCTCTTCATGCCATTAAACAAACAGACTCACCGCCACGAGCCGCGGGCTGAATCATCTCTCACATTAACGCTGACGCTCTCTCTCTCTACATGTGCTTCTATGTGTGAGAGTGTTTCAGGGGAAGGATTAGGACTAACTCTGAAAGACTCTTTGCTTTTTTTAAGTATTGCAAGATGTTCCATTCATTCGGCTGCATTTTAAAGAAGCAAACAGAAGAGGTAAACAGGAGGTCACCTGCTTTCTGTGGCCTGGATCTTTGTGTGAATACTAACCACCGGGCGGTGAATACTCTGAACTTAGTCACTGTTAGCTTTGGTGTTCATGCTCGCTGTGGTCAAACAGTTTGGTCTAATTCTCGTCCTCCTCTCCTCTTCTCTCCTCTCCTCTCCTCTCCTCTCCTCTCCTCTCCTCTCCTCTCCTCTCCTCTCCTCTCCCATCCATCTGTCTTGTTTTTCTTCATCCTGTCGCTCTCTGTCGTCTTTTCACTCCTATCCATCCTCCTCCCTTCTTCTTTCTCCATCCCACACCTCGTCATTCCACTCCAACCATCTCTCCTCCTTTTTCTTTTCTCAATTGTTCTTTTTCCATTCTCCTGTTCCCACCGTTCCTCTCTCTCTTCCATCCATCCATCCATCCCACCTCCTCCTTTTCTTTCCCTTCCCTTCCTCTCTGCAGATACAAAAAGACTCAGGAGACTCTCTCTCAGGCGGGACAGAAGACCAGTGCAGCTCTCACCACAGTGGGCACGGTCATCAGCAAGAGACTGGGCGACATGAGGTATGATGTAGCAGAGCCAAAAAACAGCCGACACTCTGGCTCGGCTACAAGAAAAAACGAGCAGAGCAGACAGTGTCGAAACCCAAAATATCACATGACAGATTCATATTTATCTGGTCAAACAGCTGGAGCTAGTGTCTCAGTTTGTTTTAAATAAACACGTCATGTTTATACTCAGCGTTGCAGAATAGTTAAGACTTTGTTGTAGACTGCGTTTCATAAAGTTTCTGAAGGTTCTCCAACTCAACAACTCACAAAAATGTTTATGGGAGTCCGCCGACTGTCTCCACAGGCGACAAGGAAGCGATTAGGGATCGACCGATACGGGTTTTTTGATGGCCGATGCGATACCGATTTTTTCCCCATGGCCCATGGCCGATACCCGATTTCCGATACCCGATTTCCGATACCGATATGGGTTAAAAAAAGTTTAAAAAATGACAAATATTCCAGGTCTCAAGTTAAAAATAATAGCCATTTATTTATAATAACATGAATAACAGGAAAATGACAATCATGTCTGAAGCCCATTGAGCATTTTTTTTTTAAGTGTCTGCTTAATGCTTATACAGTATTATATCCACTTAAAAAGGATAGCCCACATACTTCGGTGCTTTTATTCATTTTTATTTATTTAAAAAATATATATTAGTTTGGCTTGACACATTCAAAGGACTGTGGCTTGACAGTGGCAACAGAGCTTGACTGCACATTTGAGAAATGTTGGGGATGACACAAAGATTATTTAGAGTAAATGTTTAGGCCTATTTTACAACTGTAGGCCTATATTGTACTTGATATACCATTGCCTTTGAAGCAGGCAGTGACAGTAAATAGCCTGACTTGATCATCATCCGCATTGCAAAGTGAGTGAATGAATTGTAGATTTGTCACTTTTTAAAAAAATAAAAAATGGGCACACCATAATTTGTTTTAGTTGTGGAGAAACAAAACCTCGCTGCTTGCCCCCTGCTTTGTTTCAGGAAGAGGGGAGAGGGGCGGGACAAATCACAACAATCTCCCTTTAGGTTTGACGCATCAAACTTTATCCATTTCGACATTGTCTTAGTTAATATCAAATCCCACGCCACCTCTAACTCTAACGAAGTGTACCCTTATATTGCACACAATATGCGTGGCGAGTTACGTTTAGGAGGGATTTAGAAGTTTATTCAGTGATAATCACTCGCATGCCATTATTGCTCCCGCGGTGTCGACATGCACTGACACGGCGCTACCCCATGTGTTGAAAAATATTCCCGTACGTAAGCTAAAGTAGTCTATGGCTTAGCAAGCCTCTTCTCGAAACCCCAAAACGTTTCATTAGGTCCTGGACTGTTGGGTTCGTTGTGCAGTTATCTGATTACAGCAACTGTTCCGCTCCGCGCTGATCACTTTTTCTCGCTCCATCTGTCTCTCCCTCACGTGCGTGCACACTCACTCACACACACACACACACTGGGCTGCTTCACCGGTGTTCGCCGGTTTAACTCCTGCAAACGCCGAATTGACAGTGACTGATAACAACACCGACTTCATTTGAACTTTAAACTGCGGGTGATTGCATCATAGCCTACTCTTAGTGTTACAGCTCCCTAGTTTAGGTTGGCAGTTTAAATGCGACGCACTTAAACAGCATTCCCGTTTTTTTCGACTCACTTAATGACTTTCAGGCACACGCATGCTACTGTATGCAGTGCAATGCCATGTGCATACTATGCTGCGGGGGCTGCAGCAGCGTGCATAGCGGGTCTTCACAGAGCTGCCCTTGAACGCCTGTCTGTAAAAATGACGCTGGATGCGTATCGGCCGTATCGGCCATGTGTATCGGCCGATGCCGATACACCTAAACAACGCTAATATCGGCCCGATATATCGGCCGGCCGATATATCGGTCGACCCTTAGAAGCGATTATTATTTACTCTATTTGTAAAACTGTCGACTTCTCACCTCAGACCAACACCTGGCTGATAAATATCAGCAAGTAAGACACACACAGAACCTGAAGAAAGAAACGACTTCATTTAATCCAGAATTTACACAATGTGATTTTCGTCACAGCGTGTTACATGACGTGCTCTTACAGGACCTCAGGTGGAGTAGACGGTCCTTCAGTGTGGCCCAGAACTTTAACGTTTAGACCACAGAAGACACAACGCGTGGTCCAGTTAGTCCCAGACCAGCTCGACTTAGCTGATCGCAGCGTGTCTCGGTGGATGATGTCCACTCGATGAATACAGGGAGACTGATGCACAGGAACACTGTGTTACATAGCATGCTTCATTACTGGTGATGAGATGGAAAGTAGTAAATGCAGCTGTGTCCAGGAAGCTGGATCATGAACGAGGACTGAATGAACCGGTTCAGTTTGTGACACTGTCCGCTGCTCTGTTTATCTTGTAGCACTGAAGTGATCGGCTTCTTGTCCTCCCTCCCGTTAGCGCTGTAGATAACGTGTACAACGTCCAGTCTGTTTATTTAACAGCTCCATCACCTGAAAGGTTTTTTTTACTAACACGAGGGATGCTTCAACATGTTTTCAGTAAAATAAAAGTCGACTGGTCTGCCTCTGAAAGTTGGAGCGTCCCTGAAATGTAGAAAACTTTGTCACCCTGAAATCACACAAACACACTGTGTCGTGTCTCAGTTCAGACACACAGAAACAGATTAAAGACACGAGTAACATGTAACATGTTGTTTTTGAAAGGCTGGATCGAAGCCAATACTTCAGATAAAAACATGTGACATGTTTGAACTTTGGACGATGCTCTGGAGTTATTGGAAGTTTGATTCAATCCATACTCAGCCATCACAGGAAGCTGAGTCAGATGTAAACGTTCTGAACAAACGGCAGCAGCAGTCCATCGAGTGTGATCGACGGGTGACAGAAAACACACTAACCACTCTAACTCGTCTCTTGTTGACTCACACAGCCGCCTGTAATTCTATCAGTGTTTCCATTTATCCATGCAAGGGTGTGTGTGTCCGTCTGTCTGTGTGTTTGTTTGTTGTTCTTACAGTATTTTAACAGCTTTTACTTCTTTGTTTGCATCATCGTGTGTCCCTGCATGTTGCATGTTTTCTGCTTATTCATCCACACTGTTCTTCGTTCTTCTAAATGTTCTGAATGTTCAGGTTTTGCTGGTGGATACAGTTTTCAGTGCAGGACAATAACTACACTTACTTTGTACAAGTAATTGTTGTGGAGGCAAGGAGTGAGCCACGACACTAGAAGTGTGTATTAAACATCATGAACTTACACCGATCAGCCATAACATCCTAAGATCGTGCAGGCCTGGACTCCACTAGAAGTCTGAAGATGTGCCGTGGGTGTCTCAGCATCAAGACGTCGGCAGCAGATCCTTTAAGTCCTGTAAGCTGAGACGTTTGTCTTCCATGGATCGGACTTGTTTGTCCCACTGATGCTCGATTGGTCACAAAATGTTCACCTAATATATCACAGATATAGTCCATGCTGTTCACTTCATGACTGATCGGTGTAACTCGGCGCTTCCTCCAGACTTTTCACTTTAAAGGCGTGCAGATGGGTCGACTTTTATTGTGAAAAATCAGCAGGAAGTGTTGGTATTATTTAAGCTGATTGAACTGAGCTCGTCTCAGTTTGTTTGTGCTTCGTCAGCGTCTGAGTGTAATCATGAAACAACGTCACAAAGGTTTGAAAACAAGAAAACCAGTCACACAGCAAACACATGCCTGCTTTTCCCTGTGTGGTGTGTGTGTGTGGTGTGTGTGTGTGTGTGTGTGTGTGTGTGTGTGTGTGTGTGTGTGTGTGTGGTGTGTGTGTGTGTGTGTGTGTGTGTGTGTGTGTGTGTGGTGTGTGTGTGTGTGTGTGTGTGTCCTGATGAAGCTGCTCACGCTCTCTCTCCTTCTTGTGTTTTTTTATTTTTTATCGCTGCCTTGGTTTGACCTGCAGAGCTCTACCTTTCTCTAATTCCTTTAGGTAAGACTAACACGTCCTGTGAGAACAACAGAGAGTTCATGTGGCCTGAAATTTATTAGCAACACAGCAAACATTAACTCATCTTCATCATCATAGAGGTTAAGCTCTGCCAGTTTTATTGTCGATACTTGACGTCTGCATTATTTTATACCCTCAGCATGTCGTCCTCCTCTGTTAATTTAATTATTTAATTTCATTTAATTCTTTAAAACAGTTGTCGATGACTTGTCACGTAGAATTTTCTGATTATAAATTATTTCTGAAAACAGGACGAGTACGCCGTGTGCTAAGATTGTTGGAAACACTTTTTATTTTTTTATGGTAAATCTGGAGTCTAAGTTCTTTAAAAGAACTTTTGTCAGTGAGTTTGAAAGTTAAATAAAAAGATAAAGACAAGTTTTTTTTTTTAAATCTTTTTTTTGTCAGCACAAAGACGAGATATTTAATGTTCATACTGTTGTAAATCTCCACGTCCATCTGCATCATTCAGCAGGTTCATTTCAGGTTTATTGGTAACGTGATGTGTCGTGATGAACGCTGCCGCTTTATACTTTTAAAATACTTTTATCATTTATGGGAGACTACGAGCTGTAAAATAAAATGTTTGCAACTTTTTCTTCCTGAAATGTTGAAAATTGTCACTGAGTTATTAACTGCATTATGTGGTGTGTGCGTGTGTGTGTGTGTGTGTGTGTGTGTGTGTGTGTCACCGCCCGCTTGCTTTATAACACTTGCACTTCTGTCTCTTCTCTTTAACGCTTACAAAGTAGCAACTATTCCATTCGCCACTCGATAAGTATGCCGGCCATGAGGTAAAGTAACACACACGCCTGCTCACTGTAACACAAACACACACACACACACACACACACACACACACACACACACACACACACACACACACACTAACTTTGAAGTTTCTTGTGTTACTGTTTGTTTGTTGGTGTCTGTGCTTGTTGTTTTCAGTTTGCTTGCACAGATTTCTGATCGAGTTGTTGCACCGTCCTCACGTTATTTAATCTGTTTTATGGCTGAAGCCAGTTCAAAAAACTGAAACCGATCACACATCGTGTTCACGGCTCCACATGTTGTGAACCTTTCTTGTTTGTGATGTGTTGAACACGTGCAGCTCTGTAGCTGCTGTGAAATTAATTTATGTCGACTTCTGTCTCATTTTATGAATCGGAAAGAACTGAAATCATATTTTAGGTTTTAGTTGAGCATAAAACCACAAAATAATCAGTTGAAACACATTTCTTTACTCTTGTTATAAACAGATACAAACAGGTTTATCTCCTTAAAGTCACTGTAATTGTTTTATTTTTGATTGTTTCTGGTTTTATCACGTTTGTCTTTTTTGCTCTCAGCAGCTGGACTTGACAGTGAACCTGCCTCTGTGTTTGTCCGTCATGTCACATGTGTAACGTCGTGTCTCTGCTCTGCAGGAACTCTGCGACCTTCAAGTCGTTTGAGGATAAAATGGGGAACCTGAAGGTGAGCTTTTAACAGGAGGAATGACGTGACATGATGCGACTCAGGTATTCATGACTGCCGCAATTTCTACTAACTAACCAAAATGTGGTGGATGAATCGTGGGAGAGGTGTGTTTTCATTTTTCTAACCCAATAAAAATCCACGAGATTCAGTTTTCAGTCACCTGACGTAAAGATTATTCTAGTCTGGCCGTGTCTGCACAGTAGTGTGAGCAGCTCGTTAGTGTGAGCAGCTCGTTAGTGTGAGCAGCTCGTTAGTGTGAGCAGCTCGTTAGTGTGAGCAGCTCGTTAGTGTGAGCAGCTCGTTAGTGTGAGCAGCTCTGGCAGCAGCTCAGCCCGTGAAAACTTTCAATGATTCAAATTGTTTTTTACTGACTGCAAACATCGACAGGAAACTGAGGATCAATAACACTCTGCTGTTTCCTCCTCGTCTCTTCCAGTACAAGGTCGTGGGCCCCAGAGGAAACGGGGACGCCGTCGGCTCCCCCACTGACACCACCCCCACTCAGGAGAACCCGCCTTTCTGAACGCATCGCACCTCCTCCTTCACCTCCTGCACCACCACCTCCTCTTCCTCCTCCTCCTCGCTGCCACCTTCCTCATGACCTGAGACTGTATGTTATCACCTCACATCGCAGATCCAGCCCTGACCTTTGACCCTACACCACCACTCACTCTGTCCCGAGGTCTGTAACCTCCGACAGGCGGAGGTGACGGACTTTCCCGCAGGTCCCATCGCCTCCACCCTTCAGCCTCGCAGTTGAGGGGAAGGAAAATGTTTTGTTGATGTCTAAACCTGAATCATTTACACACCTCCTCCCCGCTAATATCCACACCCGTCTGTGAGTCCAACACTCACCTCCTGCACTCCTCAGGCAGCTTTTTTCCAAACACGCTTGCACATTACAAAGGCATTAAAAGATGTCAGGTTCTTAAACGATCAACTTCAGGGCTTTCTTAACGGCACCGCTGCGGTGGTGCATCAGAAAGGAGCTCCGGCTCGAGAGTGTAGAAGCCAGGATGTCTGCAGACTGAGGGTGGAGGAGCATTTTATGGGCATGAGCAAAGACGGAGGTTTATACTCTACGCTCTCTTTCCGACTTAAATCACACACACACACTTTCTTCACTTCCAGGTTAAAAGTTAGACTGGGAGGGCAGCATCCAGCACATTACTCTTCTTAGACCCACTACTGCTACATGCATGTGCATATCTCATCTCAGTTACCATAACGACCATGCAAAGACGACCGAGGTCTCGTGTATACCCCCACCCCCCACACAAAAAAAAACAGGATGTAAAAACAGAAAAAACAACAACCTTAAACCATTTTGTATTAAAACTATTTTACACTGCTTTGCATAATGTTTTTACATAACTTTTATCAATATGTATAAAAATATATGAATAAATATATTGTCACTGATGCTGCTGAATGGCAGCAGTCAGTGTGGGAGGTTTCAGAGGAAGCAGGTGGAGGTTCAACAAACTCCAAAACAAAGAATCACCGTGCGTCGGTTTCACAGGCGTCGCAGCGTTTGTGAAACCGACCCACTGAAGAGCCGCGGTCACTTTGACACTGACTGATCACGCCGAGGCAACGAGAACCAGAACGAATCGACAGACTCGGATGCCGCCGCCAACATTTGCAAGTCAAACTGAGTCAACCTCAAATCGCTTTGACTGTTTGGTTCTCTTTGCCCCGGTTCGACTGCTGCTGCTCTCTTCCTGTTAACTCAACGTGAGACAACGCTTCGCTGTGCGTACACACTACCTGGTGAATGTCGACGCTTCTCTATCGGCCTTACTCACTTTAAAAACCTGTTTATTATTTAGCTGGTAGAAAAGAAGTAGTTCTCGTTGCTGTGTTTGTTTTTTTTTTTCTTTAAGTTGTACAGACTGGTTTCAACCGAAGGAAAGGAAGTTAAAAATATTTAGACGACCCCTTACTGCACACATGAACACACTCCTAAACACACTAAACGCTGCACGCGGCCAAACTGACACAAAACCGCTGCTGCCCTTCTCGTCGTGCCACGATCGTGATAAAACAGAAGCTTTTACAAACTGCAACGTCGGCTCTGGTGGTTCGACGACTAACGATGTGAAATGTTTCCAGCCAAAAAAAAAAAATCCAGGAATTGTTAAAATGTTGAATCATTTCCTCAAGTCGCTGTTTGTGTTGCCAAAAAATCTCTCAGCCATTAAAACGACAACAATGTTGCTCTAAACACCTCTGCCGTAAATATGAGTTGCTTATGTGCTTAAATATTTTTGGATTATTAAATAATTAAAGCCAAAACAAAACTTTAAAACTGAAGCAGGCTCGAGAACAAACAAAAACCTCCCAGAGCTGCTGCCGGTGTTTCATAATTTCTTCTTGTTTTGTTTGTGTTGATCATTTTTTGGTAGTTAATATATTTCTGTTAGGTGATTTCTGTTTTGTTTTTTTGGCTTTTCCGTCTGTCTGGAGAGGTGGACTTTTTTTGTTATTTGTACAATTAATTTGCCATCGGGTTAAAAGAAAAGTTGCCAATATTTAAACATCTGTTACAGAATCTCTCTCTCTGTCTTTCCGCCTCTGGATGTCATGGATACTTTCTGCTTCAACCAACACAAGCAAGAAATATTAATCTCAAGTTATTTAAAAATCCGATTTCTCTGACGTTCACTCGCAGTAGCAGTGATCAGTGTGTGAGGGGAAAAATCTGATTTTAAGGTTGAGTTTAATGTTTTTTTTTGCAGTGTAGCTGTCGCCTGTTTAAAGCTGCAGTCTGTTTTTTTGGGGAGACTGATGATGATGATGTGCTTTTTGTTTTGGTGCCAATGGGAAGAGCAGCACATGACGAGCCCGCTCACAGCCAGCAAAGGCTGGAGGACATGTAGAGTACTTCTTTATTCTAGCTTTATTTAGGTCCTGTGTCGGGCTGATGTAGATTTAAAAAGGGATCAGATTTGGAAGATTATGGTGAATGAATTAAAAAACACTTTTTGGTTTTGTTGTATATGTTTGGATATCAATAAAGCATTCCTTTAAATGAATGTGAGTGAGTGGTGTTTGGTTGTTAAAATCTGAATACACACATTATTTATTTTTAGACAGTAAATTTAACACAAGTCTGAAACTGGTTTCAGT
Source organism: Collichthys lucidus (assembly GCA_004119915.2). NCBI lineage: Eukaryota > Metazoa > Chordata > Actinopteri > Sciaenidae > Collichthys > Collichthys lucidus. The sequence continues at coordinate 1,149,067 of CM014087.1, forward strand.
GGGTCAGAAAATGTTTATTATTTTACACATATCTCCTTTAGCATATTTTTATTCCAAAATAAAAATGATAGACATTTTTAAATACATTATTGAAAGAAATTGTCATTTTGGAATGATTTAATTTATTTACATTCAATAATTTAGGGACTTTTCCAACATGAACAGCATTTCTCTTATTATATGCAATATGATATCACAGCTCTCATTAGTTATTACTATAAATCTATAGACACGGGCGGGTATCACGTTGCTCATAACGAGCCATCATAAAAAACTTTATGGCCATAAAGTTTGCTCATCATCCGTTATGATTACAGACAACACCCTGATGTTTATAGTGCCTTCCCTAATGCTTCATACTGAGTGGGTGTGACCGTCTGTGGCCTGCAAATTAAACCAGAATGGTTATTAGAAAACATCCTAATGTTTCTGCTTATATAAACCAGCACATTTAATATCTGTGTATATAAATATAGTTTGCAGTTGGACTAACTTTCAGTACAAAGGCGCCATTTTGCTGTCGTTGTTCGCCACGTGGGCCGACTTGTCACTACCTGATAAAACCAGTTCCACTTACAGCTAAAAAACTGTGTTCCCTGACCGGGAATCGAACCCGGGCCGCGGCGGTGAGAGCGCCGAATCCTAACCACTAGACCACCAGGGAGAGATACTGTAAATGTGACGTCACTACAGGATATGGTCGACCACAGACATATAAACATAGACATATATACACAGATATATATACATAGACTATATATACATAGACTATATACACAGACATATATACATATATATGTCATCGCGAGATTTCAAACAATACGAGACTTCACCGTACATTTTGCCGCAGGTTGTCGTGGCCGAGTGGTTAAGGCGATGGACTAGAAATCCATTGGGGTCTCCCCGCGCAGGTTCGAATCCTGCCGACAACGTAACGTTTTCGTTTTTTTCTCACACCAGTTGCTATAGTTACAAACGTGAATCCACCAGCGTACAGGTAACAGCAGAGCAGGTAGGTGGCTTTAACATTACAAGTTAAAAAGTACCTGAAACATTGCTGCAGTTCGTACATTTGACCACAAGAGGGGGCTGCTTGTACGGTCAGTATTTCTTGTTAAGTCACCTATGATGGAGTCAGACTGAGTTTGACCAGATGAGACGTTAAAAAACGATTTAAAAAAAAGAAATGGAAAGATGAAGAAATAACCCCAAATCATATGAAAAAGTGGATAACAAAAAAAAAAAACAATTCTGATGTAAAAATCAATAGTAAAGCAGTTACACTAGTTACAAATCAAAGTTTTACGACTTGAGGAGAAAGTTTAGATCACAAGCTGTGAAGAAACTTTAACGGATGACTTTTAGGAGACAATAAATTCAAGATTGGGTTAAGTAAAAGTTTTTTAAAATATGATAAATCTGAGTGAATGTTTCTAGAACATGTAGGAACATTCACTGTGTGTTGTACGCGAAAGAGCCGGCTCTGAGAGCCGATTCTTCAAAGTGAACGACAAGAACCGACTCCCATCGGGGGAAAGAGACAAATCTTCAAAGGTTATTTTGATGATGGGTGCACCGTGGAGCCTGCACAGATTTCTGTTATAGGGTTTTGGATTTATATATCGAATAGTTCACTGTTACTGGCTTTTCTCTTACTCTTTTTGGTTTTAAACTAATAAAAAAGAACCATCAAAGTATCAAATTACAAGAATACAACATTAAAAACAGGTTTAAATAGGACAATGCAACTGAATCAGATGGTAAAGGCGATTTTAAACAGGAGGGTTTTAAGTGCAGAGTGAGTTGATACTCTATATGTCCTGTACATATGGAAGCATTGATAATAAAGTTGACTGGTCTTGATTTGAGAGCCGGCTCTTCGAAGGGGAGGCTAAGGTCAAAAGATCCGAATCTTTAAAAAGAGCCGAACTTCCCATCACCACTAGTTCAGATTAGCGGGGCGGGGCCGTTAATACTTAGTCACGCCCACGACGAGTGCCTACGTCACCTGCGTGGTATAAAAGCTCCCGGCGGAGGCTCGGTCCCGTTAAAAGAAGCAGCGTCGACATCCTATCGGACCTTGGAGGGTTACATTTACCCAAAACTTATTTTCAAATGGGCCCCGTCGCCTAGCGTTCACTCCCCCGAGCCTCGCCGACTGAGTTGAATTGTGTGCTACCGAACATCAGCAAGTCTGGGTCCCTGAAAGGTGAGCGGGACCGGAGGGTCTCAAGATGGAGGGGTCTCCCTGAGGAGGGGGCGAGCTAACGATGCTAACGGTGCTAACGAGCTCTGCTGTCTTTGTTTTGGTTTTTAAAAGGACAGACGTGTCTGAGGTGTTACTGTCTGAGGTGTTACTGTCTGAGGTCTTACTGTCTGAGGTCTTACTGTCCGAGTCTGTAACGGGTTTGTAACGGTCAGTTTGTTTTTTGGTGTCAACACTGTTTTTGTCCTCGTTTGGAGACAAAATGTCCCCGTTACAGAAGAAGACAGGCTCCGTCCAGCTTTCTTCTGTCTCTGTCTCTGTCATGAAATCTGAAATATAATGAAATATAATGTGTCTGATGTTCATGATGGAAAGAGACAAAGGGGACGAAGTCAAAATGTCGGTTTGGTGCAGAGACTCTAATGTAAACAAGACACGAGGTGACGTCTCCTCACAGAGAAGACAACAACACAACAACACAACACACACACTGCTGTTATAGATCAGTCACACACACACACACACACTGTCACAGCTTCAGTGTGTGTCTGTTTGTTTTTCTGCAGCTCGGAGTTTTTCATGCTTTCTTTGTGCAGATCAGCTGATCACCAACATTTGTTAATTAGTACATTATTAATCTGTTTACATCACCTATTTACATATAATAAACTACTCTCAATTGATCAGCCAGTAAAATAGTCATCATGTTTGTTTTTTGTTATAATTGATTGTAAAGTGGTTATTATTATTATTATTATTGTTGTTGTTGTTATAATACTACTACTAATAATAATAATAATACATTTTATTTCATAGGCACCGTTCTGTCACCCAAGGACGCCTTACAGTAAATAAACATAGACGGCAAATAAACAACAAAAACAAGGTCACAGCCTCGTGAATATGTATATTCACAAATCATTTTTGGGTTGTTGTTGTGTTCTTAGACAAAATTATTAATAAATGAAAGCCAGTTAGTTTCAGTCCGTCTGTCAATAACTGGTTAATTACACATGATCAGAAATCATATTACAAAAGACCGAAGAACACCAAGATCACCTGGAATGAGTGTAATCGTTTGTTGAAGTCACTTGTAATGAAATCAGCATAATTTCCAGTTTGGCCTCTTTGTGGTGTGTGTGTGTGTGTGTGTGCGCGTGTGTGTGTGTGTGTCTGTGTGTGTTCTCCAAATGTTTAAACGTGCGTTTTTATTTTTCCCGTCCAGGTTTCCATCAAGCAGAGTGTACCAACGACCAACGGCAGCAGAATGGCGGCTATTCCAGCAGGCGGTTCTCTCGTGGCGACCACTGACTACTACCGAAGTGAGTGTCACACTCACCACAGCAGACAGACTCACTGCTCCTTCACTTACCGTCACTCTGCTGTAGGAGAAGACAGAGAGTCATTAAAGTGTGGCGTGTCTGAATAAACGAGGAGCAGTTCTGTGTGTCAGCTCTGATCACGATCACACAGCTACTAAAACTCACATTAATAGTTGGTGTAGGTGAAACATCGCCCTGTAACTGCCGTGTTACGTCACGTCCATGCTCAGAGTTGTTGAAAGGGGGAAATTGCAATCAGACGACGCACTTCCTCTGTCACGTCTGTCCGTATCTGTGAGAAAGTTTCAGACTGAAGTCTCAGTGAATCAAGAGAAAATGAGCCGTGATTATCTAAGCAGAGCAAAGTTCATTTTTCTGAACGCTCCACTGCAGAGGAACAGTTGGATGTTATGTAAGAGTGTTATGAGTGTTAAGTTCTCCCTTGGGGTCAAAGATTAAAGTGTAATTAGTGTAACTCACCCGCCTGTGACGCCTCACCTGTTTCACTCGGGTTCATTAAACCACTCTCTCCTCCCGCAGGGCGCATCGGCTCTACGTCCAGCAGCAGCTCGTGTGGCAGTTCGGAGTACAGCGGAGAGGTCATCCCTCACCATCCAGGTGTGTGTTCAGATCAGTGGAGGAGAGAAGCTCCCCGCCGTGTGTGAATGAAACAGGTTTATATCAACGCGGACTCACGGTGCTGACAGACAGATGCACAAAAACAACACGAGTGTTTCCGTCATGGGTCCTAAAACCTGTTTGAATGTTGTAGATAGACGTGGCCAGTCGGACCGGGACTGAACATAGCTGAACCAGCGGGGTTCAGTAGCAGCTTACTGAGGCGCCAACAACAACAGGAACTGTTTGAGCAGATAAAAATAAAACAGACAAAGACGTATTTATTTTCTCTCTCTCGTCTGATCTGAAACCTGCCCAAAGTTTAGACTTTATCTGGCTCGGCCCGAACTGAGTCATCGCAGTGAGGCTTTGGATAGAACGGAGTGTTCTGCTCACAGAGAGAAGCAACAACCACAAGACTGTAGGTGTGCCAGATCCAGATGTTTCTGTCAGAGCACGCGTCAGAGAACCACATCCTGTGTGTTGAGGCTACAAGTTTCACAAGATGGTGACATTGCTAAACCCACGTCAGACCCCTCTCTACAGACTCGAGCCTCATGGTTGCTGTGGTTGAGTCAGCTGTTGCCTCAGACCACATGGCGGGTTGAGTCATCCTCCAATGCACCAAGAGCAGGTTGGCTCTGGTCTAATCCAGCACAGTGAACCTGGGACTCCCATTCAGGTTCTCAGATTATTCCGATGTCAGACGTATACCGATATAACCCTCAGCCCGGTTTATATCTGCTGACTGCACCAGTCGTCCACATGTGAAAACCATCTGGGCCGACAGATGAGTGCGGGCTCGGGCTAAAGCGCTGGCTCAGCTTTTAAACGGTGTCACACATCTACACACACTCACACACACCATAAAACTGTAGTACTAGATCAGAGTGCGAACATTAAGCCAGACAAGTTGCGGTTAATTCTTTTAAATTGTCTTTTTAATGACATAGATGTTGGAATCTTGCCAAACCTGCCGCATGTGTTTTACATTTAGGTCGACCTCAGCTTTACCTCTAGGCTCACTGTAAATATAGCCGCCCGCATGTAAATGCATCTGTTGAGGCGTCACCGTCAGTTTGACATGCAGCCAAACAAACACGCCCGAGGCCAGAGGAGGGGGAAACCCGAGTCACTCCTCCCTCTGGCTGGAGCTGAGCCGTCTCGTCTGCTCGTATTTTTCTCAGCTCATAACGGAGAGACAGGAAGCTCCAAGCTGAATGTTTGACTCTTTAACACACTGATGGATGATCGGTGTGTCTCCTCTGACGGTAAAAACATGAATGAAGTGTAACTGTCTTCATTGTCTGCGTCCACAGGACTCCCCAAGCAGGATTCTGGCCATTGGTGGTCCAGTTTCTTCTTTGGGAAGCAGCCAGGGATGAGCCCACTGACTGAGGAGGCACAGCAGAAGTAAACACACACACACACACACACACACACACACACACACACACACACACACACACACACACACACACACACACACACACAGCCTTAAATTAGAGTCCGCTGTTCAACATGGAGCTCCATTCTTCTTCTACTTCTCTCAGACCAAAACCACCAGGCAGAGTGTACACCCACTAAAAATCTGAAACTATTTTTCATGCGTCAAAGTAAAAAACCCAAGAGGCAGGGTGGGAACTTTAACAACATTCAGCCATCTGTTTTCTGGACATGCCTCCAGTTCATCAGAACACGTAACGAGAAGCCTCAGATCTTTAGGTCTATCTCTAGAACTTTACTCAAAGTTAGCATCCAGTGCAGACGCCTCAAAGGCTTCAGGATATCTATATTTTTTTTACAGTGTATCTCTGTGTGTGTCTCTTTCAGGGCGGGGGTCCCAGGTGCGGTGACAAACGGTCAGATCACCTGCGTTGCCAGGGAGATGGTGATGCAACACCAGGTGAGTGAGGGCAGCGAGGCGGGAACTCCCACCTCCTCCTGATCCTGCAGCCTCACCCACCTGATCCACGCCGCACCTCGGGGGAAACATCCAACCAATGACCAACGCTAGGTGACGGGAGGACGTCCCGTTTACGACCTTATTAGTTTTTTTTTTATTTCATCTGTAGTAATCTTTGTAGGACAGGCTGCCTTACTCGTTACTCGTTGTTTTGGTAACTTTTTTTTTTATTATTATTGACAACCAAGAAAAAAAAAGAATAAAAAATAAATAAAAAAACGACGACGATGAAGCAACTGATAAGCTTTTGTTTTTTAACATTTGTACTGTTGTGTGTTTGTAATACTGTGGTGCGTAGACACATCCACACGCCTTTTGTTAAACATGTCACCTTTGTCACCCTGTGATTGCAAATGCAATAAAGTAGACTCCTGCAGCCTAACGCTCTGTGTCGGCTCCACAACATTTGTCCCAGTGCACCCACAGCTTCCTCTGGTTAGACTGATGTGTCCATTTGGTTGAGATGACCCTATAAGGACCAGGACGTGAATGTGTGTGTGTTTGCCAGGCAGTGGTTCATTGCTCTTGCACAGGGCTATTCCAGGAACAGAGTAAACAGTGAGAGTGCAGCACTTCATGTCCTTAAACTGCCACTGCTGCAGAGTCTGGAGTTGTGTAACGTTTTGGCTCCGCTGTCCAAGCACTGGAACAAACATCTGGAAACCGAGTCCAGCATTCCCAGTCGAGGAAAAGAAGAAACTCCTTCATGCAGATAGTTTCAGCTTCTGAAGTGAAGTCTCATTCAAATGAAGTGTTTTAGATTCCAGAACATATCAGACATCGTTCACTGCCACATGAGTTAACACATGTGTCATGGCCTTACCAAAACACACTATACATGTTGGAACATACATACTTTGACCCTGTGTTTTAGTAGATTTTCAGGGAATTAGTTAAGTCAACTTTATTGTCAGTCAGCGCTGCTGTATGTACAGGACACGCAGAGAATTAGTAGAAAGACATAAGGCAAATATAAAAAGGTATGAACAGTATACATGTTATAAAAATTAGGGTTACACAGCTAGTTAGATGTTTTAACTTATACGATGTTTGTTCTTACATCATATGTCCTTGAGACACTTCCCTTTATTGCTGTTTTCCTGAGACTGGCAGGGTAAAGTTCAGGTTCATGTATAAATAGAGGGATTTCAGAACAGAATGAGTCAGGGACAGGTCAGAGAGGTGACATCTAGATTGGGGACATACTGGCTACTCATTAGGTGATATGTTGAAGAAAGCTGTTTAAATGCATTATATGCAAATTAACTGTTAACAGTTTACAGGGGTTGAGACAGCCCATCTTCAGGAAAATGTATAAGAACCAACTGTCAGAGCCTTTTTCTCTGTGACCCCTTTAGTGTGTTGCACAGTGAAACGCTCCT